>VTPC01090689.1:112947-350841 GCA_011009095.1 Ignelater luminosus
GGGTGTCTTCGTTTTTTGATATCTCTTCGGGACCATGGTCAAAATGACCACCTAAATTGAAAAATTCTCAAAAATTGTTTTTTACTTTAGAATCGTATTCTACGTCAAAAGATAAGAAACACATATACTACTTTTATAGTTTTTTTATATTACCTCGGAAACATGGTCAAAATGGCCGCCGAAAGAACAAAACGGAGTTCGTTGTGGTTACGCTTTGCATTACCAGATACTAAGAGTATTGAGTATTGTAATAATTAGGAATCTTCATCTTCATGTATTATATCTACGTATTTCTCACAGCCCTACTATCATCAAATGGAAAATTCTGTCAGAAATTGAGGTTATCAGGAAAAATATTGATCATATTCTTTGATATTTAAGCTATTGCAAATTTCTCACTTTTTTACATTATTATTTGACACTGTAGCATTTATTGCTGTCAATAGAAAATTTTCAATAATTACCCATAGGATCCTTTGATATTTAAAAATCAATATGATCATACAAACATAACAAAAATTTACAAATCATAATAAAAGCAGCATTAATAGTACGTAACATTTTGTATATCAAAGCTCTCTTAGTTAACATTACTAACACGTTTGATGTATTCACTTTCATTATTTCTTTTGTGAGCTCTGTAAATTGTTTAATATGGATGTAAATATATTAAAATCAATACTTACTAACCTAACAAAAGTGTAAATTTAAAACACCACTAAAAAAATACAAACATGATTTTAAACGTTAAACCGGTTTTCTTGCGTTACTAATGTTGCGGGGAAGGATATTTTGTTTTTTGAGGGTTGAATTCGTTACAATGAAATGTTGAACACATTAGCATATCGGCGAGGTTAGATCATACAAGATGATTCCAAACGGTTGTGCCACGTGGCACTGGTAAGGTGTTAGCTCAAATAAAATCTAATTTAATTCTTCGTTTATTATAGAGAAACTATAAGTAAACAATGAATACAAAGAAATAAAACAAATAGTCTTTGGCTAGAGTTTTGGAAAAGGAAATCTGAATCTAGATTAGGCCAAACCAGACCAAACTGAATATCGCGATGTTCAGTGAGACCTTTGTTATGGCAATAACGACCAAGTGTTTTTGACGTCGATCCCAAAACAAACATTACGTTTCCATTTTCTGTTTTGCCCTTGTTCAACCTTCACTTTAACAAAGTTGTGATAAAGATTGCAGCCCAACGTCCAAGTACATCACGTTATGCTCTTTGTACTTGGACTTTTTACTGGAAATTTTATGTTTTAACCGTTCAGAACAATAATGTTATTTTCAAACTGCCCTTCAAAATAATCTTTTATTCAATAGTACTAGAAATATTAATTAGAAACGGTGTAAAACTGTAAATGACCAAGTCTTTCATCTCGTTTTATAGCAGTGACGAGTATTGCATTTATTGTAGTTATAAAATTTTGCAACATACAGGCGATTTGGATTTCGTTGAGAATGGCGAATGTGAAAAATTAGGAAATCTTGTTCCCATATTACTATAATTGAAAAAATCTAGGTAGTTATTATCTTAGTTTTATTTTGCTAGAGAGTTACATTTAAGTAAATTAAGATCATTAGCATTAAGTGCACGGGACAATAGAAAAGAATATGGAAAAGTAATGTCAAGGACCCTTTATCTACTGTGATTGATTTGTTGATTATTTAATTAATCGGAAAAGTGGGTAGGTATATTTCAAACATGATTGTCTTTCTAATAAAATTTCCGACATTTCTTCCAATTTGATAAAAGTAACACTACAGAGAAATAATATACTGATAAGTGTTTTACCCTAAAGTGTATACGACAGATGTTTTTAAGTTCCTTGTTGCTTTGGTATAAATCCTCAATGAAAATAAAATACCAGCAATTGCCAACTTCCCTGCATACTTTTTTTTAGTATCTAATTTATCCTTTAATTTAAATAATAGATTGCAGTTATTAACTGATTGTGTATTTTATTAATTCTATGATTCCCTTCATAAAAGCCTTTGAATATTTTTAAATAATGTTTACTTTAATAACTGAATCGTCATGTATTACTTTAAAACAATGGAATTGGTTTTACATGTAAGAATTACATCAAAACATTAAACTGTAACACTTTCTTTGGAAAGATCACACCAATTAAAATCTCTCTGGAGAGTGGGATTGTTTATGTAACCTGTTTTTAAATTAATCGTTTATATATTCCTTGTTTCCTTTAGCTATTTATAACAAAAGTAAAAAAAACTCGTTTTGTTAATCGATTATTAGATAATTCTCATAAGGACTATATTGCTGTATGAATATCTTTATTTATTAAAATTTCAGACATTTCTAAACTTTCTTTTAAAATTAAATTGAATGGATGATGTCTATTTTTAAGAACATTGTACTACTTAACTTTTACTGGACATTTTACACAACTTTCACATGAAATATCCATTTCTGTTCGCATGATACTAAATGAATAATCAATACAAGCCATCAAACAGTGATTATTTTGAATAATTGTATGAACAGTGCAACCTTCAATTTTGTATATAATTGAGTAGTATTCTTTTTTTATGTAATCCATGTTTTTATAATTTGAAACTATAGATTCCCACAGTTTCTATGCAAACTTCTTTCATTTAGCAAGTTCTATTTCGTGGGTGTAAAATAATAAAGAAAGTAAATGTTGAACCTTATCTTGAAGGCCTGTCTTTTTTTAATTTGTACATGGCACTTTCAATATGTTACTGTGGCTAAGTAATATTCATAATCACAGTAATAGTCAATATATATATTTTTATGAAAAAATACAAATTTAACAAAATATTAAATTAAATATACAAGCATTTATTAAATCCTTTGAAATTTTTTATAGGTACAGGAATTTTATACATAAAAATAAATACAACTTTAACTTACAATAATAATAATAATAATAATAGTAATAATTATAGTTATAATTAACTTTTGCGATAATCACTAATAACATTTTTTGATCATTGTGTTATCACTGACCATCAACATAGTATTTAAATAATGCCTAATGTTTCAATTATCTACACTCGCGCACACATTCACACATTCACAGTAACATAGTACGTATATTAAAATCAAAGTGGATTTCCAATATCTTGTTGATAACGCGAAGTAAGATATTTTGTGGTGTCATTCATTTGCTTCAAACAACGAACAAGACCTCGCAGATGTCTTCTGAAATTCTGTGCTAGAAGTGCAGTCTGATCTTGTACTTGTGGAGTTTCTTCAATTCCAGAATCATTTTCATTTCCTGTTTCTGACTCGGAATCACTAATTATTGAAGCAGATGAATTTGTAGATGCTACACTAACAGTTGAAGGTCTTCGCACGTGTCCCTTGCTAGCAGACAAATGGGAAGTTTGAGGAGGATTACTTGTGGTAGTTGTTTGTGGAGAATCCAGATTCTGTCCCCAAAGTAAATCCACTTTAATATTGTTCAGCATATTGTAAACATCAAATAAGTCTGCTGAATTCAGATTATCGTGAACACTGTTCTTATTTTTGGAATTATGTTTCTTAGGAGCTGTATGATCTTGTTCATCCCCTACTTTAAGATCCATTAATCGACATGGAACAAGTATTGTCTCATCCATCGTGGTGATCGCTTTGACAAATTCCCCTATAGCACTCAAGATGCTTTGATTTGAGAATTCTGAATTTTCATGCAAGCCCAGACGACGAAAATAGTTCCTGCAAAAGAAAAGACAATACAATTGTAGAGAATTTCCACAATATAGATTATGTTGAAATAAAAATCTGACACACTTTATTGTTGCATAATGGTGGCAGATTGAACAGGTGGAATTTGTATGAGGATTTATTTAAAGTGGGGCCATCGTTAGAAGCAGCTTTTACCAAATATTCAAATTACGCATTTTTATATAAAAATATATAACAAAATATCACTAACAATAAAAATTAGTTTTTACTACTTTTTTAGGCCAAACTGATACAATGCTGTATTTAATAAAAACACCAATATTAAAATTTTAGTTTTTTAAAATTTACATTGTAATTCAAGGGTTGTTCCGTCTGGACATTGGCGATTGGGAACTCCAGTGACGTCAGCGCACTACAAATTAATAATCGAAATGAAAGGAAGTACTGAATGTTTTGCGGATACAAGTTCGGTTTTAAGCGTTTCCAATATTTTTATCAATCAAAATGGATAATTTTGTACAGAGTATGGGCGATATGGGCAGATAACTAAGAAAGGTATCTATCTATAGTGGGAATGTGTCCTGACGTCAGCTTTCACCAAATGTTCATTCTAATTATAAAGCATTTTTTTCTGTTGCAAAATCACCGAAAATAAATTTTTTCCTTATTAGAATATTAGTTTCTGTAACTTCTCTTTAGAAAAATTAAATTTAATACACGCCCCTGAAACCTAAATTATCCTAACTTAAAATCTTGAAATAAAAATGGAATTATGAACGTACCTTGGATCTTCCATAGTGTTGTTGGTAATGTTATCGCTGAAAGTATTCATTATTTATTGTCCTAGAATTAGTTATTCAAAATAAACAAAACTACTAGCACACTACACCTCATTCAGCACACTATTGAACAACGCGACAATACAGTTCGCGGCCATACGCTCCGTTTTATACGACAGGAAGGGAGGAGTGGGGCTCGCGATACGCACGCGGCGTGTTGCTACCTTAATCTTTAAAATGATGTTTTGTTATTTTGTTTTATGTTGATAATTTTTATTTGTACGTAATTTTCATTTCTGAAGATTAAATTAGAATTGCAACAATAATCATGCATAGATATCTATAAATATTATCTCGTTACTTAGAAAAGAGCAAATTAATGTATAGGACTATTGAGCGGAGGTGTATTACAGCTTCCAGAACCCCTTCAGTCAGGCCATTATACTTTCTTTCTATTGGTTGATTTAGGGAGTAAGTTTTTCAGGATAGGATCCTTTTAATCCTCACCCCATATGCGCGAGATTCAAAAAGCAATACACTTTTTTGCGTCAATTAAATTAATAATTGTTTGTAACCGCTGGGCGTGGAAAGTTTAGATTCGGGAATTTTCTATCTATTGTAGTAATAGTGACATATCTGAGTTAATTTCCAAATTAATTTATCGTAATAATAGGTATCCTATCATTATTATGTAGTATATATGTATACCTCAGAACTAATTAACTCTTCCGAAAATGACTAGACAAATTTTCTTTACAATAGAATACCTACTTACTTAATCCACATTAGATATAAATAAATATATCTAGTAGATTTACCATTTGAAGTAATTAAAAATCATAATTACTTAATGGAGATAAGTAAATATTTCTATAAAATGATAAATCTTTTATACTGAAGAAATATGTTAGGTAGATAAATCAAAAGTAAATAAATATTAAATAATACTAAATTAAGCAATGGCCTTAAGTGGCCTTCCTTGTATTTTAATCAAAATAGTTAATAAATGAGAGCGGAAATGGCACAGTAAATGTTTTTGTAAATACATAATTTATAAAGGTCTGTAATAGACGCAACCAGAGTTTGCATACAGTTGACAATATTCAGATTTCTGTATTCACAATAGTTTTCCGTTTCAAATTAACATTCCACAAAGTTCAAATCAATAATTCAATACTTCAGTTTACGTCAATTATACCTGACTTCAAAACAAGTCCATTTTAAAAACTTGTTTAAATTATTATGTCACATTCGCATTCAATTTTACCCTCGTTAACGTACAAAACATCAATATTTACATTTATTAACTGCAATGTCGCTGAATTGCGTGTTATAACCTTCGAAATGAGTTGCAAAAATTAAATAGGATGCGCTTCAGTTACATGTAAACCAAAAGTTCAAAAAACCAAAGGATATAAATTAGTGTTACTATTAATTAAAATTAATACCATCGATAGTTGCTTTCCTTTTGTTTATGAAAAAATCTTGAAGATTCTTACCTCTCACAAATTGAGATCGTCTATTTGTTCTGCATAACATACATTATATGTATCGACTCTGGTGCAAGGATTTATTTTGATTCTGTTATGATAAGAATCTCTTAGGAAAGCCTCAAGTATTTGGTTTATTAGTTAGATAATGTAACTATCTGATGATCATACTAGTTGTTTACTATAATAGTAGATAGATATTCAATAAAGCTTTAGAAACTACTCTAGTACAATTTATATGTAGATCCTTATATTTAACTACAATCAAGAACATAATTGTGAGTTACGATCTAATCAACCATGAATTTGTAATTCATTCTATAATATCTGTTCAATTCAAATGCTTTTTGCTCAAGAAGTTGGTTATTACCATTTTGTTGTTTTTTTTTAATATGAAGATTCTCTTTCTTTACCTCAGACATAAAAATGCATCTCAACAAACGCCTAATGTCAGAATGTCGATTAGGGAATTTTATAGTTTAAATATTGAACTTGAGAATTAACCTATTTAAAAATACCAGCGATAATAACCAACTCTAAATAACAAAATTACCCTGGGGTAATGGCAATTCTAAGTACACTTTAAAGAGTTTCTTTCAAACAAAAATTCTTACTGTTCATAGTTCACAAACAATAATGGGCTCAAATATTTAAATTTACGTAATTTCAATGCTCTTTAAACAATACTAGTGTGTATTTACAAGCCAAATTTCAAAAATATCGTTGTATGGTATAATTGGAATTTGTTATTGTTAAGGTCGACTTTATTAATTTATGTTTCCACACAAACATTATTGTTGTAGACCGGTCGATTTGAAAAGAAAAACGATTTATTACAATAAAATATCTACATTTATATCTTTGTCAAAAAATATTTTATCTAAAAAGCATTTTGCTTTTGTAGCTATCGCAAGCATTCATTAAACATGAATTATTTATGCGAATATGAATTATTAGAACTGATACTAAATCTATTTGCACATGCGACAATTATTATGATTTCTTTGTATACTGGAAAACAATTTAAAAAAAAGCAAATTGTAAGTAATTAATTATTATAGGATAATTCAATAGGCCTCTTTAGCCTTTTTACTTCTAATTCTATATCTTTTGGCATTTGAATTTAATTTTTGGCATATCGATTCAGTTATACTTATAAGTTTGATTAAGGACCATTATCGATAAGCACGCTTGCAATTTGTTTTGTAAACATGAAGCAATTTGTATAGTTCTTTTGCTGTCGATACATTTTTGGTAGCTGTTCGTTTAATAGTGTTTTTGTTGTTTGTTATTATACCTATTGTTTATTTATCTTTTTAATGCTAGCCATTATTCAAATTAAAACTTGCTTCAAATTTAACACATCAGTAAGCGACATCCGTTATTTACAAAAGAACCTGAATGAGGAGACGAAAAGGTTACATCGAAACAATATTTTTTCTATTATTATGAACTGAAGTGCAAACTTTCCTCATATGGTTTTTCTGGTATTTCATATATAGAAGACGGAATTATGATCAAACAACTTTTGGAAGAAGAGTAAGAGCAGATATTACTAAATAAACCTCAAAAATGGCAAATGGTAGAAATAGCACTTCCCTTAAAACGAAATAATATGTCTTCTTGACGATTTTTCAAAGTCGCTTTAGATAAATAAACCGAAAGAGTTTCCATTCAAAATTTTGGATCAAAATCAATTAACCTTTAAACTGCACAACATCACTTTTTAATTGTTAATGGACAAAATTACTCTCTGAAACCAAAATCAGGAAAACCTAAAACCGAAATAATTAGCTCAGACCTGAAAGACTAAAACATTCTTGCGAAAAAGATAAAATCAGAAATCCAAGAGTGAGGCTCAACATTTTAAGCTTTAAAACCTAACTCAGTGTCCCAATTTGACCACTAATTAGGAGATTAATTACACCTCACATATCTAATATTTTTCGCTAAATCGTCATGTCTGGTTCAAACAAAAACCAAGTTGTCCATATTCTAAAACCCCATTGTTTTGAAAATTCCAATTTCATCAACTTTTTAGTATCTAAAGAAACAAATAAAAGCAAAAGTACACGACATTTAAACACGGGGCAATAAAAAAACTAGTAATACAAGACAAGAAAAGTTAAATTATAATGTTGTCGACAATAACAACTAAATCAATGTAAGTAAAACAAACTACGACGCAAATTTACTAGTTTTTCAGTATTTTCGTTAACATATCAACTGTAGTTGACCGATGTACGAATTTTTTATCAAACTGTGATAACAGCCTTGAAATTTAATGTTTCTAATGAAACAAGACTTTTGTGACGATTCGACAAGCTTTAGGATCCAATCAAGAGCGAAACCCAAAGATCTCTACCTTCTGGGATTATTTTGAAAACAACAATGCTTAGACTTAGCTAACATTGTGTGTTTTGAGTTTCCCAAATTCTAGCGGTAGGCTCCGAGTCTGAATAGCCCCGTTTACAAATTAGATAATTCTATTTTTTTAATAGATGGAAATGAGTATCAGTATTTTACTATACAGGGTGTTTTGACAATCTATGAACGGAACCTAGCATTGTTATTTGTAGAACAATTAAAACACATCATTAAGGAAAGTTCTACAGAAGGGCTCTTTCCACATTTTAGAGTTATTTTTAACTATATAGATCCTTTATTTTTTATTTATTTCTGGATCATTGCTGAGTACAACCCTGTAGCATTATAGGAATCTAAACTTAATCGTTTTAGCTTTATTCATTTATTTGTTGTTGCGGCAGTATGACAGTACGTCTAGGAGTTCTACTACTACAGACTTATACTACTAAGCACTAGAATATAGACTTCCAGAATTCCTAAAAGTAAAATAGGTATGAACGGACTCTTTAAAGAAGTGTTGCAAATTGTAAAAAATATGCAGCCGGTTAAATTAGAAAATTAGCTTCATTTGGAGATCAATTTAATGATATCTTCGTTTATTAAACAAAGACTGAGGCAATAAAGTAATTAGGAATTTAGATCAGTAGTTGCAGGCAAAAACCTGTAATCTCCAGATTTCACTCATAGATTCTTTTTTAGCTTTATAAACATAACCAATAAGACAGTGGCAATGTTATAATCATGAAGAGCAAGAAACGCCGTGAATGATTTGGTGAAGGGCAAAGAACGACCAATATTACCACTAAAGATGGTTTGGCAGTAGGAAATCTTCAAGGCTCGATTATTATGGTTGACAAAGTCCGACCCACCGCAAGTGCCTAGATAAAAAGGAAAGTTTAACTATTAGCCACTGCAGGTAGCTTGGTAGAAAGATAGTTTGATCATTAGTGACATATAGTGGCTTGGTGAAAACAAACTCCATCATTAGCCATCATCATGTAGAGGTGGGTAGTAAGCAATAACTGACTGTTAGCTACTACAGATCGCTTACTGGGAGAAAATTAGATTGCCAAGGCAAGTAGCAAGCTGTAATGGAAAGCCTGATTGTCAGCCACTACAAGAAGTGAGATGGAGGGAAAGTTTAATCATTAGGCGTCGTGGTGATGGATAAAGACCGACCGTTAACCATCGCAAATGACTAAATAGAGAGCAATGTTTGATTGTTAGCCACCGCAGGTGGTAGAGGAAAACTCTATCGTTAGCTGCCGTAGGTGGTAGGGTAAAGGGCAAAGTCTGCCTGCCAGGCAGCACAAGTGTCTTAATAAAGAGAAAAAGTTATCCATTATTCATTGCAGATATCTTGGTGAAAAGTTGTATCGTAAGCAAGCTAGGTGTAGGAAGAAGCTTGACTGTCAGATATTGCAGATGAGTAATCGAGACCTGAGTGTTAGCCACAGTAGATGGTGAGATAAAAAGAAATATTAATCCGCTTAAACTTAGCAATCGCAGGTAGCTTGAAGAAAGAAAGTTCGATCATTAGTTACCGTGGTGGAAGATAAAGTTCAAAGTTGCTCACAATAAATGGCTACACCCGGAACAATGTCTAACTGTTAATCACTGCATAGATGGCTTGGTGGAAGTAAAGTTTGATCATTACCCACGAATAGTAGCTTAGTAAAGAAAAACTCTATCATTAACGACCGTGGGAGACTGGGTTGAGCGCAAACCCTGATTGTCAGTGGCAGGGAAGCTTGATAATTAGTCACTGAAGGTAGTTTGAAGTAGGTAAAGTCAGACTGTCAGCTACTGCAAGTAGCTAGGTGTAGGGAGAAGCCTGACTGTTAGCCTCTACGGGGTGGAAAGAAAGCTTGATTATTAGCTACGGACGATGGCTTGGCGAAGAATAGCTCTGGCGTTAAATATCGAGGATAGAACCTGATCATTAACCTTAGCCTTACTTTTAGCCATAGCAAGTGAGTAGGTACAGTTTGCCACCGCTGTGTATTAGATTCAGGGAAAGTTTGACTATTCGCTACCGCAGGTGACTTGGTAGAAGGCATTAGACATTCGAGTGTACTTGAAATTGTCAATAAACTTTCTTTCAATGAATGATGAAGTATAGTAGATTGTCTTAAATTTTTTAGTGTTTTAGTAGTAATTTTAGAATTTATTTTGCAATCATTTTTTCATGTTAATTAATTGTTTGTGGTGAAAATCGTTTAATAAATAGCAAATCAGTATTTGTTAATCGATAAGAGATATGACAGTAAAGTATTTTAAGTCCTAAGCATCATAATGTAGCGAGGGTTACAGGTATGGAACCGCGCGACGCTTTATTAAAGAATATGACATACTATCTCCGAAATTGTGACAAATGAATATTTCAGATTTTATAATCTTATGGGTAAAAGAATTTAAACCTTTATACCTCTAAAGGTACACAATCTCATTATCTTGTAAGGATTTTCACGATCTCACTCATCGTTTTGAATTGCGGCAATTGTTAATTATAAGCGTCACTTATTTTTGTTTTTTTTTTCGCAAGGATTCAAATGTTTTACTGGTATATATCACGTAAGTTACTAGACACAGAAATATGCTGATTAAGAAAAATTACTACAAAAGGTCAATAAGGAAATGCATATTTTTGTAATTAGAGAAGAGTTGCAAAAACCGTGTTTTAGTGATTAGATACGTAACAATTACTGTTGCCATGTAAGTGTTAAGATGTGATCACAGTGCGATGATAAGATGATTTTGAAATTTCAACGATTTCAATTAAATCTGTTTTTGAAGAAAAAAAAATGATTAATTTGATACTAATTGTAAGTATATTGAGAATGGTGTGAAGAAATGAATAAACGTTAGCAACAATCTCATTTTTTGGTTCAGTGAACAAAACGGTGTGATCAATATGAATTTCAAATATACCTTGTACAGGGTTACTAGTCAGAAACAATGAAAATGGAGGAAGATAAAAATAAATAGTTTTCACCTAACTACAGTTATCCATCATCTAAAATACAGCTTCTCGAGTTTTGCGAAATAAGAGAAGAAAGAATGACGAAACCACATACAAAATAAAATGTAATACGCCAATAGATATTTTTCTCGTGTTGCTAAATCTGTTATCAGTGTAAAAAATAAAACATAAGTGTTTTTTGTAATTGGAACACTGAAATATGAATAACATTTCATTGTTGGAATACAAGTAAAGGCTTCCCGCATGAGAATTAAGTTCATTTGTGGAGTACACAGAGATATGTGTGTTTGCGGGGGGTTTTAATCCGAGTTAATAAAATTAGATATTATCAGTTCAAGGACAGAATAACAAAGTTTATATCAGCTGACGTAAATATTTTAAGCAATTTCAGAAAAGTTTTGTAAGATTATTTTTTTGAGACCCCCAGCAACGCTATTTTATATGGAGATAATTTGATTATTGATGATAAAAATTAATAATAGATTATTTTTTATTGACTACTATGTTAATTTCTTTTAGGAAAGAATTACAAATAGTTCGACCTTGCGTTGTTCGCTTAGGAAGTTGCTGGTATTGCAGGGAAATAATTGAATGCAATTTCGAGTTGCGTGCCCTTGTATTGAATAACAACAGGTTATGTTTTCACCTGCGTTACCAGTAGTTGTCTAATCTGCAACATACTTTATATTGTTTAATTTGTTTATATGTCTCTTCAACTATACTATGTAATTTAGTTATCACTTTACTTGATTTTTCAAGGTAGCAAACTAGAAATTGTAGATTTTACATATATTCATGTCATACTTGCAGATCCTGTGTTGTCCTCGGTTCATTTGCTATGGATGGATAATCGTGACCAGAAACAAATAACAAAAACATTTTTTATCAGTTTTGCATTTTAACTTCCTAATCAAAAAAAGTATAAACGTCAAAAATTTAAAATTCAATTTGACCTTATTTTTTTCTCAAGCTATAATTAGTTCATTACTGTTTGTTACAGTAGTAGTAGTAGTAGTAATAATAATAATAATAATAATAATCATAATGGGAATTGTGACATCGAAAAACAATCTTTTAATAACAGAATAAATCAAGATTTCTTTGAAACAAATTTTGTTTATTTTATTATAATCAATAAATGGAAAAAATATCGGAAGATTCTCTGCGATATCCAATTGAACTTGAAAGTTTTATTACACTTGTTGTTATGCCTGTTATCACCTTTATTTAACTTGCATTTGTGTCACGTTTAATTAGTGAATTTGAACTTATTCATGAATTAAAAGTACTATTTCTACAGTATTGAAGCTCCCAAGAATGTTTTGAATAGCTCACCTAGAATAAAGGAAATTTGCATTCCTATTATTACTAATTTGTTCTTCTGTTAAAGTTTCCATCTTTAAGTAACGACCAGGACGTTTCCATAACTTCAGTGTTCTCAATTTATTTTCGAGATCATGTGATTGCATCAGATTTGCAAAATTTTCCGTTTCATTATCGTCAGCAGCTTGTTTTGCTGCACAAATACATTATTGTTTAGAATAATAATAATTATTATTATATTAATATTATTTAGTATTTTAAGATATTATAAAATTTGGGTTCAAACATGTCTAAAAACAACTTTAAAGCTTACACAATAACTGAGGATTTTGATAATTGTCTGCAATCATAAATCCTTGACTAGGATGCAAAACCTTATAGGCAAGGAACATCTAAACTATCACGTTGTTGCATTTATCGTAAATTGATAAAATCAAAATTTTGACTTGCAACGTTGAAATCTTTTAGGTGTTTGTAACAAATGGTACCATGCAAAGCTAGAATTCCCATTTATAATTTTTAATTTTTATAAAAAAGATTTTTCTGCATTTTAAAATATTCGTCATCGGAATAGATTTTACTTAGATAAATTAGTTTATCTAATTATTATTATTATTATTATTATTATTAGAGATTTCTTTCGTTAATAGATCAAAATTAAATTGGAGGCGTAGCAAACAGGGAATAGACCTAGTTAGATGAAAATTGGCCAAAATAATAAAAGTGATTACTGTTAGGCTTTAGCATCTACCGTTTAGCTTCAACCAGCTGATTTTAGCTTTTGCTGCTATTGACAGTACTTTCAGAATTCGCTAAAGAAATTAGAAACGCCTGGGTGAACTTGAAGTAATGGAAACTTCTATTTTCTATTTAATGATTTTAACAAAAATTTAAATTTTTAATAATCAAAATAAAAAAGATAGAAATATTTCTATAGTACTTTTGGTATTTTTGATTTCTTTGTTGTCCAACTAAATTAATGTTTTTGTTTCTCAAATATTGTCAGTGTAGTTTTGGAAACCTCTTCGAACTGTTTTGGAATGTACTTTGGCGCCTTCTACAACTCAAAATGTTGTAGGTTGTGTTTCTTTAAGAGATTCCAAACACATCCTTACTTACTTACAATTACTGGCCAAACTTTTTTGAGAAAAATTAATCTTGCATTTAGCATTCTTGCGTGCAACCTTTCTTTGCTCTCGCAAATTTAGAATTAGAGACACGTCTATTTTCGGAAGTTCTTTAGTTGGGAGACTCATCTTTTTGTAATTCGGTAAATTGTGGCATTTGGCACAATTTTGTTTTTAAACTAACATCTAACAAAATTAACAGACATTACTTTTTATTATCTGAGAAGAAAACCCACCGTAGCAAGGTGTTTTCTGTACAGTTGTTATTGAAAAACGTTAACTACCTGCAAGCTTTTTCAATCGAATTTCTTATTAGTAACGGAGAGTCGTTTTAGAAAAAAATCAAGATTTTCTGAAACTCTTTAAACCCTCGATGTTCGATGTTAAGATTAATTTTGTATTTTGACAATAATTTGCAGGTATGTTAGTATGCATACCTATCTCAAGATAGATGTGCAATCCTCATGGGTTTTGACCCTTGATGACACTGACTGGAACTAAAGTATGTTGCAATTCTTTTTTTTCAAATGGTTAGAAGTGTAATGTACCACTATGTAACTCCTAAGATATATGCTTAAAACTATTAGAGTAACAACAAGTAATATATACTTCTACATCGCTTTTCGATTTCGTCCTACTAAGGTATTTCCTATTCTTAATGCTCTGGGAAGAGGTATTAGTAAGCGGTTACTGATCCCATAGTTTGAGAAGTAATTGGGCTTCGACCTTCATCAATCTTCGATGGTCTACAGTGGAGTTTCGCCTTTCATTACCTTTCTTCTTTTTCTTCATTGAGCTTTTACTCTCCAACAGGTTTTCTTCAGTCAGGCAAAAAAACAAGAGATAATCGCTGGTGCATAGATAACCAGAAAGTCATTCTCCTAGCACTACCAACAACCAAAATTCCTTGTCGATATGGAATCTCGTTTCTGAGATATGAGATATCTGCCAAAAAGACAATAGGCGATCGGTGGTACGAAAATCGTTTAAAAACCACTCTCCTACCACTACTAACAGCTAAGATTATATTTCAATACGACAACTTGTTCTTGAGATATCTCAAATGGCTGCAATGAAAAAACTAGCCATTTTCAAATTTGCGCCCATGGAGACTTTTGACCAGTAGGCCAAAAATTATAATTTATAAGTTATAACACACTATAGTTTCAGCGTGCGATTACGAAGGTTGTCTTGTCTATTCCATCTCTTGTAAAGAAAACTTTGCCAATAAATAAAATATATAATTAAAATTAAAGTATCGACGGCACATTTCTGTAATGTTCAAATACAAAATTTTCTCTTTGGAAGATAGTTTGTGTCTATCAGTGCTTGAACGATATGGTAAAACTTTGAAATACGCCAAACAGTCATACGATTTACTTCTTCAGCTAAAACCAATCATCTAGTCTATCATTTTGTAAAAACGCCCTGTCTCACCTCTATTATAGTTTACTGTCAGTCAATTCTTTATTAGTGTAACCTTTTCATACATACATACATTATATTTTTCTATTTATTACAAGTTAAACATGGAAATACATACAGCTTTTTTAGTTATTTGATTCCAAATATTATTTTTGTCCAAATAGGAAATGAAAATAAATATTTGCTTTGACTATAATAACGACATTATTTTTCTATCCACCACTGCTTTTGTTTGGTTTGTCGTGTGTATATGTTTTTCTTACGCAATAGCAAAACGGTTCATTAAAAATTATCTAAAACATAAAAACACGTGTTTTTCGCATTCTGTTCTTCACAAAAAAACTAACAATTCTTTAGAACCATTGTAACATTAACGTTGAGGAATAAATCTTTAACAAAACTGATAAAACCTAACCTTTTTTAAATGAACCATAATCTGTCAACAAACAGATACTAAGTAAATATTAGCTATGTACTACCTAAAACTTCCAAAGCTTACATCATATATATTGTGAATCATCTAGAAATCGAAAATTATTGGCAATCATGCCTTGGTTTTTTCATTCCTTCATAACGACTTACTAATAGTGTCTTGATATTGAGAAGTGTGGAAAAATCCAAATGGACTCTTATTTATTCTTGTAGATTAATTTTTCCTATAAGAGTAGTAAATGAAATAAACAATGTTGGAAGGTTTACCTAAAAGTTTTAACAATCAAGGAAATTCCTAATGATTCTATTTTCTTGTAATTATAAGCTAAGTTTAAATACTCCTTTTGACATAGAAATTTTCAAACACTTTAAGGAATCTTGGTTTTCAGTTTTAGAAACTTCTAAGAACTTCTTGAATATGTATGATGATAAATTGATAAGAATTTGCTTTTATCTTTTTAAACAAGGCAAATTAAAGGTGATCAAAGTTTAAGATTTATTTACTACGTTTCCACTTATCTAGTTGATGGACAATGAACTTAAAAATATTTAGGTACTTTTGTGTTTATTCACATTTGCTTTGCGGGTGGACAAATCTTACATTCAGCATTATATTCACGCGTGATAGCGATTATTCCTTAAACCGACATTTATTGATTTGATAACGAATTTGAAATTCCGTTATTAGACATTTTATTTCTATTTATATCAATATTCATTTTTTTAATTGAACAAATGAACAAATTAAAATATAACCTACGCAATAATTGTTAACCTAAAAATTGGTTTCTTCGCAATCAACAATAACCGAATCGGTCTAGAAGTATCTAATCAAATTTGTAGGGATTCTTGTAGACCTAATAATTGAAATTGCACAAAATTGCAAAAATTAACCTAAGCACTAACTTGTAGGTCATCTTTGACGTCATAAAATAAAAGAATGTCAATGCTTAGAAAAAATAATGAAATGATGTCAACTATATTAGTAACGGTTTTACTTTCTCACAATCGGAGAATAGCATATGAAAAGTATTGAAATTAGGACAAAAGTATCAAGACAATCATCAGCAGAGAGAAGCGAGACAATTACTTTTACAAGGAATAGTACCTCATCTTGAAAGTCAATGTGTATGTTTACTAGATAGATACGATCCAATGCGCCACTTATCTTAAAAGACGCAAGACGAATTAGCAAAATCGATTATTTGGTTAACATAAAGGTTTCAAGTATAGACCTTTTGAAATGACTTGATGTTTTATTATTTCTTCTTTTGTTGCTTTTTGTTTGCCACTACACTTTTGGTGTATATAACTCAAATCTTTTTTTTTATTGATAGGTTGTCATTTTATACGTTTTTACACTTAGGTCATCTATTTTCTGACGAAGCACATCTAAGATTCTCCATTAACTTTTCTAAGTGTTAAAAGGTAAAGATTGAGAAACCTTGTACTAAGAAAACTCAATAAATGATATTAGCAACATAAATTAAAACAATGGAAATCAACGCTTCAAAATGTGTATTGTTATTACTAAATCAGATAAATCTAAATGTAAGGTTGTGTTTCAAGCAAGATTCTTTTGTTAGATCAGTGCCGTCTCACTGAAAACTTGCATTTCATGCTTATCCCAAAACAATATAAATTGCATTTGGATTGACTATAGACTCTTTAGCTTGCTAAATGAAATGTCAAGACCAGTCTTTCAGTTTTAGACCAAGTTTGCTAAAGCTCATTTCAAGCTTTTGAATATGTTTACTTAATTGTATAGTTCGTGGTAATGTTGTTTCGTCGAAACTGCTTATTTAGATTAAACTCATACCATCTGTTATATCTTTAGAAGGTGATAAGTGCTATAAGAAAAATCAGGAGAAATTACAATCCTGATGTTCTTGTATCATCTCGTATAACAAGAATATATAGTTCTAATTTAAAAGCATCGTTTCAAAACAACCAGAACAACAACTATGTTTTTTTAATTAGACCAAATGTATTTTCATTATTTTGCTGGGACAACATTTGAAGACTTAAGCAAGTTTGTTAAAACATTAGATTTAGGAAAGATTCAAAATATGAAAATATACAGGATCTCCCACCATTTTGATACAGACTTTTATCCAATTTTGGAACACCTTATGTAATGGAAAATAATTTGGGAAAACCAAAAACTGTTTCTGTTTAATTTCAGGACAGTTAAGAGTAATGTACTGAATAAAAGTATGCTTTAGAAGATTTTAGACACAGCACAGTTCATAATGGTCCCGTATATCATAAATAATCCTTGGCTTTTACTCTCTAGCCTATTTATCATTACATTACGTAGGTTTACCATGTGTCTGTATTTTGTACGGATAGGATGTATTTAGAAAGGCCATCCCTTTTCTTGAGTTGTTCGTATTTTCTGAAACAAAAATGCGCTAACGACAAAACTATAACCTCAATTAATTAGTAATGGTTAATAAGGGAGAGTGTTTGGATAACTGGAAGAAGAAACAGACATTTCAACTGTAAAAAGCTTTTGTAAACATAAACATTAATTCAAATTTGGATTATGTCGCCTTTCATAATAAAGTAAGAAATAATAGTGCAATGTTCTAGAGCCCTGCACAGGCTAGATTTTCCAGGTCCAGTCCGGCCCAGCCAGACTGGAAGTAAACTTCACGCACTATACTTCTTGATTGACTTGAAAAGCCCAAAAGGACCAAACTGCTCGCTGAACTTGAGAAGCCCGACAGGTCCGAAACGCCTGAAAAACACGAGAAGTTCGAACAACCCGAAAGGAATCGGGAGGTCCGACAGGCCTGATTATGCCAACGTAGGCTCAGAAAGCTCGATAGATTTTTAAGCTGAGCTTTGAACTGAACCACATAAAGGCCCAACCAAAAAATCCACTCCGTGCAGGCTTCTACGGTACAGTACGAAACTCTTGCGCTTCAGTTCAGTATAAAACCAATGCCCGTCCCAGTCCGTACGAAAATAACGCCCGTCTGACTCAGTAAGAAAGAGTTATCAATCCAGGGCGGTACAAATATGTTTCTCTTCGGTTCAATATGAAAATAATGCTTATTCGGGTCAGTACCAAAATAACGCCTGTCGAAATCAGTACGATAATCGTCCGGTGCGGTTCAGTACAAAAATAACCCGTCAGAGTCGGTACGAAAAAGATTTCGATTCGGTACAGTACCGTACAAAATAATGACCCGACTCGATAAGTTTGACATGTTTGACAAGCCCAACAAAGCCAAAAAGCGCGAACCGGTAGGCCCGAACTGCCGGAAAGGGCCAGGCAGCTTGGTTGACCTGACGTAGGCCCGACTCGAACTCGGGCTCCGACTGGAAAAACCGATTTGTGAAGGTCTCTACAGTGTTATATCCATATAACTGGATGTCTAGTTGTCGTCCTAAATTAGTTCGGATGTTCATGGATGTACATCTTATTTTGGTTCATACTTTGTCCATGGACATTCATAGGATGATCATGTATACAGATTACATCCAAATTACGTCCAATAACAGACATTGCGACAAATGTGGGTTCTATGAAAGTCCATAGGACGTCCGTATGTTATATGGGAAAAATTGTTTCTTCCAAGAAATATACTTGGTCTGACTGGTTTGGCTTAGGTACTGTAAACAACAGATAAGTTCGAAGATCTCGAGAGAAGCTGTCAGGGTAAGGGCTCGAAGCTACCAACCAACCATCAACAACAAGAACCTATTAGTTTTATACTTCAGAGTGAACACCACATTTTTAGTTTTAATATAGGTAAAGCACTCTCTTTGTAAATAACTAACTGTAACTTGTAATACGGTGTATTACTTATGTATTTCGCGTTTATATTAGAAAACATAATAAATACTTGGAAAATGTCTGTAGTTTGCAAGAAAATAGTATGGTAAGCCTGTACATATGTCCAAGTGCCACTATAGAGTGGATAACAGGTCTCTCCGTGAACGTCAATGAGATATTTTGATAATTCAAAGTAAGATGCGGTACTGATCAAAATGAAAATGACAATAGATAATGATAAAGATATAAAATTGAACATGACAAATGATATAATCAAAAATTTAACAAAGTCCAAATTCCAGTTTGTCGACTTTGATACAGATTTCTAGCTAGATCTGAAAACTCTTTAACTATCTTCTTGGATGTTATATTATACCTAATCAGAAGCGGCTAATAATTTTTCTATGGAAGGGAAACATGGAAGAATGATATTTAACTAATGATTATGAAGAAATTTCTTTAAGTATATAAACAATTTACACGCCCATTCCAAGGTCTTACTTGAAACGCTGTGGAAATATTTGTCATGAAATTATTTTTTCAAAACAGTCATCTCTTTATCTACTCTTTTAATAGTTGTTTTTTATGAACCTTCTTGGTTTTATCATTTTCAGCAGATCTTCCAATGTTGCTACTAACAGCACTGATTCTTGACTTGTGCAAAGTGTTGCAGAACGCAAAAGTTTAAATTCTAAAAAAAGCTAATGAAGAAAATGTGGTTATCTGACGTAATTTTCCGACACCGTAACTATTTAACGCATCGATCCAGAAAAAAGATTACTGCACCAAAGTGTCATTAATTTGTCACTTGAAGGTATTATATAATTTTGGAACAGGCAGCAAATTCCAAGGCGTTTTGACTCAGAATGGTGTATTTCTGGATTAACTTAAAAGAAGCAATTGCATTGGCCATTTATGGATGTTTACGCCAAGGTTTACGCTATTATTTTGTTATCAAATTAACAGTTTTACTTCTCTGTGTCATTTTAAACTAGGATTTACATACATTTGTAAAAACAATAAAAAACTTTTTGGTCCGTTTTATACATATTTCTTGGCTTCAGGTATCATATTTTAATATTATCTCAATATTGCTACATTGTAGATATTTTTATAGTTTTATTATTTCAAGTTTGTGGCAGTAAAGGAATTATAAACTTTACGCAATAAGAAATTATATTAATCAGATCATTCTTTTTAATTTCACTCATATGTCCTTTCTTCTATCAATAGGACGTTCTTTTGTGTACCATGCATGTTAAACCGTGCCCTTGAATATTTTTTTTAATTAGCCTAATCTTAATTTAAAAATGCATGATGTGAACCGATTTTTATAATCATATAAAAATACTGCGGTCCACCATTTTGTACGCATGATTTTCTCGTGATCAGTAGGTGCTAGTAAGGTTGAT
This sequence comes from Ignelater luminosus, assembly GCA_011009095.1. Classification (NCBI taxonomy): domain Eukaryota; kingdom Metazoa; phylum Arthropoda; class Insecta; order Coleoptera; family Elateridae; genus Ignelater; species Ignelater luminosus. Next base: position 133,759 of record VTPC01090689.1, read on the forward strand.
TTAACGTGCCAACTTTTTTTGGATAAATATACAATAAGTTGGAATTATGTCATCGTGAAGTAGAAAATTCGACATAAACTGTTTCTAACCGACAAAAGGTTAATTATTTTAGAATGGCACACCTAGATTTTACGAAAAGTCCAGAATATTAATTATTCAATGACAATAGGTGTTTATGGGATATAAAAAACTAGTTTTGTTTGGTTTTCAATCTTTATTCAATAATCTTTTTCAAACAATATAAGTAAATAATTACATTATACATAATAGAAAAGCAAACAAGCAATACACATTTGTCTGATTGTTAATATGTGTAAATAAAAAAAGATACTAGAAAACTAGAAATATGACAATCTGAAAATGTTCTGTTGTTTTAAAATCACAGAGCAGTGACGTTGATCTTGTAAAATTTATTCAAGAATAATACAGGATAAAGCAGAAAAAATGTATCACAGATAAAAAACTCAAGTTAATTAGAAACTTGTATAAACTTGTTTTTGGCATCTAATATTAAATTGACTTTAGGTATCAACAAAAAGATTTTGAATGTGTATATCAGAACCCTATTTAAAATATTTCAGGAATCAGGAGGCCGTAAAAAATTATTATAATCAGAAAAACTCATCAGTGGAAATTTTATGTTTTTGTTTTTTTTTTGTTTCATTTGTTGGGTATACTTTGTTTTACTATATCACTATCGTTCAGTTATTATCCACAGACTTAATTTTATTATCCAAGGGGTCACAGACGCGTGATTCACGCTAAACTAATAAAATTTTTTTCAGGTTTTTATTTTGTTTAAAAATTTTCTTGGTTTTACAGTTGCAATTATTTTTGGAAATTCGTTTGGTTTTATTGTGTCGAATCTTTAGAATAGGATTAATCGAACACTCTGACACTTTGTTTCGGGTTCGTACATGAAAACCTTGTTTTGCCACCCGTTATAATCTGTTTTGTATTTTGGTTAGAAGTCAATGAATCCTAAATAAGTTGAGAGCACACTTTTTTCTTTCCAAGATCTTTTGATATATTTCTCAATATAGTATTAATTTTCAAAACACAAAAAACAATTCTCTGACAAATCTTTTAGATACCTTTTGTGACATGTATCATCACACTGAAAACCTCTCGTTCTTGATAAATACTCCTCTCCATGCATTCCAAATTTTTCACTAGCAGTTTTTCTCAGTTTTGCACAAGATTTTATCGTCGTCTGTTTTGTTTAAAAGATCAATATAGCAAAAACACATATACCACGATATAATCAAAAGACCGTGTCGAAATCTGACTGGTAGATGTCATTATTGATTTTGGCATAATTGATTGTGTAAGAGACAATCTACTAAGTTAAAGCCAATCTAACAAAATCTAGTAAAAGCAGTCGAACTGTTTTTCATTTACGTGTCTATGCGCATTTTCAACTGCTACCATAAACTTTTTCAGCCAGAACTTTTCTACTACACTGATCTTCTTTCAGGTGGTGCAAAATTTTTTTCTATAAAGAAATTCCATTTGATCGATCGTTTCATTGTTTTTGACACAGGAATTTTACCCCTCTTTTCCTTTGGTTTGGTCTTATTCTCTTAAAGACACAGTCTACAGTTGAAGAGACTTGCAGTTTATAACGATCATTGCTGCTCTACAGCAATTTATGGTACATACAACCAAAACAACCAAAGAAGTGTTTTCATTTAGGCCACCGGTTAGTGTCATTTTACAACGTTACTATTTTATTGTTATCTAAGAAAATGTAGATTGACACTTGCTCTGTTTTGATTTTGTCGAACCTATCGAGCTTATCAGGTCGATCGGGTTTTTCGGGCCGTTATTGTTGTAGTTACCCGTAGTGGACCTAGATTTTTTTCGTACTGACTCGGACAAGAGTAATTTTTATACTGACCCTCATACTGAACCGAAGAGAATTTTCGTTGGATTTTTGCTCGCCCCGGTTCAAAGCTTGCGTTTAGGTCAGGTCGGGTCTCAGTTTGAAAATCTTTCAGGCTTACGTCGGGTCAATAAGGCCGTTGGTTCCGGTCAGGTCTTTCGGGTTTCTCGAGCCTGTCGGGTCGTTTGAGCATTTCGGGCAATTAGGACCTGCGCGCCGCTCGGGCCTATCAAGAAGTTGCCCGGTTGTTTTTGGGCCGTGTCAGGTTTATCTCTAGTCGGTTCGAGCTGAACCGGGCCTGGGGATTTCGGCCTACGGATTGATGAAGATGTCTGCTATGCAAACTGTATCAGCAATAAAGTCTAAAATATACACTATGCCACGTTGTTAGACTAGTGTTCAGCCTTCCAGTATCAAAGAGTTGTTTATTTCAATCGAGTACTGGAGTGACAGATCGTTTTTGGTAAGCAAAAGTTTTTGAACAGTCCTGATAGTAACCAATATAACTAAGGCAATTTTTGCAAGAAGTTAGTAAGAATACTTACCTTTTTCGGTCAAATTCGATTAAGAATTGGAACAACTTCGGTAAGAGAAAAAACATGTTTATTTGACTATTCTAAATATTTATTTTAGACATTGTACATGTACAATTAACAATATTTAAAATCTATTAAATTGTGTATACAATAATTACGTATTTAACACTGTCCTTTGTTTATTGCTATTTAGATTTTTTTCATATAGTTGAGACATTTCTTTATTAGTTTATATTGTATTATTGTCTTCACCTTGGTTTTTACATTTTTATTATGCTGATAACTAACATATATGCAGAAGTAGATTATGTTTATACATATTATGCATATTTTAATGCAATATTTATTAGAATAACCATGTAGTCTAAGTGCAATTTATATTGATCTGAATAAGGTGTGCTAGATAACCTGGCTTATGAAACATTTTTGAACCTAAACCTATCATTAACACACTAATAATCTTTGAATTATTTGGAGTCAAAAGTGCATTAAAAACCAACCAGAATTAAGAGACTATAAAATTCATATGGTTGTTCTCGAAGAGTAAAACCATCATCTCCAAAGTTTTTTGGTTTTACAATCTATGATTTTTGCGTCAATATTAATTGGATTTTAAAGTAGTAATACAAACGTTTCTTTTTCTATCCATTACCAAATATTTAGTTTTTTTTCCGTTGAGAGTTAAAAGAATTTTATAAAACATCGGAACCATAGCGAAAGAATAATAAAATGCTAAGGACAATGTCAGCAATTTTATTGCTAGCTGTTCCATTAGGTATTATATCTCTCATTTACATGTGAATAGGACTGTTTGAGTCAGTTTAACAAGACGAGTACTACATTCAACTGTTTAGGTCCTCCGTTTACATATGTATTAATGCATAATGTTTTCAAATGTTTTGATGGTGTTCTCGGACCACGAGATCTCTTTGATAGAGATCTATTTATGTTACAATTACAATCTACTGCACAAACATTTCATGTTATTTTTAACAACAAAGAAATATTTAGAGTATACTAAATAACAATACATTAAAAAGTTTTTTGGAAGAATTTTCACTGTCTTTTGTAATAAGATGTTCAAACTGGTTGTTCAGTTAACGTTTGTTTACTATAATTTTTCTTTTAGAATCTGATGCTGTATTATAATGTTTAGAATGTTATTCAACAATATCTTTTGTAACCTGATATTGGAAATGAAAAAAATGCTACTAAAAGCTATCAACTCCCATCTATTAGTAGAATTGTAAACTGCTTGTGACGATCTGAACACAGAGTAGCTAGCAATCATAGTTTTCAATAAGTACTAATAGATGGCAATAGTAATTATACAATTTTATTCTGTATAAAAAAAGAAATAATTTTTATTTTAAAAAAATAAATTGGAATATTCGAGATAATGATGAACTATATATTATAACAATTAGACTAGGTACTCTTTAGCTTCAGGGAGAGAAAGAAATGTAAAATTTATTTTAATTATATCTATCACTTTCAAGAGTTTAATTGACCGTGAAAGTGTGGTGTTGATTCTTTTCGATATTTATACTAAAAACATTTTTGATTTTAAAGTTTAATTGTATGTCTCTTATCTCTCCACTCAGTATCTCCAGCTTTATAGAGATACTGTTACAATAATTCTTACTGCTACCATGTCACATCTTACAAGTAACAGTCAACTATTTTCTAATGTTGTCAAATCCGCACCTAGCTTTAAATATTCAAAGAAAGACCAAAACCTAGTAATAAATGCGCTTGAAGGAATTCCACTCGAAGATTACATATCTGCTGTAGAAAGCATTGTCAAAACCTAGAACAACTAATCAAAGCCAACAATACTGTAACTGTGGCAAATCAAGACACTATAGTAGTCCGCGCCAAAGAATACTTCATCTCAAATATATATCCGTACTCGTATATTGTCAGTTTCCAATATGTATACGTCTCTTCTGAAGATATCACCTCATCTCCAAACTCTATCATCTTGAGATATGATGCAGACGAATTCTCATAATTCAATGAGAGGTTGTGCTTCAAATCAAAATTTCAAAATGGACGATCACATTTCGAAACCAACACAAAATGACAAGAAGCGTCCTCTTGCATCTACGTCTGCGGAAACATTACTTCAACCAATGGAATTAAATAACCCGCCGAGCTATCACACAGAGACTCAGATGATCAACGTGGTCAAAGCAGTAAAAATAGTAGAAACGATATTTCTTGCAGCATGAGTAAACCATCGAAGAAACAAAAATTCGGAAGCTTAATAGTTAAATTAAATGACTTCAACATTGTTTCCTAATATAGAGATTCTCCACATAACAGTGGAAGTGTATCCATACCTTTAAGACTAAACATCTTTAGCCAACCTTTACAGTTAAATACTAATATAAAAGACATCGCAATGGCCGTTAAAACTTTACACTATGTAACATTTACATTCCCCTAAATTACCAGGTGCAAAATCTAGAACTTGAAGAGCTTATCATTATCTTACATCACAGTAAAAGATTATAATGCACACAACGCTCTTTGGAGTAGCTATAGCTACCGTACAGATCAGCGGGGAAAATAATAGAGAAGCGCAACGCATTTTAGTGTTTCTTCACAAAAATTTTCTGCACTCTACCTATCTTTTTTCCACACTAATCTAGCTTCTTTTGTAACATAGTTTCTACTCCTTACTCCAAGATTTTGCAAACAATCATTCTTCAATAGCCATTAAAATATCACACGTAAAAGATGACTCGACAATAGCCACAGTATATTCTAAAATGTAATATTTAGAAAACAGATTGGGATCTATTTAAACAAAATTATAATTAGTGGAGCTGAAAAATCCATTCCTAAAAACTGTTCACGCCTAGAAAAACAGAATACCTTAGTGGAATGATCAATATAGGATAGTTAACAAAGAGAGAAACAAAGCATTGAACTCATACAAACGAACAAAGACTATTGATTAATACAATAAGAAACTAAGAGCTAAATTTAGGCAAATAACAAAATTAAATAAAAGAATTTCTTGTTCAACTATGTATTCTCTATAAGTACATCCAACAAACAGCTTTGCGCTAAGGTTAAGACCACGAAGGACCACAACATGCCAAAAGAATAGCCAACCTAATAGTACATTTCAGTATAACCACTATAACAAGACATATACCTTTTTACACTCCAAAGAAGTAATTGGAAAGCAGCCTCTATCATTCTCCAGCAAGAACTCAAAAACAAATTTTAGTATACAAGCGCTAGAGCATGCTTTTAACCATGCAGAAGATTCTTTATTGAATTTATACAATTACATTTAGAGTCAACATGTCTTCCCAGACACTTGGTGACAATCAATAATGATCTCCATTTTGAAACCAGAACATGATAAAACTGATGTCAATAGTTATAGGTCAATTTCACTCACAATTACGCTATGCAAAGTATTGGGACGAATGATCAACCAACAGAAGAAAAAGCAATTTGATCTGGAAACTGCGGACATTCTATTACAGACAACATAAGTTCGTTTAGATGAAGACATTAGGCATGCATTTGCGATGAAACAAACATTGGTAGCTATATCCTTTGATATTGAGAAGGCATATGATACAACATAGTGACGACAAATACTACAAATCTTGATAAACTGATAAAAAACTCTCTATAAGAATAGGGAATATTGAATCCGATATCTACTGCCAAAAAAATGGGATACCACAAGATTTCTTATTAAGTGCAATTTTATGTGCGGTAGCAATAAACGACATTATTAAGAATCTTAAAGACTAAATACATTATCTTCAGTTGAAACCATTCTAGATGTAACATCAATATACACAATTAAACGATACTACATTAAAAGTGATTCAAGAAATTCGTTATTTTTGATCAAAACCAGACGTGGGTCCCTCATGTAAAGATAGTAGTCAATAAATGTAAGAAGTCTGCGGACATATTAAAGATTATAGCTCATCAAGAAACCATGATGATTATATTTAAAGCATCATAAGATCTAAGCTCGACTATGTTAGCTGTGTATACGCATCTGCAAAAAAAACATTATGAGAAAAGTCGACGCAACCAAGAACTAAAGTTTGGTAACTGGAGCCTATCGGTCAAGTCCAGTTCTTAGTATTTACACCGAAACTGGATAGCTTCCTCTTGAACACCACTGACATCAGTCTTTAGTCGCTTACTTATTACTAGTGCTCAATCATATTAACCATGCTCACATTCAAAGAACACGATATGAAACTATCTGTAAGAAACCCATATCGGTACTACCTTACTCTCTAAAGCTGCAATGTACTTTAAAAGAATACGATAGAACCCTCTCTACAACTTTCCTATTACAGTGTTACCCACAATGACAAATTCTATTAGCAAGCATCAACTTATCGTTATGTTTATGTTCGTACAACAAAAGTGACGCCATCTGTGTTCAAAAACGTTTTAAAAGAAATTTTATCTACCTATGTAATTTTCGTCACACACACTGATGGATAGAATTAAAGACACGCATTGTCAATACAGAGTAGCAGACTTCAGCTTCATGCCCAAATATCTTTTGGCCTAAAACAAGCCATCATCTCTGATTCAATCACCATCTAATCTGCCACACTTTTAGTCAACTGCCTTTACGCTAGTACCACCACCACGATGGAACCTCTCATCTGCTGACTAGAAGATCTATAACATTGAATTACATTTTAACTCATCCTTTTTTTCACTCTTACTAAAATCCCTATTTCCAGATGAAGAGAAGTTCCGAGCTGGAGTGGCCAATCTCCAATTACAACATGAGATACGATGCTTTTTTTCTTTCCTTTTTAACTCCGCATCATTTATTTAAACAATTTCTTGACCGATAAATCGATCTCAAACAGCTAGTTTGGATGTGACCTTTTTGTTTTTTTTTCAGTACTGTTATCATTATCCTAAAGGCTAATTTAGGTATGTGAATGAAATGTTTATTTGAATTGTTTTATTGCAATGTTCCAATATAATCGATTTTGTTGAAGCATTCAAAGACCATATACACATTCATCAATGCAAAGAGTACATTAGTAGATTTATATAGAGAATAAAGCGATTATGAACTCTGTGAATAGAAAGTTACGCCCTCGGCAATTATTAGTTGTTGTTGAGTATCCTTTCTTCCTCACTCATAAATTTATTTAAGTACTTCTTTAACTTGTAAGAACTTTAACACACTGACAGTTTCGGCCCCAGGGGCCAAAAGTTTGCCTATCCTTGCTCTAAATCGATCTCAAGAATATGTTGGGAGTATAACAATAGAATTTACGAACAGCAATATGTGTAAAGTACAATTAACTTCTTAAATTAATGAATACATAATAAGCTACTACATTAAGCAACCTTATTCTACTATTGGAAACGCTCTTTCTGCCATTTTGTGTTTGATGGTTTTTATTATCTATAAATTCTAGTTTATCTATGAACAAATAATATAGCAGCAATCTTGTTGTCTTGATGAAAAACTAAAATAAAAAGTCAGTTTGTTTTGAAGGGGGCACTACCCCTGTACCCACCTTATAAGTAGCCGTTACTATTATTATTATTTAGACAACAAATTGTATTCATATAGGTTTAGTTAGAAATTCCTGATGCCTTGAAGTGTCTAAAAATAAGATTAATTGTGAGTTCGCAGCTTTATTTTTACTGAAGATATTTTATTGATGCCTTACTAGTAGAAATCATAAAAAAAACCGAATAGCTTTGAGCATTTTATAAATTATAACGTTGTTAGTTACAAAATATAATTAATAAATTCGCCAACGTATCAATAAAAAAATTAAGCAGATTTTTCTGACTAAAGTGATTAACCTGCCAGACCCTAATTAAGATAATTAAACTAATTGATCTCACATAAAAACAGTCAATATCCTTTAGGTCTTAAAAAGTTAATTGGAAACAAACGGAAGTAAAAGAGCTGTAGACGCTTGTTACTAAAGCCGTGTAATAAATCGATTTGAAACATGATTTTTGCAACACTATACTTCCTTAACTAAATTATTATTTATTTTGACAATGTTGCAGATCAATTTATTGTTATTCTGATCACATTTTTTACATTATACTTGTTAGGATGTGGAATATCCTTTCTCAAATAAAAAGCGGAAAGAATTACTCAAGTAAATTTTACAATAAAAATGATAATTAATTGTGGGAACAAGGTTTCTATATAAACAGAAAGGAAAGTAGTATTACATTTTCTGGTTCAGCCGGTAGTTATTACTTATGAGACTTTTAGCTTTGAAGATTAAAACTTTAAACTTTTTGTTTTAGAATTTTATTAAATACTCTAACTTAAGATATAAAATGTTACATTAGGATAACTAATATACATAGATTACTGAAATGTCAAATCATAATATGAATATATCATTAGATAGACGCTATACTTCCTGTAAAACATGCCGGCTAAACTAAAAGTACTTATGTAGGTAATTACGTTCATATTTCCCACAGTTCTCCTCGTTTACAAAGTAGATATTATTGTTTCTTCTTCTTTTTTGATTTACAGACGTTATTTCAAATGAAGATATACCGAGTGTCAACAAAGTGAGAGGTACTGCTATTTTCCTAAAATAAAATAATGAAATTTTTCAAATTTAATAAATCATTAGTCATTATTTGGCGCAATCATTCTTTCCATGCCTTCGAATTCCAAGTGCAAAACTTAATAACAATTTGTGTTCAACAGTATCGCCTTTATACTACTTTGTTGACATAAGACTTGTTTTTGTTCAAGTCTAGTAAGTCAAGACAAATGATTTTTGTTGAATATAAAGCTTTATACATTAGAAACATTTTCGTTTGTTCTTAAAATATGAAATCGTCTTTGTAATAGAATATCTCGTCAATATACAGAATGTCCCAATGATCTTGCGATTTCTGAACGAAGATTAGCATCGTAACTTATCAGGAATATCAAAAAGTATTTCTGTAACCAATTATTCTTTCATTCTAGAATTATTCAGAGATACAGAATAGTCCGTATATGTAGAAGCATGACATACCTACCTTATGTTTTTTTAATGTTTGTTGGAAATTTGCTCTAGTATTAACACAAGAAGTTTTTACTACTTCACTTTCATAAAAGGAAACTGGAATCTTGGTTTCATAATAACCATAAGTAATTGAGATTTCAACTAAATCATCCTCTTGTACAGAGTGATCACGACACTTCTTCCAAAAAATGCAGAAGAATCTTAAGTTGTTTCGGAAGAGAATTTCTCGTCATTTCGGTTTTGCATGCAGGAAATGCCAGTGTTTTTGAAAACCAAGACCATCTAAAATAACATTAGAAAGATTTTACGAGAGAAGTGTAAGTGCAGTTTCCGAATTTTGTACTGAAGATTAATGGAAAACTGAAGTTTAATAGTTTCAATCTGTAACTATAGCATACTATCCCAATATGTCATGAGTGCATTATCAAAGAGAATCGACGATAGAAAACAGGACAAAATTAGTAATTATGTGGGAAAATGGTACCTCAAAAGATAAAATAGCCTATAATAGTGGGATTATTGGTAAGTAATCTGCATATATATATATATATATATTTTTTGACATATAACTGTGGATGTCATCTTCATTTTTACTATAGCAATCTAATTCTAAAATCTTGCAAACTGCGCCTTTGCAAAATCTAGTAAAGTTGTCATCTCATACAGTCACCACTGCAGAGATTGCGGTATTAGAAAGAAACTTCTTCATTACATTTATAAATAGCTTAAATTGACACCTGTAATATTTCTACCTATTTTGATTTAAGGATTGTTACTCTACATGTAACCTAGTAAACACAGAAATCTGTCACATGAAGTTACTTTATTGGAATTTACAAGATTTCTTAACTAGTTGGACGATATATTCCAAGCAATATAGAGAAGAAATTTAATTTTAGAATCAGATTACTACAGATCTTTTGCAATATCAGTATCATTAATCTTGTAGTAGAACTTGTGCCTTCCTTCTTGATAATTTAATGTTATTCCAGACATGGTAACTGTTACTGTCAAACTAATAAACAATAGTTATATTATTTATTTGGAATAAAAGTGGCACTTTTTGACGAATCTTTTACTCCGAATAAAACATCCTGTTCTTTCTTCAAATGTTGGAAATATAAATAAACATAAGATTTAGCCAAAATGGAAACCTTCATTGATTTACCCTGCTTTGTAAAGTGTTCCAATGGTTGTGGTTTTGACAAACAATATTTTTGCTTCTGGCGGCAAAAACTAGACCTTTAACTTTGTGCAATGAGTTACCAACTGTCATGTTGTTCTTGACGTTTAAAGAAAAACTAATAACTTGTTGATACAATGTCAAGTATCAAAGCTGACCTTTACATAAAATAGTTTTGAGAATTCGCTTGGGTTAACCTGATTACTTTTAATTACTATGAATGCAATTGTTTCAAAATTGTTTTCATGGTTATTTTGACCGACCAAGTTTTATAAAAGCATTCTTGGCTAAATTTGAAAGTTTATTCTATAAATTTATCCTGCACTATTTTTTATTTAAATTGCCATAACGTATCTCCAGTCATATGTTTCATAAGTACACCAAGCTTCTTTGATTTACATAAAAGTAGATGCCTACTGCACTGTCACTAATTCTTTGCATTATGTCTACATGGCTATTCTGGTATCAATATGAAAAAGGCAAATTACTGGCGAATTAAGTGTTATACGGAGGAAAACAAGAAGACCGACCACTATTGACCTGTTTGGATTCCAAACGTCTTCCGATATTAAACAACAAAGGTCGACAAGACGTTGTTAACACGTTGCCGATAATCTATTCACAATTGAAACCAACATTCAAGAAACTTTGCAGTTAAACTTTAGTAGGGAAACTATTAGAAGAAAACTACATGAAAGTGGAATTCACCTTCAAAAACCAACCAGAAAATCATTTTTGGCAGTTGTTAATATAGAAAAGATGCTGAATCTTTTCTGTACAAAATCCAAACAGAGAAAGGGAGAAAGTTATATTCACGGATAAGAAAGCTTTCTGTTTATCTGCCTTAATCACATTCAACCTTCCAACAGAAGTGGTCGCATTACCGCAGGTTATAAGTTGCTATGGATCGGGAGAATTAGTACAAGTAAGTTCAAGGTTCTCACCATGTAGACATTTTTGTTAATTTGTAGGTTCTGGAAGTTTGTTGTTAGCTCTTTATGTATCAGACCTGTAGCAGCTATAACTATAAGAATTACAACTACTCTGTTCATGTGCCATTGTTGCTTCAGTTCTGTACCTAGTTCTCGATATTTACAAATTTTTTCTTTGGTACAGCCACGTCTATTGTGTATCGTTTTGTTTTTTCTTATCTACTGTAGTTATTATTTTATCTGTTATGAGCGTCCTGTTCCAACATAACTTATGTGTCTCGTTTTCTAAGATGGTACATATTTGTAGTATTGCACTGTATCTATTGTGAGGTTATGTGTAATGATAATTTTGCCCACTTGGTTTTGTCGATATTTGTGATCGGTAGAAGCTAGCATTCCACATGACCCTGTTACATGCTGAATTTTCTGTTGCTCTGTTTGGCATTTTCGGCATAGATTGTTGTATCCTTTACAATGTGTTTTCTGTAATTCTTCGTTAAAATTACCTGGTCCTGAATGGCTGACATAAGACCTTCTGTTTCAGGATACAAATCACCACACATAAGCCACATATTTGACACCAATTTGTTTACATAGGGTTGTTGTAGCTCATAATGTTTTTTATTTTCAATTTATTTATCTTCTATTGTTGTTCAAACGTGTGTTACTGTCTGCTTGTATTATTGCTTTGTGTATTGCTGTTTTGTTTTTTGTAAAAGTATTTTCTTAGTGCATTTAATTGTCTTGTGTGCAAATTGCAATTAATTTGTAAATATATAAAATCTTTAATAGCCAAAAATAAAGCATTGCATTGGTTATCTGTTCATATTCCATGATAGGGATATTATTGGTTTTCTCACCAATAATATACCTTTTATTGGTATCTTTGTTAAGAGACCCAAAGAACAGTTTTTGTTTTTTTTTGCCTCTGATTTTTCATATCGTTTTAACCTTTTATTGTATTTAACTTTTGTTGTAATGTATCCACATATTCTTTAGCCTTTGCGTTGTGTTATTCTTTTGAATATTTTTCCACTTGTTTTATTATCTTAGCATACTGCCTTAGTCTGTTAATATCGTTTCCTAGAGCATTTATCTTATCCATTATTCCTTTTTTCCAGTAAGGTGTTATTTCTACTACTTTTCAATGAAATGGTATCAGCACCATTGCAATTGCTGCCACAGCTCCACAATATACAACTGTGTGTATGTCAGTAAATGTGCTGTTCTCTGTTATGTATTGTTGGTATTGTGGTACGATATCTCTGTTCAGTATTGTTAGAATTTTATTTAATTTTTTGGTTGTTTTTTGTTTAGGAATATTCTATATTGTTCCTATAGACTGAATCCAAATATACATATTCAGCGTATGCTTGCAGAAATGCATTTCTTATTTCACTGATACGTTCATTATACTAAGTACCTACTTCCTCTCCTTCACAATCATTGTTTACATCTGTATTCAGTCTTTCTGCTTTTTCATTCACACTTTCTTCTCATTCTCTTTGTACTTCTTCTTTTAATCTTGAAAGTATGGGTTCTGGGTATAAAGTTGTTTTGTTTTAAATAACTCTGACTTGATCTGCAATTCTTTGCTTAGTAATATTAGGCCAGTCTGGATAATATTTTTTAAGTTTATTATATAATATAGATCTACGAGGGTCGTTTGAAAAGTCCGTGCAAAAATAAAAACTACTTAATTGTTTGGGGTAAACCTTTTTTATTTTTCAACATAGTCTCCTTTTAGGCTTATACACTTCGTCCAACGCTGCTCTAGTTTGTTGATCCCTTCTGAATAATAGGATTTGTCCAAGTCTGAAAAATAGCCATTCGTTTCTGCAATCACCTCCTCGTTTGAATAAAATCTTTTTCTCGCCAGATATTTCTTCAAATTGGGGAACAAATAGTAGTCCGAGGGAGCCAAGTCTGGAGAATAGGGGGGATGTGAAACGAGTTGGAACCCTATTTCCATTAATTTTGCGACTACAACTGCTGAGGCGTGAGCTGGTGCGTTGTCGTGATGGAAAAGGACTTTTTTGTGGGCCAATCGTGGGCGTTTTTCTTGCAGCTCGGTTTTTAAACGGTCCAATAACGATGAATAATATGCACCTGTAATAGTTTTACCCTTTTCCAGATAGTCGATGAGGATTATTCCTTGCAAATCCCAAAAGACAGTCGCCATAATCTTTCCGGCCGAAGGAACGGTCTTCGCCTTTTTTGCCGCAGATTCCCCCTTGGTAACCCATTGTTTAGATTGTTCTTTGATCTCAGGAGTGTAGTGATGTATCCATGTTTCATCCACAGTGACGAAACGACGTTTAAAGTCCTGCCGATTCTTCTGGAACAGCTGCAAACCGTCCTTGCAACACTTCACACGATTTCGTTTTTGGTCAATCGTGAGCAATCGCGGCACCCATCTTGCGGATAACTTTGTCATGTCCAAATGTTGATGCAAAATATTATGTACCCGTTCATTCGAGATGCCTACAGCACTAGCAATTTCACGCACCTTCACTCTTCTGTCATCCATCACCATATCATGGATTTTATCAATGATTTCTGGAGTAGTAACCTCAACAGGGCGTCCACAACGTTCAGCGTCACTTGTGCCCATATGGCCACTCCGAAAATTTTGAAACCACTTATAAACTGTTCTAATCAAAGGTGCAGAGTCACCATAATGTTTATCAAGCTTCTCTTTAGTCTCCTGAGGCGTTTTGCCTTTCATAAAGTAATGTTCAATCAACACACGAAATTCTTTTTCGTCCATTTTTTGAAAATCACTCGACTTCCTCGATTCAAGCGAATGCCAAACACAAAGAAATAGACCGATCTGGCTGAAACTTGGTGTGTGTTCTTCCAAGAGATGCTACTAACTAAACATAACCTCGATATGCGCCAGTAGTGCCATCTCTCTGACTTTGCACGGACTTTTCAAACGACCCTCGTATATCCTGCAGTATCTGTGAGGCTTTAGTAATAGTATAGTACCAAGCATAATAAACTCATTAACATCATTTGTCCATTTTTGTGTTGTCTTGGACTACTCGACTTGATGGTCTCAATGTTATATTTTTGGGATACATTCTCGGCAGTTCTGGCTTCGTGTTCTTGGTTACCGGCAGGAGTGACGTTGACTGTATTTGGTTCGAGTGTCCCAATAGGTGTCCGCTTGTTCAAGAACCTACCACCAGCTGTCATCCCTAACGGTGACTTCTATTAAACTTTAGAGTTAGGAGTAAATTAGATAAATCAGTAGTTGGATGCATTTTTTTTAACTAAGTTTTGAAATTATTGAATTTTATTCAGAATGCGGAATTTTTAAACCCATTTTTAACATTTCTACGGATGAATATTCTGTGAACTAAAGATTTATGAATTTATCTACTACAGCCAAGTTCTGTCTGTCTGTCTCTCTCTCTATTTTATACAATAATGATTTTCTAATTTATGCGAGATCCTCAGTTTACCTGGTTATAAAGACATTACTTTTGTGAATAACTGTACATTGGTCGTTCACCATAAGTTCGAGTTATCAAGGATTTTGCGTTATCCAGGTTCGAGTTATCGAAGTTCGACTGTATAGCTTAAAACCTTCCTTGCTGCCACAAAATCTTTTCGTCAATATTTCTTAGAAGAATAGATTTGGGTTTCTTTGAAATTCCTTTTTACATTTGATCTTAAACTCTTTAACCTGTTAGTAAGTATTACCAGTCGGTCAGTATCATGAATAGATTTAAAAGGTGGTGTGTTAATAGTTTCTACTTTCTAGGTAAACTAACGTTTCTTTAAAACGAGTTGCCACCTTAACAACGGAATTTCTGAAAATAAATACTGACATTGATATTTTATTAACATAACATTGCATGTTTTCTTCATGACATATTCACCCAGTTCTGATCAGTAACAATATGGTAGTTTAATTATTGATTGATGATCGATCTGCCACACTGTTAGCCTTTATGGCTACAGTGCATCTGGGTGTATGCGACAGGTCCCAGGTATGAATAATAATAATAATGCCATACTGTTGAATTTCTTAAAATACTTTTGTTCTGTCTTACTTAAAATAAAACCTTGTTTGTATAATATTAACATAATATTAACATTTATTTACACATCGCAAGATCGATTACAATTTACCCACAAGTGATGCATAATAGGGCTAACTGACTGTACTCTTTGTGCATTGTGCACCCCCATATATTATCTTCATACAATGACTACGTGACGGAACCAGCTTCTCCTCAGAAAGTTGTTAAAAGAAATATTTTGAAAAGGACAGATTCCAGAAAAGGTACATTTGTGAAATTATTAGAAAAGTTATTATCTATTCTAAGGAATGTTCGTCGTGTACCTAATCCTTCTTGAAACGGCTACTTCCTCGAAAGATTACTAAACTAAAATGTTCCAGAAAGAGTTGACACGTTTAGATGCGCAGTAAAATATGGTGCATTATGCATTTACACAATATAATTATTATCTAATTAATTATTATTAACACTATAAAATAAAATACACAAACACACGATGACGATCCTAACACATACTGTTAGTTAATTTTATTTTAACACCTTAATGAATAATGCACTACAAAAAATATCTATGCAATGTAAAATTCATTGCTAAAACGTTTTATTGTCTTATTCTTTATTAATTATATAAATGTGCGTTCGAGGAAGTTGGCCTTTTAAGAATAAATAACAAATATGTTAAGTTCACCTTCACAATAACTTTTCTAGTAACTTTTAAAATGAATTTTTCAAGAACCTGCCTTTTTAAGATATGGTCCTTCTAGCAACTTTCAAAACAGAAAACGCTTCAGCATTCTAAGAACAGGAGGACTGTGTCATGTAAAGGTTATTCTTATTATAAGTACACACAAAAAAGTTACTGGAAAAAGAAACCCAGAGATGAGATCTATTCTTCCATAAGTGCACTTGTTCAAGAAATAATTTCAGAGTTCAGGCAACCAGTTTATCTTCTACTCATTCTTTAGTTTGTTACTCATAAAGGGTTTGTTTACTTTGCAAAAATAGAATTTTTGTTTTCTTCTCTGTTACTCAAACCTAGTACCACAATAGATAATAAAAATTTAGAAGCTTGGCGTGGCTTTCATTGGAAATACCAAGAAAGTGCAAGAAATGTATTTCTTGTCAAGTTGTCTAGCTTTATACTGTAATTATTCTACGTTATGCTAATTTGTCATTGCAATTTTCCTTGTGTTTCAAGTAAGTTTCCTACTAACTGAGATGACACGTCTTTCTGATTACGCAATATTAGAACCTTTTTGAACCTTATCTTCTGAGAGCACAAAACTCCTACGTCCCGCTTCTCCTTCTTTTACTTCGGCGGCGATGCCTTCAACTTCCTTATCTATCATAAGAATAATAGCGCGCTTTCTTTTGGCGGCTTCGTTGCTTAATCGCCCACAAAACTGCTATGTAGTGCTTTGTCTTCTCTTATTTTTTTAACCTGCTTAAGATAAGTTATCGTTGGACTCACATTACCACTTTTTCCAACAACGCCGCCGTCGGTAGTTACATCTTGAGCTCGCCTTGAACCCTCAATCATCGTAGGAATAAAAAAAAGAACCAAAAGAGTTTAAACGCCAAAGAGTATTAATTAAAATAAAGATTAACGACGCCTCAAAAGAGCTAGTAACAGAATACCTGGAACTACGTATAAGAACGACGTACCGTATGATACACCGCAATGTATCGTTGATGCCTTTAGTAAATATTTTCAATCTGTTTATAATTATTCAAAAAGTATCCTCAACACTATTGATAACAATATTACCGTAACAAACAAAATGCCCTGCATAAACTTTGTTTCTATAACTAAGAATGACATTACTTTAGCTATTCGAAAACTGAAAAATAAATCTACTGCGGGTTATGAACAGATCCCCAGTTCTCTGATAAAGGATTGTACTGGTGTTTTAGTTTGTCCGCTCTCCATTATATTTATGTAATTTAAGTATTAGAACATCTACATTTCCACAACAATGGAAGACCGCTAAAATAACTCCCGCTTTTAAAAGTGGCACTGTGTCTGATGTTACAAACTATAGGCCAATTCTTCCAAGTCTTTGAGATAGTCTTATTCAGATCCATTTAACACTCTGTTAAAAACTATATTTCGGACTATCAGCATGGATTTGTGGAAAGACGTTCTGCAGTTACCAACCTAAGTTGTTTTACACATGATCAAGGCAATATTATTTATACCGATTTATCCAAAGCTTTCGACCGCATCGACCATGAAACTGTCTTTAAAAAATTGAATAACTTTGACTTTACTAACACTTGTGTTTCTTTGTTCAGATCTTACTTAAAAGACAGGTCACGTTATGTTTCATACAATGGTTATAAATCAAACGAATTTATAGCACCATCAGGAATTTCGTAGGGCTCAAACTTGGGACCCTTGCTTTTCACGTTATTCATAAATGGCATAAGTCAATCTTTGTGTTTGCAGACGATCTAAAAATATTTCGACCTATAAACTCTCAATTAGATTATGTCATCTTATAATCTGCCCTAAATATTATCTCAGACTGGTGCTCCCTAAATAGATTATAATTAAATTATAAGCTAAATAATAGAATTCCCTAAAACTATTTGTTGCAATTTTTGTGCTGGAGCTTCTTCTTTCCAAAAACAAGCAAGTTCTAAATTTCAAGACCTTTTACCAGTCGCGTTGAGGTAAGCAATGATCAAATCTATATAATCGAAGTAGACAATACGCATAAATACGTATTAGAGTAATTTTTTGCTTCGGTAAGTAAAATCAATGAACCATGAAGAAAAATAAAAAACGAGGAGAAAAGGCCTAATATAATGAGAAAAGATATGCTATAGATTTCTAAAGGAATTAATATGAAAAATTTTTCTTTAGATTGAAATCGACCCAATGTGCACTTGATCTTACAAATCCTGCATACGGAGTATCTACATTAGTTATTTTTCTAAACTAATTTATCAATCCAACGATAACTGAAAGATTCAGCTGCGCAAAATCCACTCACGGTGATGTAAAAACTGCACAGTTGCTTCAAACCAAGCTTTTTTTTGCACCAAAGCAGAATTTTACTTTACACGAAGAAAAATTCGCAAAACTTGTTTTTGTCAACGGATACGTCAACTAGCCGACTAGAATAAAATTAAAGAAAAAAAGTGTAGAAAATGATTCAATAATAATGAGAATCAAAATAAAATGTAACATATTTTCAATACAAATTAAAACTCCATCCACTGCCAGATTATTATCAATCTTATTTTAAGTTTTTAGGACTTCAGAGGTTCTGCAAAAAACTGATATTAATTTAACGAATTTTTTGTTTAAGATTTTTTTAATCTAATTTTACCCATTATAATTACATAATTCAAAATTCTATTAATTAATTTTGGTTTAACATGCAACGTTGATATTAATAAATTTGATATAATTTTATCGTAGTTTATTTCGTTTTGTATGGCATGATGTAGAGGTGAAATTATAACATTTTTATTGTTAGGCTTTTTTAAGTGCATATAAGTCCTAGTTGTCTTAACATTTTCAACTACATAAAAGTGCCACTTCTAAACTGAAAAAAGTGGCAATTTAAAGCGATGATCAGCGCTGTATTGTATTGCTAAATTGTTTTGGGTATACGCAATTCTTTCCTGGAAAGATCTCGAGCCTACGTTTGTAAAGTGTACGGAACAGAATTTCGCACGCTGCAGTCATAAACCGAGAATTAGGGTTTTATGACGGCAATAATATTTATTATCTGGTAGTAACCGAAAATGACAGGCTTAGAATTTTACTTTATTTTATTTTATTTTATTCAATTTTCAACGGTTATTGAAATCTTAATCTTCTGAATACAGATCTGTAATAAAGACCCAATAACAGGTAAACTTCGGAGTTGCGGGTGTTGTACTTATACGCTTCAAGTGTAGATTACAGGCATATTAAGCAGTCACGAACTGTATGTCGGTATTTCCTGAATTCGCATTAATTTATACAATTTTAAATTTTATTTTTATACCTCTATAATAAAACTGGCCGTGATACCACGAGTTATTTCAAATAATTCAAACATACAAATAAATATTCTTCAATTTAAATGGTAGAAAAATCAGATAACCAGAAATGCTAGTTCTAACGAACACAACTGGAGAAAGATTCCCACTTCTTTTCTACTTCTTTAGATCAATCCTTATACAAATTCTTTAAAAAGGAAATAAATTTAGAAGGAGCTCATTATTTACAGATTGCATGTGTGTAGGAAAGATGGCACCAGTAGTCTTGAAAAGCCATATATTCCGTGGGTTGAATTTTATATGGCTGCCTGCAATGTTTAGTCTGTGCGTCAGTATGTTGTGAGGTTTAGTGATTTATCGGATCGTACTGTTTTATAATTTAACGTAGTATTTTAATTTTGTAAATCAAGGGTTAAAGTTTGTAATCAATTTAAAATGCTGCTTAAACATTGGTGGTGTATCGAACTATGTACGAATAACCATGGATAATTAAACCTGTTTTTTTTCCAAAATGGTGGGTGTCTCTTATTTGATAATAGTTATTTATTATTTGTGTACTATCGCGAGTTGTGCCAAGGATTGCCCAAAAAGTTGCACTTGTTTGGGCGACTATGTTGACTGTTCCCAGAAAAATTTAGTGTCAGTGCCTTCTGATATCCCAAAATGGACATCACAACTGTAAGTTCTTTTTTGTTTACTTTTGTTTTGTACACCTGTTTGTTTTTTAATTCTTTTTTCACGAATAATAACTCATAGCACACTAGAAATTATTCAAGTAGCAATTACTAATAATAGTATAAACTTTTGCAGAAATTTAAACAATAATCGATTAAGATCCTTCAACAGAGATGCCTTCAAAGACCTTACAGAGTTGACTGAATTAAAGATAAATAAAAATAAAATTGCAGTTATTCCTAAAGATGGTTTTGATAGTCTGAAACGATTAAGAATTTTGTAAGTCTTAATTTTTGTTAGCATTATACACTACAGAATAATATTTATATTTAAAATTAAAATCTTGTTTTGCTTTTATTTGTTTTAATTCTATTTCATTCAGGCAAATTAAAATGTTAATTTGTACTTAACTCCATAATCTGATTATGATTGTATTATTTAAATTCGATAAATTAAAATCTGCTTCCAAAAGGGAAATTTGTGTTTATATTTTATAATAATTTTTTAGAATGTTACCTTTATTTCAAAGCAGTTGATTGCGATATTGGTTTATTGATAAGGCAAACGATATTGTAAGTGTTAACGAATGGAAATTTTTAAAAGCGACAAATCTCACGATCAAACTTCCTTTCTGTAATCTTGGTGATTAAGAGTAAATAATACACCTTTTGTTTCCATTCAAGTTTTATCAGAATAGTCATGAATAAAAGTACCATTATGCTGTTTGAAAGTAAGTATAAATTCAGATAAGGAGCCTTAAACTGTATGGTTTGCAGATTACAAATTAACTGGAAATCTCTCGATTTTGAAATTACTTTTTCAAGAACAATTAATTTTGAACTTAACACTTCTAGTTTTAGTCAATCTGAGAAACACCTATATAATCATTTTTAACATTTTGATTCACCTTAATACATATAAAAGTAAAATTTTAGAATTTTGTTCTATCAATGTGAGGCAACATTATAAATTTAAGGTTGCTGTTTTATGTGTTGGTTCTTCATTTCAAGTCAAAAACCCTAGATAAACATGTGACTGCAAACTCACCCTTTTTGGGGCATAGAACATTAAGATGACAGAAGAGAAATGGCCAAAAAACTATAGATTTTGTAGATTAGTTTAGCCACAAAAGAACAAAATATGATAAAGCATAAATGAAGTTTCTAAAAGAATTGGCAATTCTGCACTAGTTGAAAAGGAGATTTGGTGCTTCGAAAGTAAATAAACTCTTTTTCCTTCCTTAACCCTAGTCAGGCCAGAATTGTGGATGGCTTTTAATTTAGTTTAGACCAAAATATTCTAGAAATAGTAAAAATGACAACTTTATAATGAACAGTTGCAGCTTCTTTAACCAACGCTTTTGGTTTTAGTTGCTTTCTTTAATTAAGATCCACAATATAAATGAATGAGATAATTAGAAACTGAAAAAAGTTTAATAGGTACTGTAATTAAAAGATGAATTTGATCCGAGTATTTTAGTTTATGCACTGTTATTATTAATTTAATTGTGTAAAAATCATTTGAAACTGGACTATGTTCCTGCAGTGTTAATTTACATAAAAAGTTGTTTTTGTTGAATGTTAGTTTCTACGATGACCTAACATCAAATTAGCCACAAATAACTTTTTCTTAATTTACTTTTTCTCAATTATTCCCTACAAACTAACATTCACCAAAAACTACTTTTTATGTAAAGTCACGTTACAAGAAGATAGTAAAATCTCAACACAATTGTGTCGCTCAAAAAAAGTGTGAAACTAATGATTTAAATCCCTAACAACCTACTCCTTTTGAATAGAAAACGGAGGTATACAACAAACAGAGAATTATTTACGGTTTTCTGACCAAAAATTTACCCCCAGGTAAAACTTCTTAGAATATTTTAGTCAACTTTCAATGATTTATTAGGGGGTGCCTAGAATACATTTGAGTAAGGATTATATAGTGCGGCAGCGTTGCCAGAAGTGCCGTATTTCAAATGGCTTTTCATGTTAGGGTGACCAGATTTACTCTAATCAAAAAGTGGACGTAATTAAAAATGAAGAAAGAAAATATGTTAATATATAGATAATTTATTATCACCTGGTCAATACAATATTGCCTTTTTAGACACATGAATTACATAAATAACAATATATGAAACTTAAACTATTAATAAAGCAGAAGATATCAATAACAACACTAATTGATTAATAGAAATAATAAAATAAGTAACTTAGGTAGCACTAATAACTATTTAAAACAATAGGTAGATTCCCATATTCGAATTTCAAAGACTTTCAAAGACAAATTCATCAAAGGACATGAAACAAAAACTTCGTATTGCGTGCCATAACCTAAAACTGTAAATCACTTATAAGTCTCAAATTATTTTACACACACGATACTTTTGTAGAATCTTGAATGTCTTATTAGTTACAGATCTATCTTCAATTTGTCTGCCATGAGATGTTGATCTGTTTAATTTTATTTTTTCAATTCGATCGAGTGTCAATCTTTTGTTTCCTATTTGACTTGGGAAAACTATGATCTTTACATGTTGTTTGTTTACTATTGTATTTATTACATTGCTTACTGTTTCTTTCTGATGCTAATTTATTTTTGACTAGTATTCAACTGTTTTTCGCCATCGCTTAAAATTTTCGTATTAGTATCTAATTTTTTGATAAAACCACGGCAATCTGTAATATTTGCCAAGTTCGAACAATAACCTTTTCAGGTAAGTCATGGCCAACTATGCATTCCATTAGAAAAAAACAATTTGCCTACTATTTCTCGAAAACAATAAAGTGAAAAACATTGAGTGTGGCATGTTATTGAAAATTAAATTTGTAGTTAGAAATGTCTTTTATTTGTTTTTGATAACTCTTTAAATAAACTTTGGAGTATGTAGAATGCAGAACCGAGGTCTCAACAGGTTCTGCCTGGAGCATTGATGAGATCCAAGTAAATAGGCGATGCATAAACTCTACAGTCTACAGGTGATCATCTGGAGTCATTCAAAGTTCTGTTTTTAAAAACGCAAAGAAAGGAAGGATGACGAAACACAGAGCCAAGATTCGACTAATTTTGCCTGGATCATGTAGAAATAACAACCTGGAGACTCAAAAGAGTTGTTTACTTTTGAACTATGTAACATCTATAGTGCACTACTCTGACTCAACGAACTGGGAAGTCAACAAGTACACAACAGAATGATGCAAGAACATCAATGAAGTCGCTAGCCACTGCTAACACCTGTAATGAAAAGTGTTCTCATCACCAACACCCTATTGTCGATGCTGAATTGCAGTGATTGTGACAATCATAACGCGTTTTCATTACACTTTATTTTTATTGATGTTACCCAAAGCTTTTGCCCGTTTAATCTCAAGTTCATTTAGTATGTCTGGTTTCGCTTTTGCACTAAATAAACTAATATCAAACCTTAGTCTTGGTCTGAAACCATAGTTGAATTTATGGTCATGTCTTCATGAATCTTCTCTTCTCGTCCTCATTTATTTGACTTGCCCATTACTTCTTGGATTTAATGCGTTTTGTACATATCAAATATTTCCTTTCTTGCAAAACTTGTTTAACTCCTTGACCTCTTTCCCCTATCTGTAACTATGAGTTTCCATAGAATTGTCATTTGATGTTTTGCAAAATAGACCTAAGTGATCTAAATGAAGAATATGAAATGGTTGATCAGTTATTGGAATCGGATATAAATAACCACACCGTCTGCCAGAGGGTTTCTTCGCACATAGACACATTTTTGTGGCAAAACTTCCAAGGTTTTCTTTCAAACCGCCGGGATGTCCGTTTTCATTATGCTACAGCTGAACAATCCCCCAGCGAACATCTTTTGGCAACAACAATTGCTAGATGGCTCCTAACCCATCATTATTCGGTCTCTTAATCTTGCGTCAAAAAGTGTTAATACTCGTCCTTTGCTTATTTCCAATTTTAAAACGCATCTTGTTGCATTTTACTCCATGATCATGGGTGGATGATTTTGTTAGTAAAGTCAACGGTTTTGCATGTCTAGCAAAGAAATCTCCTTACGTCATGTGCATTTTGTCATGGTGGAAACTTTAAATTGACTTGACCTTCGGTTCTCATCCTAGATATTGAACCTCAGGTTGAAGGAATGAATACTTCTCTTCATTTAATGTCAGGCCTGCTGACCTAAAGATCTTCAACACAGTTTCAAGTCGTTATAGGCCTTTGAAGATTGTTAGAACATCGTCTAGAAACAAATGTGAATCTGAATTAGGATCTCATTTCCATTTCCTAAATGGGGCCCTTTTATATTGGCAATGGCCATCTATAGTTATAAACGCTGTGTACGGACTAGTGATAACCAGATTTTATATCAAACACATAAAATCTGTAACATACTAGTGTTTCATTTAGTGAGTTTTATCTTCATCTCCACATTAGCGTTTCTCAGCTCAAAATTATTTGTTGTGAAACAGTCTTTATACTTTTCAAGCAACGTATGCAAATGTTTACGTTTGTGTGTTGATAACAATATGGTTGGCGCCGGTACTGTCTCGAAGAATTTCCCCGAGAAACACCCCGACCTTCTTTTACAATAGTCTTTACATGACATACAAAAAACCGTTACTGTTAGGGTTTGAAATACTTTATCTGTATTAATACTTTAATGTAATCATAATACCTACCGTTGTTGTTGGTGGTATGTGAGACACTATGTAGAAGAGAATGACTTGAAGAAAGTGACATGTAAGATGGCGATAATTTTTGTTATTAAATTAAGTTAATTAAACAAAATCCAAGAAGCTTTTTATTTCTTCAACCCAAAATATTAAGAGTTACGATACATAAATTATTCCAGAATTGTATCGGTTTTGTGGAATGATGAGGGATGCCCAATTATGATGTTTAGAAAAATTTGGAATTAGTGTACTATTGCAGAGTTCCGCTCATGTGTTTCGGTTTATGCCAGGTATTATTGAAGTGGCTTGGTTGGAATGAATAATTGTTATTTTATTAGTGGACTCACTCATTCGATATGAAATAAAAAATTCATTACCTTCTTAATGTATTTATTTAAAACACGTTCAGAACTAAAATAAAGAGTAATGAATTATGAGTTTTGAAAAAAAAACAGGTCGACTTCATTGACATGTGTGTGCCTGTTACGCATTATTAAGTTTCAAAGAAGTAATGAAAATTAAAAAAAAAAATAGCAGCCGTCGTATCGTGGCTGGGTTATTTTTTTTTTGTTGAAGGTCAGTCTTTCTCTTTATTATGCGCTTTTCGCTGATGTGTAGATTTGTAACAGATAGTAAATTATTAAATTATTCTGCGTTTTTACTTTTGTGTTTGATTTATTCTCCAAATTTCTATAACAATATGATCTGGTGTTTATTTTATTCGGCCTCACAAATTATTATCTGACCTTCTTGTTAGAGCGCTTAGGAGTTTTTTGTTGCTGTTTCATGTGATGTTGCCCGTGATGCGTGCACGGAAAATAAACACCAACACCTGATAGAAGTTTCGCATATTTAAAAAGTCATTACAGTTCAGTTAATTTTTCCAAAAAACCAATTTCTCCCAGTTGTTAGTTCGGAAATTTCGAGTATGTACCTCATATGAATTCAAAAGACCGAAATTAGAAAGCGACCAGTATACAGTGTGTTATAGTTAATAATTGGCTACATTGTTATACAACATGGGTCCTGCACTCAACAGTTTTTGAGAAAGAAATGTTTAAGGTTTTGTATTTCAGTTAGAAATGTTATGTAATGGAGTTGAATTCTGAATAATTTTTATAACTTTGACCAAACATGAAAGTTGTCTTTCATTAATTGTTTGAAATCACAACGCCTTTTAGATGTTGTAAACAGAAGGAAAAAGAACTGGATAGGACATATACTGGGGAGAGATTGCATAATGAAAGACGTCTTAGAAGGTTTTGTTGCAGGAAAGAAAAGAAGAGAAAGGAGACGGTTGACAATAACGGACGAGCTGAAAGAGGAAGGAGAGGGATATGTTGGTATGAAGACAGTGTGGAAAAGTTCCTAGCGAGGACCTGTGGAAACACATTACAGGGCAATACCAAATAACTTTTTTAAAAAAACAAAAGCGCAACGAATAATGCTTCAATTTTTTTAATGGGAAGGTATCCCTTTATTGTACTCATTTGATAGAGAATTTTTTTCTCTTTTCAACGATGTAAAACTTTGATACACTTGCATAAGTAAATTTTGATTAACAAAGTTACAAAAATACGACTTGCTATGGATAAAACCGCCTGCACTTCAGAAGTTCAACTTCTTGCTAAAGATTACAGATGTTTAAGTGGGTATGATATTCTGTATATTGGAGAAACGAAGAAACTTATTGTACCTACAAGTAAAACAGGAGGTGACATAAAATATTTTGTAAAAGAAGAAGAAGTGTGGTCATGGCGGACGCATTTGAATGGAGGAAATGCTCAAACGAAAATATCAGAGTATTCCCCGAGATGTTACGTATAATGATGTACAGTCTGCGCATTATTAAATGAGACTCGAACAGCAGCATTTTTCAAAACATAACAGTATTTTACAAAACTCAACCATTGCTCAGTTGTTAATTTCATAGATGTGTTGACTTATCTTTTAACTGAACAATTTTGCAGATTTCTGCCAGGTATGCTGCAGCTCGAATCTCATTTAATAATGCGCAGACTGTACCTAAGTTTGTATAAGCCGTGCCAGAATAAGAGAAATATACCTAAAAAAGGTGTAGTAGTAAGAGAAATATACCTAAAAAAGGCGTAGTAGTAAAGCCAATGATGTTTAACAATTTAAACTCGCGTGCTCAAGTGGACCTTATTGATCTTCAATCCTCTAATGACGGTGACTACAAATTTATATTAGTCTACCAAGATCGTCTTACAAAATATGTTATTTTACGTGCATTGAAGTCTAAAAGCGCTGTGGAAGTGGCTTATACCTTACTCGATATATTTTGTTTGTTGGGTGCTCCTAACATTTTGCAATCTGATAACGACCGGGAGTTTTCCGACCAAATAATTAAGGAATTTTCCGAAATGTAGCCTGGTCTAAAAATGGTCCATGGAAAACCCTGACATTCGCAATACCAAGGATCAGTGGAACGTGCGAACCAAGTTTTTGAAAACATTTTGAGAACTTGGATGGAGGAAACCCAGAATAATCATTGGAGCACTTTTTTAACGAAAAGCACATATCGGGTTACAATCAAGTAAACTTCCTTCATCTCTTTTAAATAGATTATCATCAGAAGAAGATTTAGAGAAACTGCTAGTAAATCAAAATGAAAATATTGAAGGTTTTAATCATGTTCGATTTTGCTAGCACTTCATCTTCTAAACGTAATCATTTAGTAAATAATCCTGAACATGGTTCCTTTACGTCAGCGGTTGTTTTACAGGAACTTTCTACAGGAAATGAACAAATTACAAAGAAAGTTCCTTGCTTGTTAGTGTTTGTTCCATTTGCGAAGACACTTAATGTGTAATGTGTGTTCTTCGTTCATCCACAAGTGCCTAGCTACCAGTAACGAATGTGACAATAGCGAGAACGTTGTATGCAAAATCTATAGTAATAAACAGTCAATAAACGAGAATCGAGAAAAGGCGCGTTCATGTCTAGAAAACCAGGCGAAGAGTTGGCTCATTTGTGGTTATTGCGGTGCCTGAAGTTGATAGAGATAAGATTGACGCCAAAAATATACTCGTAATAGAAATTATCATGGATGTTACCGATGATGAATATTATAAAGTTGGGTGTAAAAGCGGCATTACTGATAGCTTCTATTCAAGAAATCAAATGAGTATGTAAAGACAATTTTGTGTCTCAAGAGACGTTCAATATTCCAGTGAGTTTAAGAAAAGCAAGTTCCAACATGTCCTTAAATGGTGGCCAAGAGTTTTTTAAGTGCTTCTGTAAATGAAAATGTGTTTCAAAGAAATGTAAATGCAAAAACAATAATGTACTCTGTAATTCAAAATGCCATGCTTCATTACGGCGTAGTAATAAATAATAAAAAAACAATCAGTGCAAGAACTAAACGTCCTTATTGGTTTAAAGTTTGAATTTGAATTTTTAAACCAATGAAACGTCTAGTTTTTGTACTGAACATGCGATGTAGAGTTAAAGTTGTTTACTTTTTAGAAGAATGAGAAATTAATAAGATACTAAACGTTTATGTGAGTTAAAAATGTCTTTTGTCTAATGTACTGTAGACAAAATGCGCTTGGTCCAGACTAAACCCGAAATAAGATAAATATTAATGAAATTCGCATATTGTCTAAACATCTCAGACATTTTTGGTATTGTCTGGTCAATTTGCAACTTGTCTGTACTTCGTGTTTTGTCTGTAACAGATACACCACTTGTAGGATAAAATAGCACTGACTCCAAGCGTCGATTGACATATTGCGCTCGAAGACGTAACATGTGTAACACATTTAGGGTAAACTCCGCCTATTAGCATTTCCACCAGCAGTGGTGCATTCACCCTTAGCGAGATGTCACCACAATACAAGAATAAAATAGTCTAATTTGTGTGTTTGTTGTGCTTTCATAATTCAGTAATCCCAATTATAAATTATTTCAGATTTTCAGATTTTATAGATAAAGGTCCAATATGTCTTCGTACCGGATAATACTTTAATTGGAATCTCAGGAGTGTGTAAATAAATGATGAAAGTCGTCAAACTTTCACAATCTTTTTCTCAGAATATATAAGAGTACGGAAAAATTCATTGAGTACAAAACAAGTTTAGTCCCTTTACTATGCTGATGCAAAAAATCTCTTGCATATCTTCATTAATAACCGATTTATGCGTGCACATAGAAAGCTCTGTAACGGGAGGGTAGCGAACGCACTTAATGTTAATAGAATGTTTACCTATCCTTATGAATAGAGACTGGAACAATATATTCTTTCAAAACATTGGAATTACCCGCTTTATTACTTGTTATGCCTTAAATAGCTCTAGAAAACAAAATCTGCATTTCATAATTGCTTATTTTTCCAGTCTCTACTTAGAGACTTGCAATTACTGCAAGAATAATCCTTAGATTTTCATGTTCCTACTGCATAATTTGCAGTACAAAGGACACTTAACTTCTTTCTTACAAGTTTTGGTTGAATGATGGTTACCATTGTATTTAAAGCATCTTAAGATGGGAAAATCCTCATAGCACATGCATGGAGTTATTTCAGTTTGTTTATTTAAAACTAAAGTTTAAGACTAATGAGCCACGTGAATTATGAGATTTCCTGAAACAAGTTAAGTTATTGAAACATGTGTGTTACCCAAACTGCATTTCAAATGAGTCTTTATCGTCTGTTTGTTGCATTTGTTCAGTCTTGTATAAGTTTGTGAGAATTATGGAAATGAATTAATAAATTACCCTTTTTGATTTTATTTTTATGTTTTGATTGATTTTTACCTTTTTAGCAATATGTTCAGACATGTCTATATACAAATAAATAAATAGACATGTATAGTTCCATTTTATTATTTATTATTTCAGTGGCATGAATAGATAGATAGATAGATAGACAATTTCAAAATCTCTCATTTATGCAATTAAAACGATTTTTTAATGGAAATCTTGAACAAAATCAATTGTTTTGTTTGTCTTACTCTCTTATCTTTTTGGATTATATTTATGCAATTACGCTACAGAAAGCTACTTACTAAATTTTTACATTTTATTTCTATTGTTCTGCCCCATTTTATTTATTTAATTTAG
The DNA here is from genome assembly GCA_011009095.1 of Ignelater luminosus. NCBI lineage: Eukaryota > Metazoa > Arthropoda > Insecta > Coleoptera > Elateridae > Ignelater > Ignelater luminosus. The sequence goes on from VTPC01090689.1 coordinate 163,780, forward strand.
ATTAGTCTAGAATTGAAAGTGTTTGATTCTATTATTTGAATACCCACAGTTGTTGCAATTCTTATACATAATATATAATCAGATCATATCCATAGCTTATTGAGTTATTTATAGCACTTACATGAAGTTATTATTTAATCTTTAGAATGGTTTTATTTATGTACAGTGATTGTGCAGCTGGAATAAAGTCATTAATTATGCTTTAGATGTATTATTAATTTGATAACAAATTGTAACAAGTCTTATTTTCTTTTTTGTAACAAACCGCCTTTGTTAAAGTGTTTCAATGTATTTTATGGTGCCTTACGTATTAAATGATATTTAAAAAAATTATTCTGTAGTGTATTTATATGAATAGCTGTAATTTCTATCCAGTTTATTATATATTTATTACATTTTTAGGGAATTAAATCGAAATCAATTGCGAGATATCGAGGCCTTAACATTTAAGTCTTTGGAACAACTGACGGTTTTAAAATTGAAACGTAATCGTATTGACCAGTTAAAAGATGGTGCTTTTTTTGGATTAACGAGAATTAAATCGCTGTAAGTGGTTAATATAAATCTCAAATTTATAAATGTGTAATTTTGTTAATTTTTAGAATGTTGGATTATAATTCTATACAGGTTATTTCAAAGTCTTGGCTTTATGGATTGGAAAACTTGAAAGAACTTATAATTTCTCATAATATAATAAATAATGTTGATCTTGATGCCTGGGAATTCTGTCAGGGTTTAATAATTCTGTAAGTATCTTTAAAAACATGAAATATTATTACCTGTTTATTTGTAATGAATGTGTGACCATATTTTTCTACTTCCTTTCTCTCCTTGAATCCTTCAAGAGCCATTTCTTTAAATTACTAACATTTGTTGATAATCTCTGTGTGTGTTACTTATTATTTAATTAAAATGTGTTTGAAATTGGTGTTTTTTTTAAGATTATATTAGTAATTTTATTATTTCAGTGATCTTTCAAACAATTTGATGAAATCCATTAAAAAAGATACCTTTAAGTATTTGAATGATCTTCAAAAATTATTATTAAACAATAATAATATAACATTTATTGAAGAGGATGCCTTTAAACATTTACCAAATCTTAGAGTACTGTAAGTTTATTTACAAAAGCAAGCATAAAAGCTATGTCATTAACAAAAAGAGTGCTTTTTTTATGAAGGAACAAAACATAGGTTTATAGTCAACAACAGTAAAAGTAAAAATAAAACAAAAAAACCATTAAACATGGATATACATTTTTCAAGTTAAGAATATGAATCTGTAGTCAGTGATTAAAGCAGATCAGACAGAATCGTTAATTTTTTGTTTTCAGCCTATTTCGAGCCTTTTTTTTTAAAATCTACTGCTCTCATCCACTATTTACTATTCAATTTTTACTGTAGTCATTTAATTCTATGATCGAGTCTATGATAGTTAATTTATATATTTTCTTTTTTAAATTTAGTGATTAAATAATAATTTGCCCCTGATCTGAAGATAACCTTTATTATAATTCAGTGTATAGAAACACAGACTCAGACATGGCAATTCTTTACACTTGATATATTAACTTATAATTGCTATTTATGTTATGGTAATATTCTATAAATTAGAGCTGTTATGGCTTGCAAGTATGCAGACAATATAATGAATCCAAAATTGCAGATTTACCTTAAAGCAATTGAAATCCTTGTTTATAATCTGAATCTTGTAGTTCAAAAACATAATTCATTGATACCAAAACAATACTCTTCCCCACATCAGGTGCATTTTCTAAAAGTGTGCCCAAATATTATAAGTAGTATTTATTATAAGCCTTATGGTTAGTCTATCATAGCGGTTATCAAACTACCCCAAGGCACCATGAGCATCTTATAGGACCACCACCAACAAGAACAAAAATAATAATAATATGCAGAGGAAAACATGCTACATTCAGTACCTACAAATAAATAGTACTGCAGTTTGTTTTCCTAATTTGTAAGGGCACCACAAAAGAAAGTTTGAGAACCACTTTTTTTTACATTCAAGTTTCATACTCCAAGTGTCACAAATGGCTTGTGCCTCTTGCCGCTTGATCAGTTCCTGTTTTGTTGGAACATGTAACTTGTTTAGGGTTGCCAGATTTGTTATAAACAAATACAAGACAGTACAAAAAAGCAAGGAGAAAATTTGGCGAACGTGGGGGATTCCTTTTCAGCTCCTAAGCAATCACAGGTCCCCTTCAAGCTTTGAAATCGACACGGAGAGTTCCTCCTTGGATTCCAAAATTAAGATATGGGGCATTTCGGCATCCCGACTAGTATAATACAGGACACTAAAAACCAATGTCAAATTTCGTATATACCGAACATCTAGCAACCCTAAGCTTGTTTTTGTGTTGTTCTTTGGAGTTACTTTTGAATGATAATGAATACAACTGATTGTAACCTTAGCTTAGAATTACAAGATCCACAATTTCTAAATCCTATACCAGTTATTCAGCTCATCGAAACCAATAGAAATGAGGTTATGTTGATATTTGTAAACAAAATTATCGTGAGCCACACTCTATGCAGTGTTCTGTTTACAGTTCTGCTGTAATCATTTCAGGGCTTCAAACCTTGGGTCATCAAACGTTCTAAAAGAAAGCGACTATTATATGCTTGAAGCAAAATTTAGAATGTTTTTAGTCTCCTGTAAAATCTGTGATCTCAGACTTGGAGTATTTATAACAGCGGTAATGATACGTTGAATAAGGGTATATAGCAAAACAACTATCATAATGGAAGGGTGAAAATGCAAAATGCAAAAACCCCTTTTACATTTTTTCCACTCTTCAGTTGTTCACATTTCTTAAACTATCATTTAAAGTCATATCTCTTTTCATGGTTATATTACATCATTCTGGGAAAATTGTTGTTTTTTAATTAGAACCCTGCATGGGCCAAAATCTCCAGGCTGGTCTGACTAGGGATAGACTTGACTTGGCCCAAAAAAAATTTGGTAACTTCTTGAACAGCTTAACAGGCTCAAGAAGCCTGATTGACCCAACATAGGCCCAAAAAAGTCTGATAGATTTTTCAACTAAGACTTAGCCTGACCTAAACTCAAGCTTAGGGCCAGACGGGACGTCTACGGTGCAGTACGAAAATCCTTAGTAGGAAAATAATGCTTGTTTGGGTCAGTATGAAAAAGATCTTGGTTCAGTGAAGATTTTTGTAATTTCCAATAATATGAGGGTTGAAATTCCTGGATTAAATAGTTCCCACCAAGGTTTTCCACGGTTTTCCTGAGTGATGCAAGAGAATAGCAGGATGATAATTTCGATTATCTATGCCTTTCCTAAGATTCCCATTGTTGTTTGAAGAGCTTTTGAGCTTCTAAAGCGACCCCCCCCCCAACTGAGAAATGAAACATAATGAGCTTTCCTTTCACAAAAGATATTGAAATGGTATAGGAAACGATAAATAACTGCAAAGCATAGTTATATTGGAAAGCTTTTAAATTCTGCAAAACAATAATGATTAGTAATAATTAATTCTATCAAACCAGTAAATTAATAATCGTTCACCTGCAAAAGATAATAAAATAGTTGAGTATTAACAATGTAACAATTTAATAATTTGCATTGGTATATACATGTTCAAATGCACCTGAACATTCCAACTTAATAGCTTCAAGAAAACTTTAGCCTCATTAATGATACAGTTTTTATGCTTGCTATTATACATATATACATGTTGAGGATCTAGTGAGATTTACATATTTTTTATTTTAGCCAATTAAATAATAATAAGATTTCTTGGACTATTGAAGATGTACGCGGTGTATTTAGTAGTTTGAACAATTTAGTAAACTTTTCTATTGCTTCCAACAACATTAAGTCTGTGAGTAAAAATGCCTTTAAAGGACTTACTAGTCTTGTTCAACTAGACTTGAGTAATAATAACATTACTTCAATACAAAGAAATGCATTTATCGAAATGTCTTTGTTAGAGGTAGGTTGCTTTAATAATTTCGAAATAACATGCCAATAAAGAATGGTTTTTAGGAATTAGCTTTAAATACAACAGCACTTGTATGCGACTGCAATTTACAGTGGTTTTATGATTGGTTAATGTTAAAGAAATTTAATGTGCGTACTATATGTTCTTACCCAGAGTGGTTAAGGGGGCAGCCTTTATTAAGCGTACCTGCTAATAATTTTACTTGTGGTAAGATTTATTCTTTAGAAACTCAATACACACTAATAATATTAAATCTTAATACAGATGACTTACCAAAACCTAGACTGATAGAGGAACCTGAACCAGAAATAATGGCATTAAAAGGGGAAAATATTAGCCTCAGTTGTAAAGCCATGTCTAGTGCTTCTGGTCCAATGAGCTTTATATGGAAAAAAAGATAATCTTGAATTGACAAATCCTAATGTAGAAGTTGTTGCTACTACTTTAGATGGGAAAAATACTGAAAGCACTTCAATACTAAATATTTATAAAGTTCAACGTGCAGATGCTGGAAAATATCAGTGTGTGGTATCTAACAAGTATGGAGCAACATATTCTCAAAAGTCGAGTATATCAGTTTTAAGTAAGTTTCTTTTTGCACCATTTCAATAGCAAACTGATCAATAATTTTAGTTTTTCCAACTTTTGTAAAAATCCCACACAATGTCACTGTACAAGCTGGTACAACAGTTCGTTTGGAGTGTGCAGCCCATGGAGAACCAAATCCAGAAATAGCTTGGCAGAAAGACGGTGGTAATGACTTTCCTGCAGCTAGAGAACGACGAATGCACGTTATGCCTGATGATCATGTCTTCTTTATCATTAATGCCAAACAGAATGATATGGGTGTTTATAGTTGTACGGCAAATAATCCTGCTGGTACCATTGTGGCAAATGCTACATTAACGATAGAAGGTAACTGTATGAATATTTGATCAATTCTGTAATGTGATTGTTTTATATTTGATAGAAATGCCATCGTTTGTAAAACCAATGGAAGATAAGGAAATTACAGCTGGTGAATCAGTTGTATTACAGTGTATGGCTGGTGGAGCACCAAAACCTACTATTCAGTGGCTTAAAGATGATGGTCCTATTCATGCTACTGAAAGGCATTTTTTTACAGCAGAAGATCAGTTGATGATTATTGTCGATACAGTTTTAAGTGATGCTGGTGTTTACCAGTGTCAGTTAAATAATTCTCTTGGAATTGAAATTGGTTATAGCACTTTACATGTTAAACCAGGTATTTATATTAACTTTATTAAACATTCTGTATTCTAAATGAAATTTCTTATTTTTAGGAGTAAGTACTGAGAATGAATTAATGGGCATTATAATAATCACAGTAGTTTGCTGTGCTGTACTGACTTCTATAGTTTGGGTAGTTATTATTTATCAAACTCGTAAACGTATGCCTCCACCAAAAATATCAGCACCTCAATTAGAGCCGGCTGTATTAGATTTTACTGATAAGACTTTAGCACAATTTGGAGACAATACATCGGAACATTCTTCCTGTAAAGATAGTGGAACTGGAGATTCTGCAAAGAGAAGTAATGATGATCTTTTACCAGGGGATGAATTTACATTAATTATCAATGGTAAGGATTTGTTAGTAATAGTTTGCAAAAGGTAAAGTGAATAATATAATAATTTTCAATTTAGAAAATAATCCTGATAACAAAGCAGCTCCCGTGCGAACAGCCAGTTTAGTGTATGTAGTAGCTGACGTTACTAATTCTCATACTCCATTGTTACACAAAGATGAAACACCTTATCCACGATCAACTAATCATGATCGGCTAGAAGAACCAGTTCCTTCAACTTCAGAAATCCAAATTGAAAACATGCCTCCAGAAGCTTTAGATGGTAAGAGTGATGAGAATTAATATATATTAAGAAATTTATTAGCCACACAGTAAAGATTTAGGCTAATAATTATTAAGTCAGAACTCAGAATATGGAAGTTTTTCCTGGGTTACTGATGTAAACAACGTCCCTAAGAGTTAAACAGAATAATTTATTTATTATTTATTAACGATGAATGTGAGCAGTTATATTTGATAAGTATTTGAACAACACCAGTGATTGTAGATTATATGGTCGTAAATCTAGTTCTTTTAAATTTAAAAGTCCCACGGTAGTTACATATTTGTGGGTTTCCTATTTAAAGGTACAACTTTTCTGTATAAAAATTTTAATTTTAGTTCCTGACTAATTTTAAGTAACTTTGACTGTTTAGATATTTTGTTAAGTGAAGGGCATATTGCAATTCCTTACTTGTATATTTTTATTATTGTTAAGTTCTTTGAGCTAGTTTTATTATCTTTTTTTATCGTTTGATTTTTACAATTAAAAAGTTTTATCAGAATTATATATTTGGGTGTGAACTAAAAATACTTAAATATTATGTGTTTGTTGCAGTAAATATTACAAAAGTGACTCTTTTATCTTGCATTTACAGTTTTAGATATGTATCTGAAGTAAAACATAGTTAATGTATATTATGAAATGTTATATAAAGCAAACAAACAAAAAAAAAGATTAAAATTACGAAATTTCCTGTTAGACAATCTTATGATGAATGTTTGGTTTAAGCTTTGTATTTAGTAAAATACTATTTTTTCAAAAAGTTATAGTACTAAGAGGATTTTACACAATATTTCAAATGTAAGATGAGAGAACTATTAATGTTGTTAAGTGTATACATGTATGAAAATATTTATTGATTAATTTAAATTCAAAGTATCAAAATATTAAAACTTCAAAAACTTAAATGTACTTTGATTATTTGAAATTTATTTTGAATTCAAATAAAAATAAATATTTTAAAATAATCAAGTTTTAAGATGTACAAGGAAAGCTAGCAAAAAGAGGCTATTTAAAGGAAATCAACAGTCGTACTATTAGTTTCTTAAAAAGAAAATGTACATTTCATTTGCTTTCTTATTACAAAAAAGAATTAATAGAGAAACCAAATCTTCAGAAAATGATTGAAGAGTTTTTAACTTTGAAATATTGACTGATATGCACAATGTGCAACGCATGTTAATTATGACACCTATATAATGTTGAAGATCTGTTAGAAGCAGTAAAGCAAATGTTTAATTTTTCATTAATTTATACATATCAGTTGTATTATTAGTTAGAATGTTGAACAAACTGACAAAATCAGAAAGATTGTAATTCTTATATTTGAAAACTCACTTTTGCTATTGATGTAGGTTACCATATACAGTGAAACCTGCTTGAGCTGGAATCTCGAGGATCTTCATCTTGAACAGGTTTCTTGCTAAATAGATAGAATCTGCATTTCACATTCACATTCACTTTAGTCAGTTTCCACCTGCAAAATATTTTTACATAGTATGTCTAGGAATTCCAAAAATTTTCTCTAATAGGTTATATTTTCTGCCTTTTACAAGATCCATTTTATGGTAGTCAGATTTTACTCTTTTACTGTGTAAAGTGCATAAAAGAATGACATTGAGATAAATATGTTACATTTGTATAAATTAGAAAATTAATAAACTTGTAACATTTCCAAGAACTGTATAGTATGGAAGGCAAAGCATTGGAAATAGAAGACTCTGCAAGAGCTACAATATTTAAGTGGCAAACTGTTACAGTTGTATAGTATTGATTGCACTTCCCCCACTTTAAATTGAGATAACATGAATTAGCAACCTAACATACTACAGTGGTTCAGTTATTTATTGGATTTGCATTTCTATATTGCTTGCGTCTAGGCTAATGCAATTGTGATAACTAATTACTAATAAAAACTGACAGTAGTGCATATTAATATACCCAATTCATTTCATTTCATTTACCTAAAATTTCTTTTTTTTGCTGTGTTTTTATGTTTTTGAATGGTAACACCTTACATTAAAACTGGTATTACCTTGATCTTCTAGAAAAAACAATGCAATTGTCAGATTTACAGTGCTTAAGATGCAATTAGCAATACTGGATTTGATGAATTGGATAAGCGATTAATTATTTATTTTAACGAAAAACATGATAATGGCAGTTCACCTCTACCAATAACTGTAGTCCAATACATAAGGATTAACCACTTATACTGTTTTATTTATTTTATTAAATTGACATAACCTCAAATTTCGATCAGATTTTAAATTTAAATTTACTACTGTAAATTTTGCTATTTCAGTCTATTCACATCAAAGGTTTAGTCGACTAAATGTATTTTTTTCCTATTAATTATGGTATAACTACATGTGTGCTTTATACTTTAAAATGCCTCCGCTTATGAACACAAATTGAACATATGACACCATGGTAGTTGACATAATAACTGATGAAAGTTTCTCTGAATAACAAATTTACTATAGTTTGTAAATTGATAAAATCGAGAAAACTGTTATACAGGATGTAGCAAAAATATATAATATACTATCTGACTAATATTTAATATCAACACTTACAAGTTAACTGCTTCAAACAAATTTTGAACATTGTATAAAAAAATTAATTAAATTAAAATAGAATATTTTCTTACTCTTTTGCCATGCAGACACATATTATTATTTGTATAGGAATATTTGACATTTGTACATAAATAAAAACATGTTCTATCTGAAGTTAATAAATTAAATTAAATTTGTACTGATTCATAAATTCAAATATTCGTACGTGAATATTTGGGAATACATGTGTGGAGCTAGAATAACATGCTAATTAAACATCTCTGTTCTAAATACAGTAAACTTTCTTTTTTTTTGTTCAAACACCATTTCTATTTATTTGTAAAACTGTTGTACGATATGTTTAGTCTATGTGAATAGTGTATTCCTGTAACCTGTATTATCAAAGAAATATTGTATAGTATTGTTTTGTTTTTAAGTACGCCTGTTATGTTTGATTAGAATGTCTGTTTATTTATTAAAATTTTGTGTGTGTTTAAAATCTAGACTAGTAGACTTTGTTTAAGGCGCAATATTTTTTTTATTATATTTTTTAACAGTCTGTTCATGAATATTTGTTTGCACGAATTATTCTTGTTTAAACAGATATTGATCGATAGAATATTGTTGCTTTAATTTTTTATATACTTTTTAAGTTTATCAAATCAAAAAGTATTCTTTATTTCTGTACATATATTTTTCTGTACTTTGTACATTTAGTTTCTTTTTTTTTATAGTATCAACCCACTTCATAGTATTATTAAGTATACCTCATTGTGATTTTAACAGTGAAATTTATTATTGATTTTTTCAGAATAAAATTTTGGAAATATAAAATAATTTTCTTTTATTTACCCACTTAACCATTTTGAAAATGGATGCTTAATTTCATTGTGACACTTGGTTCACAATTTCATGTACTATTCTAATTTTGTGAACTCAGCTGTGTGTGATTAATGATAAATATATAAAAATGGACTGCATCAGAGAGAGCCAAGATTAGAATTCTCAGCTTGATACGTTTCTACTTGTTCAGGCTTATTGTCTATGGGTAAGTAAAGTCAGAACACCAACAATAGACAATTAATAAAACCCTTTTTGAAGTTAAATGAATAATTTTAGCATTACATAAACAAACACGACAAACAATTGCTGTGCTGTACATAGCAAAAAATAATGTCAACAGTGTGTTTTAAAATTGTGTATTGATAAAAGATTTACTATACTCTGCAAGTCTTATAAGTTATGAGTGCATGAATTTTATTTTTAAAAAGATAAGAGATATATCAGTTGATGTCATTTATAGCAGTTGCAACAAAATATAATTCCCTTTACATAAAAGATAAAATTTCTATAAAAATAGTATAATTGTTAGCAATATAAATTACAATTAAAAAAAAATAATCTTGGGTACCTCAATTGACCTTGTACTGTATCAACATTTTCAAAATATATTGCCTACTTTTGATTGATAAATATAAGGGTGATTCACAACATGTGTGCCAAATTAAAACGTGATATGTGAAACAATTTTGAATAAAAAGGTTCATATCATCATTTGCTCGATTTTATTTTGTTACAGAGATATGGCAATGTTAGATTTTCTTTATGCAAGAAGTAATTTATGTTTTCTATTCGGTGTGTATTGTTAAGTTACCTACAAAATAAACAAGTATTATTAAATTAAATTTAAAAAGATTCACACTGTAACATGTTACTTTTAATCTTCTATTATTCTTTTATGATTTTGTAATGTATGCATGGTATGTAGATATAAAATCTCTATAGGAAATAAGATCGGACATATGTTGATATGATCATTTTTAGTCAGAATGGCCTCTTCTATCACCAGTTTTGATTTGTTATACATGTTGTAAACAATTCTTTATATCAATGGTTAACAAAGAGACTATCGTACTAGTAAGATTAATACATATTAGTTAAAAGATATATGCAAGGTTCTTTCACTTTAAGATTCTTCAGAATCTCAATACCTGCTGATAAAATTCACAATCTCTTAGACATATTTCTATATTCACAAAAGCATTTTTGATGTCTAGAAAGGTTATAAATAACAGGTGACGAAGATAATTTGTAATCCCAGCAGTTTCTGGAAACAAGAAATCATGTCTGTACCGTATTTAGCCAAAACGTCAAAGTAAGATGTCAAGTCTTTATGTTAATAATAATAGTTTGTTCAAAACCTATGAAAAGTGCTAGCCTTGTATTTATATGCTCATGATGTTCAGAAGCCGTCAACACATGGTAGCACTTGAATTATAGAGTTTCTAGATGGTTGGCAGCAACCATGTGTGATTCGTTTGCTACCGGCATTTCACTTAGCGTCAATACATTTGTATTTGAGATTGGATATAGATTGTTAAATTGTTTTTCAAATCTGTGATGAATGCTAGATTAAAAGATGGAATATAGTCATCAATATGGATGTCCAGGAACAAGCAAGCAATTATCAGTAACTGCTCCTGAACACAATGATTACGCGCTGCTTTCAGTGCAAAAAGTGCTTTCTTTGCGTTTACGGAAATTGACGTTTGCTGTCGATCGTTCAGGAAGTTTATGATGGCAATATTCAGGCAGACTGATAAAAGTCTAAGAATAAGGATAGCATTCATGCCTGTAGGTTTATTTCGTACGCCTCGGTCTACGTGACGTCACATTAGCTTTTGAATTAACTCTGAAGAGTAAACGAACGTTTTATTACCGTACAAAACCGTCTAAAGTAGGTTAGGCTTACCAGACGTCCTCTTTTTCCCGGACATGTTCTAGCTATTTTATTGCGTTCGGGGAAGTCCGGGATAGATTTTTAATCGTGCGCAGGTTTTTCAACCCTAGTAAGAATCGAATACAAATAGACAAAGTTCCTTTATTCATGAGTGCAAATTAACCCCAGGCTGTTTATAAATCACATGATTATTCTTATTTTTCCTTTTTTATTTTGGCTGTTTGGGTCAGCATATTGCAAATATATCAAACCACATGAAAAACTAGATTTATGTGAAAAACAAAAAGAATGCGAGGTCGTGTACTTTTGTTTATTCACCAAAGCACAATTACGTGCTGGAAGCACTCTATAGGTAACAATAATAAATAGTTAACCTAATTCGACCCGCTTCAAATCGGGAGGTGTCATACAATAATGAATTTAACTCTTTAAATGAGACATTCAGCATACATAGAAATTCTGGTCAATCCCGTAGCTGAAATTCTGAGTTTACATCTATCTTATCTATCTTCAAACTTCTCATACCCGAGGAACCCTTATTATGAATGTGAAAAATCAATAAGGCACTCCATGGGCATCTGCTCGGCTTTTTCCAGAGGAAGGCCAAATCCAGATTTTTTTCATATAATCTGCTTTTTCATATATAGTATCGTTTGATATGTTGAAGAACCGGAGGGGGGGCAAAGACCCATTCTTGCTCATAGAGATAGACTTTAAAGTCGATTACAATTAGAAATACCTACCTAGTATTTCAAAAAGTATACCAATTCGAAATATTATTTACTTCCTAAATTATTTGATGACATTTTTATCGATGGATTTATTGTTACCCCATAAAGCTCCTGAAGTTCTAGGAATACATTTGAATACCGCAGCCTTATTGCATGTTTCTAAACCAAGACATATGTTTATCTTTCTGACTACTAATAGAATTAATTGTTGAGCTTTCAGGTTTGAGATTTAAGGTTATCAAAAATATGAACGCTTACCTACTTCGAATCATTTTTGTTTCAGAGATTATTCCTGCAATGTAGACGTCATATCTTCGTGAACGCAGGGTCATGGCCTCCCTTATATACGAACTAGAAAGTTCAGTTAGAGACAAGTAACAGACACTTACCTTTTATTATTCAAACGTCAGTTCAACAGGCAGGAATCTTTCAGGTAACTTGTTTTATCAATCTAAATCTCGGAAATGCACGTAAATACTTATATTCACTACAGGTTTAAGGTAGGAAGTCATTAATATCACGTTGAGTTCTACATCAATCGCTTGACTAATCTTTATAGATTTGACTTAGTCCTTTAGTTTTGGCAACTTATAACTGCAGATATGGTCTTATTTAAAACCTAGAAGGTATTTTTCTAAATATCAAGGATTTGGAATGCAGTAGGTTAAGCACCGCTGTTACAAACGCCTTTAAGGAAGGCCGTTTCTTGGGTAGGCGCTTCAGTGTCGATGCTGATAAGAACAGAGTTACACTCAGTATTGAAATTTATATTTAAGAAAATAAATCATTTATTAGATAGTGATTTCACAGTAAGTTTTAATTTAAAAGTCAAGTTATAACCAGACGACGGATCTTCATAAGCACTAAGTACTGAGTCAGCTGCGTTATGTGTATGACATATTCTTTATTAAGATTTTGTCTTATTGCTAAGTGAGCAGTCAAGGATACCATCAGTACTTATGAACATCTACCGTCTGGTTACAACAAATTCAATTCAGTTAAAAACATGGATTAAAGTATCTAATAATTCAATAAAACATCGAAACTAAATAAATACACTTTATTGATATTACATGCATTATCTTCTAATATCTTTAGGGCTTAAATCTATTACTGGAAAATCTTTGTCAATTCCAGGTAAATTCTTATTTTTCATAACCTTATATTTGTTTTCTTCCACTTTTTCAGTAGAACTAACTACCATATTTACACTTGGTGTTGTCGTTGGTCGTTCTTGGTTTTGGTTGTTTATAGGAATACTAGGCTGGGTGGTCGATTGTTGACCATTAACGTTACCTAGATTTCCAAAAGGAAACTGGCCAAAATTCTCCAATGTTTTATTTAGGATGTTAACAGTATTCTTAAAAGCTTGCTGTGCAATATTTTGAAGATTATTATTGTTGGGAAGATTCCCCAAATTGCCCAAATTAAAATTTATACCACCTCCAAAAGGAAGTTTGGAATTCATTTCTAAATTCGTTTTAATCTGATCCAATATAGATTGTCCAGGATTATTAACAAAAGGAAACGTTTGCTTTCCATTTCTTTCATTTGAAAGTGAATCTTGTCTTTGCCTATTTCGATTTAGAATGTTTTGCGATGTTACTATTCCTAAACATATACATTTAAGTAAAAAATTAATTATATCATAATTTATAATTACTCACCACAATTTAAATTAAATACAATTGCAATTACACACAAGAATATTGCGTAGTACTCTTTGTTTCTAACAAACTTGTACATATTTGTTATCCGGAATACGCTGTAGCGATTTAAGTGCACACTGATTAAAACTAACGAAAAAAAAACCTGTTCCAGACTTTAATAATCATTAGTTCTTAATGAACAAGCGTGTTTGCAGTGTGTTTCCCAACAATTTAGAAATGTTAATTTCATTTTGAACAGTATTTTTTATTTATGTAGGCTTTCGTAAACTGCCTCGAGCAAAACAAGTGAGAAACAAAATTCTCAATTAAATACCTACGCGCGATGTCTAAGAGAAAATTTGTATTTATACAGTTTTAAAAAATTTAATTTTGAAGGAAAATATGTACCTATTGGAATACCCTTTCAACATTCGCATTTGAAAAAAATTTATTTCTAGTCTTTTTAGTAATCTGATTGCTGGATGCAAGTATAAGTATTCACTCTTGAAACCTAAAACAATTTTTTTCTTACAATTGTTTTTGTATCTATTAATATCCAACCTCCTAAGTCCGATATCATGGAGCAGCACTAATTAAGGTGTGGTGGTATAAAATGCAGCAAAGAAAGCTAGAATTGAATTAATTACATCGAGATAAATGCTTTGCTGTTCAAAATGTGAGGGGGAGTTGATATTCTATAGTATGTCCAAAGTGTATTTATTAGGATATTTTGGATCAGGTTGGGTTTACAGAAGTGAATAAAACAATATAATTAGCAGATAGGTAGAGGTGTAGGTAAAGGCTCGCACGGAGCAAAGACCCGCACTCATTTAAAATTACCCACCTTTACTTCCTGTCATCCATGTTTAGATTGGTAAGCAGGGCCAGCTGAAGAGCCGGGTTTGCGAGGCAACTGCCCAGGGCCCCGCGCTTGCTGGGACCCCGCGCCTTGAGAGAAAAATAATTATTTCTTTGCATCGATATGTTCAGAACAAATAAAATTTCTAATTTTTCCTAAATATTTAAAATAAACAAATTAGACTATGTCTCAAAAAGCAGCGTGTTTCTTTTTTTTATTTTAAGGGTCCCGCAAAATTTTACTGCCCTGGGCCCCGCAAAATTTTGCTGCCCTGTTGGTAAGCCCTTTTCATGATTATCAGCTGCTGGACCAATAGTTGTCAGTTAGATATGTTTGTTCGTGTAAAAAAATGAGGTGAGTGGAATTCTGGATGTTTTGATTTATGAGTTTAGCTTCAGACATATGATAATGGCACAAAGTTACTTGGTTGTTTGTTGGAGTAATTTGGCACTTTCCGATTTGGTTCTACACTGGGTAAAAACCCACACAAGTAAAGAAGTAAAGATCTGCATGCGGATTTTTGCCTCAAAACCTGGTCGGCTTTATTAGCTGATTTTTATATGTATCTTTTGCCAACAGAAATTATAAACGAAAAACATTCCAAAAACCGCTGAACGATGATTTGCTTAGTGAAGCTAAAGATCTGATACGCACGAAAGGGCTCTCAATTCGACAGGCAGCCAAGGCAATTGGTTTTAATGAATCCACTTTGAGAGCCAAATTGAAGAGAAGAGAAGGAACAAATAAGCTTGGTAGCTTCAGAAATGTTTTTAATTTGGACGAGGAGTAAGAATTAGTGGAACATTGCAAGCAACTAGATAAAAGATTTTTGGGCTGACACTTAAATCTTTACGCTCCTTAGTATAACCAGTATAACATACATGAAGAAAAACAGCATTTCTAACGCGTTTTCAAAAAATACTAAAATGGCTGGGAGTGATTTTACGCAGTCATTTATGCGCCAAAATTGGAAATCATTAAGGACACCTCAAGAAACTAGCATTGGTATTTGATAGGACCATGGGTTTTATTAGAACCTAACTCCTGGCCAAATAAACAATATCGACGGGACAGGGAGCTAGACAGTTTCCAGCAAACTACCAAAAGAGGTAGGGAAGTCTGTAAGCGCCGAACAAGGGCAAACTGTGTCCATTGCATATGCATGAGTGTTACAGGCCATCATATTCCTCCGTATTTTATATTTACGAAAAAAAATAAATATCTAGCTCATTGAGGATGTGATATGGGAGTGACTGATAAAGGCTACATGACCACCCCTAGTTTTATAAAATGGTTAGCACATTTTAAAGTCTGCCAACCCCTCTCAAGAGAGGCCTATTTTACTTATCCTTAACAATCATGTTTTTCATACGAACCTAGAAGTCATTAATTACGAAATCCTGTCACATACACATGTTGAGTTTACCACCATACAGCAGCTAAAAGACACAATACTTAGATCGTATATTTTTAAACCATTCAAAACTTTTCACGACGAAGCAGCCGATGACTGGACAGTTTGTCATTCAGGGCAAACATTGAGCGTCATGTTGCAGAAATATCTGCAAAAGCTTTTCAAAAGACAGCAACTGTGGAAAAAGTAGTTGAAGGGTTTCGTACTACTGGCATATTTCCAATAGACCGCAAAATTTACAGACGATGGCTTTTTACCTGCGGAAGTTACTGATCAGGATTTGGGACAGAATGATGATCCCGTTGATCCCGACGATGTGGCTCTCATAGTTTTTAACAATGATAAAACTCATTTAGGCAATGAAGTTCCAGCAAACGTAAGAGATGCTGTCGTAGAAATTTGAAATGAGAAGGAGCCCCAAAAAGATTTTTACGAAAACCCGTAACGTATAGGATTTAGAAAATGTTAACATATTGGGTACTGTTATTTTGGTAAATCTGATTTTCATAGCCATGGTAGTTAATGATGTAAACTTTATCCTAGTACTAATTTTAAGCATCAAAAACACGCAATTTTTGAAAATTTTGAAAATATCTATAACTGTGAGTCTTTACCCCAACCTACCCTATGTATTTATATTGAGCGGCGAATCCACTACAAAGAAATAATTGGGACTATAGTAAGCAAACCCGCTTATACTAACTGGCATATGCCTCTTCTCCGTCGATAATGTACTTGATAATATTCTTCTTCCTGGATGTGCTTTGATTTGTAAGTTGTTCTTTTCGCAAAAGACACAAGTATAACCATGGGTATCCTATAGTTTAAAGTGAACTCCAAACCATTAGTAGTGTCTGAAAACACTTTTACTTACTTAAAGAAATTGACTAGGAAAAGTATTTGCCATTGCTTTCCAAGGAAGAAACGCCATAGAAATTTAGTGTAGGTTTCGACCGAAGATATTGTCAGCTGTAGCAATGCTAGTTGCAGTTGTTTACAAGATCTAGCGCTATCTACTAGCTTATGATTTTCGCCAATAACAGTGAAAATGTGATGACAAGTGTCCATGTTTCTTGTGGACAGAAAGAAAAGAACAATTTATCATTCAACTGATTCTGATTGGTTTCATTTGCAGATATCTTTTAAAATCTCTTTGCTGAACCTGCTCGATACGAATGTGGGACGGGAATCATTAACATCATGCAAAAGACACGGCATTTAGAGAAGAAAAAAACAAACAATATACATAGATTATCTTCCTTTGGATTTAGACTTTATTTAGCAAAAAGTATATTCTTGGTGCAAAAAGAATTTTGATCCTAGGCTGCAAATCGAGTTTGTCGAGCCAATATAATTTTGAATATTGTTACCTGCTTTTGCCTTCCAAACGTTCACACACGAAAAAAGGCAATTTCTGTAACATTAAGTAATTTTGAATTAGACCAATAGAGCAATAAAAGTAACCTACCACTTACTTTGTTGTCTACGCATTACAAACACACTTAGACAGACAAGGCAATATTTTGATTTCCTTATTTTGAACTCACTTTTGCATAGTTAGGATTTGTTATACTCCCCTTTTGTTAATGTTTGCTTTAATCACATTCATTCGAAGCGATGCTTTTCCCTTTTGATTGACCTTAAATTGTGAAGCCTGATAATAGCATTGCTTCGAAGGTACAAATCTTGATCAATAGTCATAATCATGACCATGAGTTTTGTTTATCGAATCGATGGTGTTTTGATTATTTAAGATGAGTGAGTGTTTTTTTTTTATTTCCAATTCGTATATGGGTAAAAGGTGAACAAAAATGCCCTTTTGGTGTACCATTTCAACCTTCTGGTTATAATTTGCACCCTGTTTCAACAAACACCTTTTATGTGTAGCAATAATTAACATTTTGAAATTTTGATAAAAGTAAATAATGCATGAAATGGTTGAACAGAGGTGTAGTAAACTCGGATTAGATTTTTTTAGTAGAAGTCACCGACTGTATCTTTTGAATAATTTTACTTTCTTAATTGGTCAATTATATGAAATGCATTTCCAAAGCCATTTTGGTTTAGGTAATTTTTATAATTTGTTATGTCTAGTCGCCTAATATGTAATGACTATTTTAAACCGACTTCTCTTATATTGTTTTGCTGAATATTTTTACCTGGAGATCCTTATTAATATGTAATAACTTTTTTTGTGTGTGCAGCATCAAGGACGAGGATATTTTAATAACTGTCATTATTATCGTAATTGCATTTAATAAAAAAATAAAACTCCACTTCGCTTGATTTGTTAATTGGTCAACGTGCATTTCAATATTTTGCAATGTTAAGCCTTAAGATCTGTAATGTTAATTATAAAGAAAATTATCAAATAAAAAGGTTAAATAAAAATGTTGAAATTTGTTTAACAAAAACGATTATTTGTAAATACACCTTCAAATTTCTTGCGCAATTTTTAATTGAGATAAGTTAATATCATACCTACATATTATTCATAATTTGTTATAAAAACATCGCATTGTCATTGTTAAATCTTAGTAATTCGCAAAAAAAAAACTTATTTAAGGAGGTTGACTAACACATTTTTTAGTTTTCTGATTGTTATCGGTAAATAGGGTATATCTCCCAGTTTTCATTTTTAAAGCACCTGACTTAAGTACTTTCTGTTTAATTATACGCATGCGTTAAGTGAAAACCCACTTGTCTATATTTTAAATTGTTGATTAGTTTATTTTCCACAAATTGTAAGTGTTTTAAATATTCTGGCAACAATTTATGAGAATTTAGTATCGAAGTGTGTCTCTGACAGTTTAGGACACAAAGCTTTTCATTTATACAACTGTTACATTTGTGTATCGAAGATATATTCAAAATGCCAATAAGTAAGTACGAATTTCAAACTTTTTATAATTTATCTATTTATTTATTTATTCACTCATTAACTCTTCAATAATTATTTAAAATTATTATCACAATCTTCATTTATTCGTTTTTTAATTAATCAAAACGTATCCCTTTAGACTATTTGTTATTAATTTTTCTATTATTTGATAATTTCGTATCACAATTATGTTATGTGATTGATATAACATTGAAGGTCAACTTGTAGAAGGTCACACTTGCAATTTTAATAATAACTTCTGATTATCTCCAGATGATTAATTGCTATCTGTAGGTACATTTTACATGTGCGTGAGAATTCGGACTGACTCAAATTTCCACTGATATTTTTTGGTGTTTTCCAGGCCTTTATCTAGTTATATCGATAATAGAAGATTCACTCCTATAAGCCACATTTTTCCTCTTTAATTAAAAAATTTCCTATTCAAAAAGTAAAATAGTATGATTTATGGATTATTATTGAAAGTTGTATTAATTTATGGTAAAAATCATTAATTTTCCATTAAAATTATTCGTAATTTAACAGTAACAAAAGAAAAACAGATTAATGCCACAATGAAACTCCAATTTGTGAAACAGTTAACGTTACTTTAATCGTTATAATTACATTATATCATGTAGTAGGATAATTAATAGAACAAAAGATGTTTCCATATATGAAAACAAAAACACTTGTTATTTACGTTATGTATACCGTGTGATGTGGAAATAACGTACACTGAACATATTGGTTGTCCACGAAACAACTTATTAAGTATAAAGGGTAATATTAGACCTTTTCAGTAAAGAAACTTCTGACGAAATTAGAGGTTTAGTTCCAACTATTCAAGATCTAAACCAAGGTTATCCAAAGTCGTTAAGACAAAACTGAGAAAAAGCTTTGGGAAGCTGCAAATACATAAGCAGAAACATTGCCCAATACTGGATCTAGTACTAATAAGACGAACAACAAGCACAGTAACGCAGATTTAGGTTGCTGTAATAATCGAAGTTGAAACAAGGGGCGTGAATTAAAAGCCATTTTCTCAACAAACCAGGCTAAAGGGGTTATCTAATAGTCGCCTGTGCTGATTCCACCATGTGGTAGTGGCCACAACCTACGTTTACCAACTATAGCTTAAAGATGAAAGCTATCAACACAAAAAACAGAACTTCAGAAAATATTGCACTGCCATCGGCTCAAGTGATGTAGCGGCGATTAAACCTGCCGCTCATACACTTTTTATAATGTAAACAGCAAAAACAGAGCTAAGCCACACTGGACCGACATGGGTTCGCGCCTGAAATCCGTAAGAGATGTTTCGAATCTCAGATCGAATTCACGGAGCCTAGTAGTTGGTGCCCAAATTATAAAAACAAACAACAATACTACACCGTCTGGCTGTACAAAATTACAGGATTGCTTGACACTGTCCATGGTCGGCGAACAAAATCAAACATGTTAATTTTAGAAATCTGAAATTAGTGTCCGGCTTTTTAATCAAAAGTTGAAATTCTAAAACAAACTCAATGTACCGACTTGTAGATCCCAAAGATAATAGATGCATAAGCGGACAGATCTTTGTCCTACTGACAAAAGTCTTAAAAGAATATTCAAGATTCATAAACTTCTTCAAGGTTTTGTTGAAGGTCCATGGGACAAAGCAGCAAATATCCAAGTTGAAGCAATAGAGATCATGAATTGTTAGTACGGAAAGAAGTTTCTGGTTCTCACAGAGCAACCTTGGGTAACCCTCAGACGTCGGCGCTGATGGTCTCGAATTTTGTAACATCTAAGTTTATTTGAATAGATGGATGTACACAGATCTGACACGCAATTAGTTTGACACACTTGTGTTATAGTTCTTTTGTGTAGTTGACAACTTGTGCGCCTGCCCTAATTCGTTGAGTAAGGAAGTACCTGCTCAGATTCCCTTCGAGAAAGAGCTCCATTAAAGTACAAAGGTTTAAAACGATACAAAATGCTTTGGGAAAGGAAAAAGTTATGAGCATACTTAACATTGAAAAAACTGTTTGTTCACGCTTTCAAGAGGCTTGTTCGCCCAGTTTTGTTTAACCCACAAAAGGGACAAATTGATCGTATATTTTCGAATGAAACTCAGAATCTGGATTTGCAAAATCAGTTCAGGTAGACTTGATACTCTAAGAAGGTGAATGATACGTGACTCGAGACTCGATTAGCCGTGAAAACAAAGCATAATTGAGACGTCTGTACAACAAAGCCGATTTGAATTTCACGCTATGGAAAACTGTCTTTACATTTAGATATTCGTAGAGTTTAGGGTGTTGGAGGTTGCGCAAGGCCAATAGTTGAGAATCGCTCTCTAGATTCTTACAATTCTTACAGTAATTAATAAATTCCGATTTTAAAGAAGGTGCATATAGAGACGCCAAACAAATTGCGAGTTGATCAATGATCAATGATCAATTCTTGTTGTTGGTACACTCGTTCACAAAAAGCAGAGCTTTATAGTCACTAAAATTTTTAAGTTTAGACCACCCAGAATAAATTTGATGTAACTAGAAAAAGCCCGAAAGCTGGTTTTGATTAAACCAAAACCTTGAGAGCCCTGAAAAACTCAATGATCAACCTAATGGCTTAATCTAAAAATCAGACTCATGTAGACCTGTGTGTGAAAGGCTATTGTTGTAGTTTTGGATGAAATCAAAACAAAAATGTAACAACGGGCCATTATAAAAGCTTGGTGTGTCCGTTTTAATCAGGAACGTGCATCTAGGAATAAAGATACTAAAGATGAAAAAAGATAAATAATCACAGACTTTGTAACCATCTATGTATGCATCACTAAGAAAAGCGTAAAAAACTGAATGAGGACAGTCGACCTAGATAAAGGTAAGGGTCATACAGTCGCATCTCTTGCAATAGATTTTCATAATGCCCCTGGTGCTGACGCTTTGGTAGAATTGGATGTATCCAGTATCTTCTTGGTTTGCGTTGGTTACGTTTTATATTACCAATCTGGTATTGTCTCTTTAACACCAATACACAGGCTAAATTACCTAATAAGGCAACTAAGTTTTTTTATCATTCGTAATTATAATAACCTACAAAAGCAAAAAGCTTTTAAAACAACACTTTAAAAATATCTCAATTTCACATTTATATGGAGTTATAACTAAATATGTTTGTTTTTTTTTCACTGCAAAATCGATTTTCAGGTTCACAGCTTTTTATAAATAAAAAACGTAGTAAAACCAATATTACGACTTTTTAGGTTATAGTAGAATCACAATCAAAAACAGGCAAATAAAAACAATCTCAGATTAATAAGGTAAACCGGACATGTATCAAAATTGAATTTAATTAGAACCTTAAAGTGGAGGTTTGGAGTTTGCATGCTTTAAATTTTTCTACCGAAATCAAAGTTTAGCCAACGAATTCTTAATGTAAACATCTACCAGGAGTGCCATATATTAACACGAAATTCATTGAAGTGTGCGTTTAGTGAATTGAGGAAAATCTCAATGAGAACCGATCGAACCCCGATCTCTCCAATGCAAAACTATTCTAAGTCATTCTAAATGGGCCGATATCTGATACATTTCGCTTACACCATGTATATGACTTATGAGCCGACCCTGTATAAAAGAAAGCTTATATAACAAGAGTATTTGTTTTGCTTCGTTCCTTTTAAAAGGAGTAGGATAAGCTAACTGTAATATAAGCATAAATTTGGTTAAATTAAATAAATATCCATAGATAAATAAATATTTTCTTTACAACTTAAAGCACCGCATAACGTTCTGTCATTGGACATGAAGTTCATCTATCTCTGTTTTCTTGTAACTAATCGATAGTTGGTACTTCTATAAAACATATGATCATAAGATCTATTTTTAATCTTTAATATTATTTTGTTTTTACCTTTTGGCGCCAAATTTTGTAAATTCCTACAAGTTACAGAATAACCTTGGCCGGCACGTTATTGAAATAATGAAAGTCATCTACTATTATTAGTCAATCTTTTTTAGTTTACTTTTAGTTTGCTTGTTGGTCTCCACGGTTACGCGCGCTTAAATAATTAAAAATTGATTTGTGAAAAATGTCTTCACGCACTAGAAGCCTTATTAAATGTGATTTAGATGGTAACAAGATACTAAAGAATTTTCCTGAAAAATTTAAATTTGTTTATTTACTATTCTGTTATGGATTTGGATAGCTTTTTAACCTCAGATTTTTTAGATAAAATAAATGCAGAAGTGTGCCTTGGCCTAATACGGCAATCACTAAAAAAATGCACCGTAGAAGATGATGGGGCTTATTTTGACGGACAGCATCCTCATGTTTTTGTTATTCTGGGAGCTTCAGTAAGTTTCTTTTGTTTAAATTAATTTTCTATGTTTTGTGTCTAAACAGCACTCTTTAACTAAATCAGTTAATACATAAATGTTGACTTATAACAAAATGTCAACGCATTATTTTATTACAAAAATCTCTTTTCTATAAACTAAAAACTATGTAATTCTCAAAAAAATAAAATTAAATTATTTTCTTCTAATACATTTTTTTGTTTTTTTTGAAACTGGGTTTATTATCGCTATAATGTGTAAAATAGAAAACATATTAATATTGTATAACTATAAGAAAATATTACTTCTAATATTTATTGCTGTATTCTAATGCAGCCCTGTTAACCTTGCTCCCTTTTTCTTTCACGATTTGGCTTTTAGGTTACTTTTAACAATTAAGTCAGGTGATTATGTAGATACATGGGGGCCTCTAAGCTTTTACTACAGATCACTGTATAAAAGCATGTTAATTTCCTTTTTAGATGATAACATTCAGATAAGATAGTTACTTAATTTATTATTAATGTCATTTTATATTTAATATCATTTTAACAGTTTTTATTTTAAACATCTAATAATTTTTGTAGAATATTTGTATTATTTATCACTATATTATAAATAAATACCAGCTAATCTTAGTAATATATTAAAAGATTATCGACTTTATCTATTTATTTTTAGAATCATATTTATAATTTATCAAATTATTTAAAACTGTCTTTTATTAGGGTGATTTGGCCCGAAAGAAAATCTACCCCACAATATGGTGGCTCTACCGAGATAATTTATTACCAGCTAATACCATATTTTATGGTTATGCTCGTAGTAAAACTTCAATCGATCAAATCAAAGAAAAATGCAAACCTTATATGAAGGTAACACTAACTTGTCAAATATATTAATCACTATATTTTATCATAAATCAATAAATGCTCAAGATTCAACCAAACGAAGAAGAAGCATATGAAGCATTCTGGAAATTAAATCATTACTTAGCTGGTGGATATGATTCTCGAAGTGATTTTGAAAAATTAAATCAAGAATTAGTAGCTTTTGAAAAGGGACCTATAGCTAATAGATTGTTTTATTTAGCTTTGCCTCCATCAGTATATGAAGCTGCTACTGTTAACATTAGACATGCTTGTATGGCAACAAAGTAAGACTTATTTTGTGGTAGTAGAGGTGTTGGTTTTATACATAAATTTTATATTTTATTTATAGAGGTTGGACAAGAATAATTGTTGAAAAGCCATTTGGAAAAGATTTTGACTCTGCACAGAAGCTTTCAGACCATTTGGCTTCTTTATTTACAGAACAACAATTATATCGAATTGATCATTATTTGGGTAAAGAAATGGTGCAAAATCTTATGACTTTACGGTAAATATTTAAAATTATTAACAATTTATGTGTAAAACACAACTGTTTCAGATTTGGTAATCGTATATTTAATCCCACATGGAATCGAGATAACATTGCTTCCATTTTAATTTCATTCAAGGAACCCTTTGGAACAGAAGGACGTGGAGGTTATTTTGATGAATATGGTGTAATACGTGATATAATGCAAAATCATTTACTACAGATTTTAACTCTTGTTGCTATGGAAAAACCAGCCTCTTGTCAACCAGATGATATTAGAAATGAAAAAGTAATAAAGTTAAATTTTTATTGTCTCATTTGAATTTTATTTATCTCAATTACAGGTGAAAGTTTTACGTTGCATAAAACCATTAACTACTGATAATGTAGTTCTGGGGCAATATGTAGGTGATCCTAATGGAGAAGGTGAAGCTAAGTTAGGATATTTGGATGATAAAACTGTTCCAGAAGGTTCGACAACTCCTACATTTGCTGTAGGTGTTTTACATATTAATAATGAAAGATGGGATGGTGTTCCATTTATACTCAGATGTGGAAAAGGTATTAAAGTGAAGATTTATTTGTTATTCTTATTTTATTTTAATTGGTTTGTTGTTTTTCCAGCTTTAAATGAAAGAAAAGCTGAAGTTCGTGTTCAGTTTAAAGATGTTCCTGGTGATATTTTTGAAGGAAAACCAAAACGAAATGAACTTGTTATTAGAGTACAACCTGGTGAAGCATTATATGTCAAATTGATGGTTAAAACTCCAGGCATGGCTTTTGAAATGGAAGAAACAGAATTAGATTTGACGTATGGCAGTCGATACTCTGTAAGTTATTTATTTCTGCTTGTCACATAAGTACTGTATTTACATAGATATTATTCTTTAAAGAATGTGAAACTGCCAGATGCTTACGAGCGATTGATTCTTGATGTCTTTTGTGGATCACAAATGCATTTTGTTCGTTCAGATGAATTAAGTGAAGCTTGGCGTATTTTTACACCCTTACTTCATCAAATTGAGGAAGAGAAAATACCACCTATACCTTATGTGTAAGAATAATCACCTTTAAAGTTGTAATGCTTGATTACTGGTTTATTAACGTGTTTATTTTTCTAGATTTGGAAGCCGTGGTCCCAAAGAGGCTGATGAGTTATTATCCAGCAATAATTTCACATATACTGGAACATACCAGTGGAAACCCATCAATGCAAATTTATAAAATATGTTTCAATGTATAAAATGACATTCCACTTTTAAAGCAATAATGTTAAGATTGTTAAAGGTCCAATGCTTAATTGTTAACATCTAATGTGATGCACAAGTTTAATTTAATGACTAAAATTTATAATTTGTAGGTATTAGCTTTTATACACCACACTTTTTACTCATGCACAAGTTTCTAAGGTGTAATTGAAGAATATTGTTTGTGAAAGTTACTTTTATTCTATTTATTATATTGAGATATTAAAATAAACTTTATTTATACAATTTGGATTTTATTGTCTCGATGATATAATCACAGTTCAAGCAGATTTATTAGCTAAATCAAGTTTTATAACTGGTAGCCTAGATTGTTAGGAAAACATCTTAAAACAAATTTAATTTTACCGATTTAATAAAATTTGTTTAGATTCCAAAAATTGTATATCAAGGACTTAAATGTCTTTGAAGTTTAAAAAAAAATTATATTTGTCCCTGGTTTGATTATAATTATATCAGTATCAATTTGGCCTTGAAATATAACATGATGATGCTGCATATTTACTTGAATACTTCATGGTCATCCTAATTTTAACAAATTGATGATGCACTTTTGGTAATTACTGCTAATACATGGTTTACAATAAATAAAAAAAAAATAATGACTCAACAATTTCTAATGGTATTCCTTTTGGCAACACTGATTTAATGTTAATTAAGAACAACCGAATGATTTTAACTTTTTTGTATTTTTAGAGAATTAAGGTAAAGAATATGCCAGGGATAAAACACATAACAGTTATGCTTCTGTTACTATTAAATCTGATTTACTTCATTGCACAAAACATCGCCATTCTTCTGCTTCATTTTAAGTAATTTTCTGTTATATCTTTAATACAATAAAGCATGAATATTCGATTTAGTTTTGTGTAGAATTTTAAAATTATTAAAAATTCCGAATTCTTATCAGATATCTTTCAAGATAAATAGCAGGAAATAGTGAAAATTTAATAAGTAGCAGAATCTAATGGTGAGCGCAGGGCCGTCTCTAGGTAGAATCTTCCCATGGGCTAAAAGTTAGGTAAGACGTTCC
This sequence comes from Ignelater luminosus, assembly GCA_011009095.1. NCBI lineage: Eukaryota > Metazoa > Arthropoda > Insecta > Coleoptera > Elateridae > Ignelater > Ignelater luminosus. The sequence goes on from VTPC01090689.1 coordinate 190,467, forward strand.
TCTTAAATCGATGCATTTCATTAGCCATTTATGCCTATTCTATATTCACTAACGCCCTAACCCTATCATCCCCAATTTTTTTATTTTAGTTTTCTGTATCCTGTAGGTAATTATGTAATATGCACTAAAAAAATTAAATTTCTTCAAACTAGCGTTTAGAACTTTAGAAACTAGCAAGGTTAAATAGAGTTAGGTTAAGCTTAGGACATCATTTTTCTGGTCATAGCTCCAAATACGACAGAATAGCGTAAGATCTATAGATATATGAAAGAAATTCCCACGAGAAAAACAAATGAGCGCTATTCGTTATATGTTATATCATGGTTAATATGCCGCAAGACATCGATGCATAATGAAATGGGCGACGTGACATTGACTTAACCTTCCTTCTTTATAATCTTGATAACGTAAAGGAATCATATACAGGGTTAGCCAAAAGTCTGGAAACAGTCTTATTGTAGCAATACCGATAGAATTTGCGGAATAATAACCCTTGGAGGTATATTAGACTATCTTATCTACATTCTGCCAGGAAAAAATTAATTCAATTATCCAGTTCCGCGTAATTGATATCAACTTTTAGTTTTTAAATGGCACCCTAGTATTGACATTTTCTAAATCTACATAAAATTCTAGATACGACAGTGAAGAAAAAAATTAAATTAAATAATTTACTTCGCTATAATAAATTAAAAAATTTGCAGTTTTAGTGTATTTCAGTGTATTTAGTCCAATTAATAGGCGGAGCCACTATGATACTAAGCTGACGGCCGTTGCTAATGACCCGTATTGCCCCACCCTTTAAGTGTTGTATCCCTGTGCGCTAACTTATTAGTTCAAGCTTTGAAAAACTTTTGTCTTGAATATATATAGTGGAAGATTTAGTATGAAACTAGTGAAACTTCCAATTCTAGAACCCCAATACCTAAAACTTCTAGAAGATATCAGGGCCATATAAGAGAAATTGCATGACTTAATCGATTTCTTTTATGAAGTGAATAAGAGAAACTGTATGAAGATAATTGGGGAGAACTTACGCATAATAGGCTTTAGGACGCACAAATAGCTGAAGTCTAATTCAGAAGCTTTTCAGGGTTAAACTCATCAGAAATCATTCAGAGACAGATTATATCGTTCTAAACACAACACATACGCTCTTCTCGTGATTTCTTGATGGTCTAAACATCGCAAATTAAAATTCTCTGATCCATTACAGAGCATCGAACATTTCGTAGCAGACCAAAATGGAGAATATCCTACATAAAGTTTGCAAAGTCACGATGGGATAGTCTAGTCAATGAATGACCTGCAAAAGGCCTTATTCAGGCTTACCCCTTCCACCTCAGTGTATACACGTATACATAGGTATTGTTGATAATAAAATAAATGAGCAAATGAAATACAATTATGCTTGCCGATAAATTCTTAATTTGGGAAGTACAATAAAATCTGTGATCTATTGTCAGATTTGTGACTTTCGGTCTTGGTACTTAGTACATTTTTTTGAAAGGTCAATAAATATCGTTTTATATATTTTTGTCTTCTTTTTTGCGCACTCCGATGTTTCTGTAGATCCTGATTTTTGTCAGCATCACATCTTTGCGGGGTCTTTTTACACTTGTAGATTCTTTCATGTTTTTGAACTGTCGTGGTTATTTGTGATTTTGCAAAATTTTTGTTTATTAAAGGCTCAGGGTTTTGCAAACACGTATATTTTTGTAGATTTTTAGATCCTTTCAGGTTCGAATTGTTACAAAACCACCCCGGTCTTTTCTGGACCTCCAAGCTCTTGCAGGTCTACTAACTCTTACAGATACCAAAGTCAGACACCAATTTCAGCTGATAAGTGCCCAAGGAGCACTCGGCCTTCCCGTACAACAGAAATAATAAAAAACCTTTAAGAAACCGTTTAGCCCAATCTGTAAAAGAACCCCTGGAACCTTATATTTATGATTTCCTAAATAGGATCTTTATTAGAAACTTTACGACTCTGCGTTTTCTTTTGAGTTTTTTTTAAAGATATACAATTAACAAAATATGTGTATTTCAATTTATACGCTGTTTTACAGTTAGAGGAAAAATAACTTTATTAAAAATAATAAAAGCCGTCTAGAACTGAAACACATTTAGACACTATTATTTTTATTCAATAGAAAATTATTAAACGTCTTTTGTTGGTTTCAGATTTTGGCTGCCCTTGGGCGGTTATACGCTCATCTTACCGATTATGCCAGCCCTTAGCATCGTAATCATTTTGTATGAGAGTGGCAAATTTACGGGGGGAGGGCTATAGGGCTGCAGCCCCCTACATTGGTGCTACTTTACAATGTATAGATCATCATCTAATTCTTTCCCTAGGTAACTAACATATAACGATATAGTAAATCACAATTTTCTCGAGCCCCCTTGCCCAGTTGACGGTTCTAAATCCGTAAATGAGACCTTACAGTTAGTTTTAAATGTGTCAAGTAAACTGGTTCCATGTCGAATCTGACATTAAAATCATTAGTTGTTTATTTCGTAAGTCTTTTGTAGCATGCAAATTAAACGTTAATGCTAATTTATTACTTTAGATAATTACAACCTACAGACAATAATTTCCTCCAAGAATCTTTTTCAGAATAGGTAAGAAAACAATCATATAATTAGAAAGAGTAAAACTAGCATTTGCTTTAGAGACAGAACGAACACGTTCACATTTTCATTGAGTTCAAAACAAATAGTGGACGACTTCCGGGACTTCCACTTGCGACTCATAGCACCTGTGACCCTGAAGCTGTAGTTTCGGTAGTTTCCAATTGGCAAAAACAAGAGACGATTCTTACCAGTGACGTAACTAAAAACGTGATATTGGGAGAGTTTACTGTAATTTTCCACAAATGTATTATTAGACTTTACTTTATTAATAACAAAAAAAGACTAGAAGACTGATGGGGAAGGGGTGTTTAAAATTTTTGTAACGCCACTAATTTTTATGGAGATTTAATTTATGAATTATTTACTCTAAATTTTTATTGTAAATAATAATGTCGAAGACAGATAGCATCATACTTCGACATTTTTAAAAACGATCGATTTATGCGACAGTATACATTTTTTCACAGTTTTTGGTTTTTTTTGGGAACAGAATTCTTTAACATGGACTGAGTGATTAATTTAATTCCTCCTCACATGTTCAACGTCAATATGGGTAAGTTTGTCAGCACGGGGTAAGAATGAACAACTTTTTACTAATAACAAGTCTTGAGAGATCATAAACAGGTAAGTTAACAACCTTCGAAGAGTGTTCCGACGAACTGTGAACGAATGATAGTATCGCTATTCGAAGAAATATCGTAAGATGTTAGGATACTACTTAGAAAAGTTGCACAGAATAATCTTTTGGGTTTTTAGTACAAATTTAGAAAACTTTAATCTCGGCGGGGAGCCCTATTGTGCAGGGACATGTTACTGAAAGATAAACAACATTAATGATTCAATTAGAACATGCAATATTTTGACAATGTTTTTCCCTCGGACTCCAGGCACAGAGGAGGTCTTCCTATCATTTCTAACCAGCCACAGGAACTTCCCGGACCCCTAGCCGAACACTATTAGAAGTCCCAACAAAACAGAGACGCATACAAATTTAATAATGCTGTATTAGGTGATATGGTTCAGATCACCATTAGAGTAGAGAGACACTGATATTGCAGCAGTATGGCTGAAAAGTGGGACACCTATTCACACTATTCATCTTGTAATAACGTTTTTAACACGAAAATGTGAGAAATCTGTACTGTCGGTTATCGTTTTAGAACTAAAGGCAAGTTTTTTACATTTTTCCTACACCCTACCTTTCCACTTTACAGTATATAGACCTGTGTATAAGACCGTGAGCAGGACGGGATGTTGCTAGGCCTAAATGTTTTAAATCATCTGGAGGTTTTTCTTCTCACACAGGTTTGCGAAGAATGCACTAAAAGTTGACGCCCTCGCAAGCAAACGTCATCAAAACCTTTCTTTTATTGTCTTGCTATTGTTATTTTTATGGTAGCTTATTCGAAGCCTAGTCTGCTAATCTACAAGCTGGTATTCCATAAAGTAAATGAGAAAATTGTGTTTAAGTAAATCTTTGTCGAAGAACAGCAATCAGGGGCTGTTTTATTGGCATCGCGTCATCGTGATTCCTGTTTGTGGACACAAGCAATCTCTATTTCCAAGTAATCAATCATCCGAAATACATTTGATGATGCTACCGATTGTCCGTTGTTCGCTGTTCCATGAACATCGTCAGGCATCCTAGACAAATACACACCACGGTTATGAAAAGACGCCGAAAATAATAACGTTATTACACAAATCCAAAATTTACGCCCAAAAGACAGATTACCCAAATGCCAAAATGTAAGAATATAAAGTCAAAACTAAAGAAATTAGTTATTTTGACTGTTTTTGTTTCACGGAACCTCGATGATATTATTTTTATCATTATTATGAGCTAAAAATTCATTTTTAAAGTTTTAATTAAATGTTTATTTCCGGCGCTGCATATTTGTGAGATTAGTTAGTATCTCGTTTTATAGATTCTAAATTCACGTTGACCTCGCTTGGCATACCTTGAAATGAAATTTTAATTTGATTAATGACTATTAAAAAACTTATCACGTAAATTTGTTATTGTATCATCTTGTTTGTTTAATAATATTATATGTAAATATAAAAATATAAACTTTATTATATTCCAAATTTGCTATTTTATTAGCAACGTAAAAACTGTTTTGTCACGGTTTTTAAAAATTAGCTATGAACCAATGCTATTAAAAACAATTTCGCAATTTAAGCATTACTTACACTTTATACACTTCACTTTATTAGTAGTACTCTAGATTATGATTTAAGACTTCTACACGCTTAAGATTGTTACAGAGGCGTACTGTAACGGAAAGGGGGGTCCAATTGATTAAATTTGAATTTGCAAAGATGTCAATATCAGCAGTAGTTTTTTTTCTGTATTACTTTCTATTTTCATCTTGCAGTAAACTACAAATTTGAAACCAAGCGGCGCGGCTTGAGAGGTTAAAACGGTTCGCGTTCGAGAGGCCCAGAGTTCAAATCCCTAAAGCTTTTTCATAGTTTTCATTAGTAGCGCAGGTAAATAATTTCCACAAATTTGATGAACTCTTATCCCATCCATACCTCCTAAAATTCTCATTTTTGACTGAAGAACCTTGGCGCTCCAAAAACGACCCTCTCGTAAATGAGGAAATGAAACGATGACTGTCCTTCCTTCCTTAAACATTCTGAATTACATTCTTGGGATAGTAACAGCATTGCCAACTGGATCTATAGTTACATTTTCTGTTATAAATGTTACTGCCTAAATTTCAGACGAGTTCGCATGATCAACAAATCAGATAACTTAAAAATAGATGCATAGCACATTGATAGTGACGGTTAAATAGCAGAGATGCTTGGGTTTTTAAGTTGGGTAATTATGTATTGTAAAAACGTTACAAAAAAGCCCGAATTAGTCCAAAAAAAAAGAAATTAACTGATCGCTATGAAAAGTAGATTCTACGAAAAGTCGAAGATTCGAAAATTAGTGTACTGATCTTGAAAAATATTTAAATAAGTAAATAAATCCGGAAACCGTTCGAAGAGTTCTGAGAAAACACAAATACAATTGCAGATTAGTTCGAAATAAGCCCTATACCTATAAGCCCAACAAACAGACCAAAACAAATTGATTTTACAAAGAAATATATAACATAAAAAATAAAAATTTAAAAGCTATTGAATTTGAAAGAAACAACTAGTACCTTTATCTTCCCGAATACACGTGTGCTTCGCCTTTGCTATTGTGACGATATCATTTTTTGGAAATTCGCTTCGACGTTTTCATTTTAAAGCTTTGGCTAATATCCTTGAAAAGAGCAGTTTTGGGACTTGATATTCAAAATACGAGAGGCCAGGTCTAGGATAATGGCAATGTCAAGGTATTCCGACTAGAATATTATTAAAACATTGTCCCATGTTCAGCACACAGTTTAAATTTAGTGGCGTTAAGCGTTAGATAGTGCCTTAGTTAACTATGACATAATCACCTTTTTTCGGAACAATTCAAAACCTTTTTAATTTTTTTGTGCACTTTACGATCAGATGGGATAAGCTTAATTGTGCGCTGAAATTAACATTGAAAGGATTTAGTGACACGAGATGGTCTTCGAGAACATTATCCCTAAGAACAGTAATTACTGGATTTAAAAACCTTCTAGTACTTCTGCAAGAAATGAAGGATCCAGCCATTTACTCTAAAGAGTTAGTGGGGCGAGAAATTTTCAAAAAAGCCTCAGGCATTTCGAATTTGTGATTCTTTTGGTTTTTGGTATTCTGTTTTAGAAAAATTAATAAAGTAAATCTTTTACTACAAAAGAAGATTGTGACAGTTGATATAATATGCAAATATATCAAAGCATTACTGAGAAATCAAGAATTACAGAAACGATTGTTTTGCTAAAACTGAGAGGGCTGTTAAAGATATATGCCAGAATTATGATATTCCCATAGAATTCAAAGAAGTGCGCAAAAGGAAAATTAAAAGAATGCCTGGAGAGCTTGGAGCTGACTCTAACTTAACTCCATATGTCAAACAAAGGCAAATAATACTCCAATTGTGGATTCATAACTTCCCAATTATGCGATCGTTACGAAAAGTTACATGAACTCAGTCGATTCTGAGTGTATTAAAGCTTTGTGCACAAAATACCCGAGGAACTTAGATCCCATAGTTTGTGCAAGAAGCTGAGTTGTTTAAATTCCAAAGTCAATCTCCTTTTGAAATATTTCAAAATTTGAATAAATTTGATTTACTAGTCGAGTATTCCAATTTTTCTACAGCAATATATAATTTTTAACTAAATATGTGAATGGTCGTTTTCCAAATTAAAACTAATAAAAACTTTTTAAGATCGGCTATGTCTCAAGAAAGATTGTTTCATACAGCCCTAATCTCTGTATAGAGGTCCATCATAGACTATATCATTTGAAACATACAGTGTGCTGATTAAGTATGGAACAAATTCAATAACTCAAAAAATATTAATATTTTGGAAAAAAAACAAAAAGGGGTGTAACAATTTAAATTGTTGGGCATCTTTTAATATTATGCACAAATCAATGTCAATATTATTATTAATTAATAGTAATAATTAATTGTAAAACTTGCGATTAGAAAATGGCGAATTTATTTATAAATAAAACGTCATACAGTAAAATTGTTTTTTTTTACTATTAGTGCACTGGGATGAGGGAAGCGCAAAAATGCCGACTTGCCTATAGTAAAATTTTGTCTAGCTACGGCCCTGTTTATCAGTTTACTGCTGTAAACTCAAAATAGCTACTCTGGGTATAAAATTATTAAAAACTTTAAAATACAATATAATTTACATTTTTTCCAATCATTTATAATTGTTTAGTTGTTCTGCAAATTTGATTATTTTTCTTTGAAATAAATGTATACAGGGTGTCCCTAAACTGCATAAAAAGCTTCAAGTAGACGTCTTCCTTTATGAGGCCTGAAAGCAAATCTGCAACCAGAATTTTCCTTTGTCACTTAGTTTACTTGTAAGACGATGAAGAAGTTAACGCCTTTACCATTAGATTACAAGACATCAGGTAATTCAATCTAACACAACATTTACCAATTCAAAAGGTGAACCTATTAGAAGAAAAGATTACTACTATAAGTGCATTACACTTACATTTGGTAATTTGAAGTTTTCTTGCACATTTGCTGGTTGTTGCGTTTTTGTTTACTGACTTGCAGTTCCCGATTTTTTTTTGTATTTCAGTTTTATAGTTTGGTTTTTCTTTAGTTTTGTCATGAAGTATGCAATAAATGAGCATACCGACATGATATTGATTCTTGGGCAACTTAGTGGAAATTACAATGAAGATGCCAAACTTTATGCACAACGTTCTCCACATAGACGCCACCCAAGTCCTAATGTTATTTGAACAGTAAGAAATGCTGATGTAGAAGACGTTCTAAATATTGCAGAAAACGATCCCAGCACCATCAAAAATTGTCCATAAAATCTTAAAAGAAGATGGGCTTCATTCCCATCACAAAACTCGAGTTCAGCATTTGATGGATGTAGATTTTGAAAAACGTGCGACTGTTTGCGAATGGCTCCTCGACCAACACAGAAAAACCCTGCTCTTGTAAGTAACGTGGTGTGGAAGGATGAGGCTATATTTACAAGAAATGGTGTTTTTAATTAATGTGCATAACAAACACATTTGAGCACATGAAAATCCCCCGTCCTTCGGGAAAGCAATTTTCAAGTTTGCTTTTCGGTAAACGTATGGGTGGGGATAGTAGGAAATAAAATAGTTGGTCCTTTCATATTACCTAACAGGTTAACTGCTGAAAATTACTTAATTTTTTTTAAATAACAATTTTTATAATCTGCTGGATGATGTTCCTTTGTTGGTCTGTCAGGATGTGGTTTAACGAAAACTTTATGCAAAAGTGGATTGGTCGTGGAAGTCCCATAGCTTGGCCTCCAAGAAGCTCAGACTTAACGCCCTTGTGGGGACATTTTAAAAAATCTAGTGTACCTAACTCCTGTTGATAATGAAAAAGAATTAGTAAATCGCATACAAGAAATAGAATAGATTCCAAATCTCGATGTGCAGAAGACAAATTTTAGCTGGGCAGCCCTACATACATGATTTTTACAATTTTCTTTCTCTTTTTCTTGTGCAGTAAGGTCTGCCTTTTGCGCATTTTGCGTGTCACTAGATTTGGAAACTACTCTAGCAACAATTGTTGATGAACGAATGCTTCAGCATGTTCAACAAACTGTGATTACACGCACAATAAAATATTATAAAGCTGCTGGAAGACAGTTTGAACATTTAGTTTACGGCATGTACCATCATTTACGTTGAAATACATTTTATTGTTACAAAATGTACAGGTACCACCGATATTCAGACTTCAATCAAAAATAATTAATTTTTAAAAATGTAGTTTTTTTCATAAATAGTTACTTGAGATTTAAATTATTTCAATAACTAACCTGATTTAATTTTTCTATTGCAATCAGATGTTTGATTCATTACCACCTTTGGCCGTAAAGGTTATGCTGCTTTCACACCCTGTATATTTCACCATAGTTTTCTATATCAAAAAAACTTAAGTGGCGCCTGTAAAAAAAGGATTTTTTTCCCCCCTCTTCTGCCATCTTGGACCCACACCTATATGCTTCCAGACAAAGAGTTGTTGGTAGCTTATAATCTTAATAAGCAAAGATTACAAAATAAACACAGATTATTGTTTATAACTAGTCGTAAATTTATTTTCTTGATAAAATTAGTTTTGAAGTATAGGTGTACGATTTTGACTGAGTGACTGTAATAGACCATGAAGACAAAAGTGACAATATACTTAAATATAATTTTATCGAATAGCTGACATATTAGTTTGCATTTGAAAATCTATTCACTTCTACCTGAAGCTACCTTTCAAATATTCATGCACTCCCGCCTGTGGTATGTGCTGGTGCCCTATCTTAGGATTGATTATTATTTATACACATTGTTGCAATTTTTGTTTTCATTGCATATTATGGTTTAGAATTGCACATACACAAACTGTACTTTACACATTTGTTAACATTTTTTTGTAAATACTTTAGAAACAGCCGTGGTTAGTTTGTGTTATTTTGAAATGCCCTATAGAAATAAAATTGAGAATTTTGATAATATTGTCATAAATGTAAACTACAAAAACTATGTTCATTTCCTTGAATTAAACTCATTTTAATGGGTAAAATGGCAAAGTGTCCGACATGAGCATTTGCAATATAATTCAACATCCACAACAATTTGCATATTAAACAACTATTCACACAACATAAGAAAACTTTATTATTTTGCATAAGGGTGATGTAGTGTTGCATTTATGTTTTACAAAGATTACATTTCTTTGAATAATAATTAAGAAACCTTCTATAAGAACTAACAGTAAACAGTTTTATTAATAAATATATGTAGCATTCAGTGGCATTAACCTTTTAATTTTTATATATCAAGTCTAAAATACAATAATTTAAGTGTGTATATATTTATATACATATATTCAACAAAACTATTAATATTTACAGATTATTATTTCACACAATATACTGGTTTCGGTTAATTAAATAATAGAACTTATTTGTACCATAAAACCTATCACGAAAACTGAAAACTATGGTGTCTCTGTAAAATAAAACAAAATCAAATGAAAATTCATAGCAATCTGATAATATCATATTTTAGTACCTCTACCTGACAAACGCAAAAGCTGTTATTTATTGTGCTCTCAAGAAATGGAGTCTTGTGCCATTCATGCAGAGCTAAACACCTTTGGTTGCTTTGTTAGTAAGAAAATAAAACAGTGGAGCATTCAGTTTATTGTCGAATCTAATATATTTCTATTACCACATGAATATATAATATAATGCATACAATGGAATGTATTATTAAATAATTTTATAGCACAATTCTGACTTGCAGAAGTATGTAAGAAATGCAGTTGCATTAGTATACACACCAACCATCACCACGGATGGCAATACACAAAGTAAATATAGGATCTATGTGTTTAATTATGTAAACTGACCCTAAATCATTTCCTGATAAACCACAGCAGCATGAATAAATAAACATAATAATTCACATAAAGTTTGCATCTTTACTTTATCACACACACACTGGGTTACTATACAAAATGTGATTTCTGCAATGGGTGATAGTAAAAAAAGTTTGAGAAATGCTGCGCTAGCGTATTTAAATTGAATTAACTTCAAGATATACTGTTTCTACAATTGAATTTCAGATAAAGCAATATTAAGAATATCTGATGGTATCAGAATGTCATTTGTTTGAAAATATTTTATTTATATACAAAATCCATAATAGCATTTGATAGCATTATATTTCAAGCAGTGATTTTTATAAATTTCTTCCTATTTGCTGTTATTTATTATAATTAGGTATACTGAAGGAATCTCATAAATGGTAACAAAGTTGATTAAATGGAACAAAAATTGCACGTTTGCAAAAAAGCAAAAGGGATCTAATAAATCAACAAAGATGAGGATTTATAAATTTTATAAGCCCAGTAATAACATATTATAGTGTAGTGACATCAGTACTAACAAGACCATTATCAAGGACATATCACCTTTGCTGTGAAGCAGCATAATTGAAAAGTCTTTGTGCAGTCCAATACTCTACTTTTGGGCAGAAGAAGAAAAATAAAAGAAAGAAGAAAAAAAATAAGAAAAAGAAGAAGAAAACTAAGAAAAAGAAGAAGAAATACTACAAAATATAATATAGGTCTATTCAAAAAATAAACATAAATTTGACAGAAACACAAATTGAGTTGATTGCTGTTTGGATTACTGCAAAACTCAGATTAGCCAGGCTGTTCTGTATGTAAATAAACTAATCCAAATAAAACTTCATAAGACCGTTTCTCTTTACTGATGACAATTAAATACGATAATCGATGCTTTTTATAAAAATAGTGAACACTAGTTCTACTCTTCTGAAATAAGCAACTTCTGTCTCATTTAAACTAATGCTTTTTTATCAATTACAAAATCTCTTCAGTGTGCCAGTTAAGAGGAGAGCAACCCACATAGTGGGCGAAAAGATTTTTTTAGATATCACTAATCTATCATAAACAGGAAAAAAATGTTGTATTTAATAAATTTGACAACAAAACTCCACATTTCACGAAAATATTATCTGAATACTATAAAATTTCTCAACTGACAAGGACTATATTTAGTAGATAGCAACTACTTATCTTCAAGCTATAATATGTAAAACTTTAATAAATTCAATGCCCTTCAATGAATCTGCTTAAACTTATAAAATAACGACACCTTCATAATTACATTAAAAAATCAAATTTTTTGTTATTCTCATAAAGCACTTTACTTTGTGTACAGTCACTATGAAATGAGCAATGTATATGGCTGATTTGCTGTAAAACCAAGAAGGAACAAAAAACCATTAAATAAATGCATTCACATTGAAAATTATTTGATTTAGAATTCAGTTTGCACAAAATCAGTGTTAGTTATTCAAACCACACTCCATGCATTGACTAGTAGTTACCAGGCTCTTATATCAGCTTGAAGAATGTGATCAATTACTCGTTGAACCACTTCCGTGCTGGTTGCTGTGCCACCTAAATCTATAATTTAAAAACGAGAATGATAAAATATATTTACAATTTTTTAAATTATATATTTACCAGGAGTATGTATTTTTTCTTCACATATTGTTTTCCTTAAAGCATCTGAAATAAGTTCTGAATGTTGTTTATGACCTAAATGATCCAACATGTCTATAGATGCACTTAACATCGCTATGGGGTTAGCGATATTCTTTCCTGCAATTGCTGTACCAGTATTTCGAGTTCCAGGTTCAAACATAGCATACTGTAAACTTATAATTATTTATCGAAGAAAGATAAGTTGTATTTAAGACTCACATGATCTCCATAATTCTTGCCAGATAACAATCCAGCTCCTCCTACTAAACCACATACAACATTAGATACAATAGTACCATATAAATTAGTCATAATCATAACATCAAACTGATGTGGATTTGACACCAACTGCATGCAACAGTTGTCAATAATCATATCATTATGTTCAATATCAGGATATTCTTTTGCAATTTTACGAGATGTTTCTAAGAATAAACCATCAGAAAGTTTCCTACAAAGATAATTTTGTTATTCGCATTCACCTAAATCATTTTTGCTTTCAACTTACATAATATTAGCCTTATGAATGGTAGTAACCTTTTTGCGATTATTCCTTCGGGCATACTCAAATGCAAATCTTGCTACACGTTCTGAATTTGATTGTGTAACTACTTTCATACTCTCTACTACACCATCTACACTCTAAAATACACATTTAGTTAAAAAAAAAAAGAAACAACACTCAGAAAAACCAATTACCTCATGCTCTAACATAGCATATTCGCCTTCAGTATTTTGTCGAATAATAATAATATCAATATTACTTTGTCTAGCTGGTACACCTGGATATGAATGACAGTGCAATACATTGACATAGAGATCAAGTTCATTACGAATTGCTACATTTCGCGACTGAACACCAGTACTTTCACTGCGAGTTTCAATATTTCCTACAAGTAAAAGCTACTTATTCATATACCTCATCCCTCATTACAATGAGTACCTTTCAAGCAAACACCATTTCTTTTTATCGATGTAATTGCATATTCCAGGTCATTTGTTTCATCGGATTTAGGATCGATATCAACAAGTTCAAAATCAACTGGTGCACCGGCATATTTGAAAACTTGTTTAACATACCCCATTAGTTCTGGTCCTATACCACCACCGGGTAACATTGTTACAGCATGTCTGCCACCGTATAAAGCAATAGGTATTGGAGTCTAAAACATTAAATGAACTCGATTCGATTAAATGATATTAAAAACTTTGTAACTTACTGTCTTCTTTACTAAAGGCTGTTTATGTTGAATTTCAAAATCTGACAATGTTGCCTGTGCAGCAGAGGCAGCCTATAAAATGGTTACAACACAAATTACAACAACCTATATTGATCTCAAATCATAATTTAATACCGATTATAAAAATTTTGAGCTAATATAATAAAAAAAGAAAAACATTATCTTTGCAAGTCATTAATTATAAGATTCTTGGTTCTTGTTTGTGGTAACCATCAATTTTGAAAATCATACAGCATCGTAAGAAATGTATCAATCGAAGATGAAGATGTATGTACCATAATTTACATCAACTACGCAGGAAACAGCAATATCTATAGAACCACCACTCAAAATAATAATTGTAAACTTTTTTGAATTAAGAAAAAAGATTCCGATTTAATAAAAGAAAGAATTACATAGAAAGAAAAAAGTTCTCTAAAGATCTATGAAATTAAGGACTTGCTACTTTCGTAAAAACCTCCCAATTACCAAACTTTCTAAAAATCTACGAACTACAGTTAATGCTATCAAAGTAAGGAATTTGCTACTTTATTAAAATGAAGACAAATCCCATTGAGTTACCATAAAACTATAAACTACGATTTATGCTAGAAAAAAATAAAGTATATGCTACTTCAATGAAGATGAATATTGGATATTATTTTTATTACAAACCGTTCTGACAACATTTTTATTCTGAAGTGCAACGAGGTTGCATCCCTGCAATAAAATTTATTACGAATTAAAATGAGAGAGTATTAGGTAACAGGTTATTCATACCAAATCTCGTAGTTTGATATCTAAACCACGTTTGCTTAAAATTCTTGCAGCCATCCTATGTTCTTTTGCTTGGAACCGCAAATAAGAAGACAAATATACCTATAAGGTGTTGCGTCTTTTCAAACTACCTTGTATTTTCTACAAATTAATAATTTTTTTTCTACCTTAACGCGCACACTTTGACATATTGACACTCGCAAACCAAATACGTCTGTCTTGCCGATAAAGAAGGAGCCTGTTTACGGTTACAGTAGAAAACTATAGATGTCTCTGTAACCATTGTAATGACGTAACATTACACTTTTATTATTTAGAAAATGGACATTCTGCAATACCAACACATCATTTAGTTTGTTCTGCCATCTACTGAGATATTCTCTTACTACTTGTATAAAGCGGCGGAGAATTTGAAGATATACAATGGTTTTTAAAATTTTTAAATTTTTTTCAAGCAAGCCTATTTTGCAAAAACGTGTAGTATTCTACACGTTTGTGAAGAACAAGCTTACTGAATTGAAAATTTAAACAAAATTTATTTTCGAGTAACAGAACACTTTATTCCTAAAAATTAGAGAAATTATATCAGCAAATTAAAATATGAAATTTTCAGCTATGGAACTCCATACTCAAAAAAATCTCAAGTATGGAATACATTCACCATATGCCTTCCACCAGCCCTGACTGAGGATAAAACCTGTTTTATTTCTTCCTCGTTTCTTTTCTTTTGAGTAGCATTATATAAGTTCTTTCTTCTGTTTTTCTCCATGTGCTTTCCATCTTACTTCCTGTATAGCACCTATGTCCATGTTGTATCTTCGTAATTTGTTTGCTGTTTCCACTATTTTTCCTGGTTCTAATAACGTGTTTATATTCCAAGTTCTTAATCTTATTATATTTTTTACTTTTTTTTTTTTTGTTACAATTACTCTTACTTAGTTTTATTGTGACTATAATTGTACCTTTTAAATCCAGCAAAAGTGTATCAAATATTTGATATACTATTTAAAATTACTGTTACAAAATGACTAATTTAATTAAAACATTAAAAACAAGGCGTCTTGCAAAAATCCTTATGAAGGTTGTAATACATGCTATTAATTTACATAAATTAATAATGTACTTAACAAATAAAAGAAAAAAAATTATTATTAATTTAGATATCAGTGAATTATTTTATCTAACAAGAAAATATAAAGTGCATGTAAAGTTCTTACACTCTGCATTCCCACAGAAGAAAAGCATTAGCCAGTACTTCATATTTCAGCATTTTAATATTACGTTGTAAAAAGAAACACCAAACAAAACCTTTTAAATCGCAATATGCTTATAAATGCTGAAAACGTAAAGTTCACACAGACGGAAAAAAGCTAACGTAAGGCCTCATATTTCGGAATGTTGTAGTTCCCGAGTAAAGCCTTTGAGACTCTGACTTCAGGAATGGAGTCAACAAGGAAAGATTCTGACATTGTCAAAGACAGTTCTTTCAGAGTCTTAGAGACTCTTGAAAATTTACATTAGTTTAGTGGTGTTTGTTAAATTAAAAAATTAATTTGAAGTTCGAAGCGTGAAACAATAATAAATAACGTGTGTTAGATTTTACCCCACAGATCAGATTCTTTCCTTGTTATCATCATCCTTTTGTTTTTTATATAAATGTGTATCGATAACTATCTACCGAATTAATATATGTAATCTACAAAGGGAACTATTACTTATAATAACTATTTGAAATTTTAAACATTTCTTTTATGTTTGGTTCATTTCTTAATTTATAATTAAATTCTTCATAAAAGTAACGAAAGAAAGAATTAGAAATTGTATATATGTGTATAGTTATAAATAGATAACGACAATTATTTTCTACTCCAAATGTTTTATTTTAAAACATTTCTACTAGACCCTGAATATAGGTGGATGTTTAGAGTAATATCCTTCCTTGAAGACGCTACCGACGACCAGGAGTATCGTTACAAGGTTAAGTTGTACTCCTAGTTTAATCCTGTCTTTTATAGGATCATAGAATATAATATCAATTGAGAACAAGTGAATTGAATCACTTAATACCATATATTTATCATTATTCATTATTTTTAATTATAGAAAATAAAACTAAGGAAAAAATATGTCTTTATTTCATTTACTAATATAAAAATTAATAATGAGTACAAATATAATAAACCAATATTTAATTCTTGAGTCACCACTGCAAGAAAAAATAACAATTAGTACTTACAAAATAATTTAAGTTGTGAAAGGCAAGTTGCCACTTTATTAAAAACATTAAATTATTAAATTAGTACTAATTGCTTTTGCATAAACCCACCTTAAATCTTGGAGATGCAGCAAGATTGTATCGATTTGGTTGGCAGGCTGTGCAGTTGCATCAATTTCATGAAACAGAATAGTCCTCTTCGCCTTTGTAAGATCATCAGGTATTATGATGATTATTCGTCTGGCAACCCATACCATTACAGTTACTTCGTATTATGTTTCGTTTCCCCATTTGACAGACATTTCCTAAATGGTCTGCTGTTTTCTTTTTACTGCTTTAATTTAGTGATATAATGTAATTGTCTTAATTTAATTCATGAAATACACAGCACTTACCCAACAACATGCCTAATTGTAGGAATTATAAACGATGCCATCAACTGCTCAAGAATACAATACACCCTAGATCAAGACATGGTCTTCGTCTCTTTATCAGCTGCTATATCCGATGTATAAAACAGAACATCCAAGGTTTCATAGGATTCTTATTTCGAATATCATCCAGATTCAAGTTAAAATCACCTGCCACGAAGCAAGGGTCATTATTTTTATTCTGTGACAGAACATGATCTAATGTGTTATAAAAGGGTTCAAATTGCTCATTTGGACTTCTATAAATGCAGGTGACAGTTACACTACATTCTTTTAGCCTTATTATATTAGCCGCAGCAGCCTCACAAACTTTCTCCTATAAGTTAATTTCCTTTAAATGATTTTTCTCTGCTGATTAAATTTTAATTGCTGATCAGTTTCCCGTAAAGAAATAATTCTGTTACATTTTACTTGATTTTCTACAAGATATACTGCTGCTGACAAACAAATCATAGTGATAAGATGCATTTTTATATCGGTTTTTTGATTCTTTTTCTGTACTTGGCTTTCTTTCGATATCTGTTCTTTGTACAAATTGACAATTATAGAATTATATACTTGTAGCAGATTTGATAGTCTGGTTGTTCTTGTGGTTTTTGGGGTTCTTGTCAATAATTCGTTCGCTGTCGATCCGAATTTTATTATTCACTATCTTCACTCTCACTCTACCAACTTTACGTTTGAATTCTAGTTTTTAGATGGCGCTATTTGTTCTAAGTTTGCATTATCCTTGCATTATCCGATCTGTTTTAGTAGTAAAAGATTTTATATATTCTAGTAGGTTTAGTTGATCTTTTAACGAAGTTTTGCTTTCTATTAGGGACATAATTATTTCGTTTTTTTGTTCTATCATCATATTTAGATACTTAAAGTCAGAATTTTTGTATTCTTGATCAGGATTTTTACTTCCGTCACATTCCTCTTCCTTTGAAGGTTGTTGACCCACAGGTTCACGGCGATTAATTAAACCTTAATCAATTACACTTATGTTTTTCAGATATTTTACACATCCAGGGTGCATTATTATGCCACAATTTACACATTTCATGCTATTTACGGCTATATTACTACACTTTTTACATGGTTTAAATGAAGAGTTACTATTGATAGCCATATTTAAAGTATGTGTGTATATAAGATACTATTCTACTTCTGTGACATGTTTTTAAAGAAGTGCTTGCAAAATTACGTAATTAGGACAGTGTCGCGTTTCAGTTATCAGAAAATACTTAATCGGGAAAACAATTTAAAAATAAAATTCGGTAAAAATAATTTGCAATTGATTATCTTATTCTGTTACCAATAATTATTTCGCGCTGGCGATCATTCGCCCAGCATTTTGTGAAGTCAATGACCTGTTAAATTCCTAATATTGTGAATAAAACGTAAACAAACGATACAGCTCAAGTTTACAACAGAATCTAAGTAGGTATACCATTATTATTTGTGCAGATATAACTAATTAGTCGAATTATGGTTAATAGGTCGGTTAATAGAATGGAAATAGTCGAAGGAAAAGATACTTTCTTCAAATTTTAAGATTTACCGCCTATTCGACGCATGCGCACAACTAAGTGAGTCACCAAGCGCTTTGCAGCGGAACCATGCGGAACTAACAGTTGCTTAGAAAGTATGGCTGTAAAATAACCAAATTTCTTTGTTTTAAATGAACGGTTTAGTAATTGATCTCAAGTGGAGGGTGTTTGTGCTGGTCAAGACTGTGGTGTTCGGAAATGCACGTTGGACTTGACGAAAAGTAACATCATGAACTTTAGGTAACTTTTTAAATTCGTAATCGTAGCAGTGGTGCGTGAATGGTTTGTGTTTGCTTGGTTCGCTCTAATGATTGGCCATCAACCTTGTGAAATCTAATAATGCGTTGGCTGGGTGCAAGAAATGACTAGTGCTGCTGTTGCAAATTGCATCAAGATGCCCCTTTCACGTACTCACCCTTTTTCGGTTCCTTCATCACACACATACATCCAAGAGGTTGGGGGTAGTTTACCACCTCTGAAGATGAAGGATCAAAGTCCTCCAACAGTGACGACGGCTTCCGCGGTGCTACCGGATCTGCAAAGTAATCCTTGTAGTATTCAATGTATAAGCAACCCATGCACTTTACACTGCATGCAAAGTCATATGATCAGTCGTGCAATAAAGGGCCCAACACCACCTAATTCTCAACAGCAACAGCAAGATAAGCCAAAAACAATGGTGGCAACTCCAGAACAAGTAATGAAGTTGTATATGAATAAACTAACACCTTATGAACACCAGGAAATTTTTAATTATCCACAAATATATTTTATTGGAGCAAATGCGAAAAAGCGACCAGGAATTATTGGCAGCCCAAATAATTGTGATTATGATAACGATCAAGGCTCATACATTCATATTCCACATGATCATGTAGCCTATCGTTATGAAGTATTAAAAGTAATTGGAAAAGGGTCTTTTGGGCAAGTTGTTAAAGCTTACGACCATAAAACGCACACACATGTTGCATTGAAAATGGTTAGGAACGAAAAACGTTTTCATAGACAAGCACAAGAAGAAATTCGTATATTAGAACACCTTCGAAAGCAAGATAAAGACAACACCATGAACATTATTCATATGCTCGATTCTTTTACGTTTCGTAATCATATGTGTATTACTTTTGAATTGCTCTCGATCAATTTGTACGAGCTCATCAAAAAGAATAAATTCCAAGGCTTCAGTCTTCAGTTAGTACGTAAATTCAGCCATTCACTTCTTCAGTGCTTGGATGCCTTAAATCGAAATAAAATCATCCATTGCGATATGAAACCTGAAAATGTACTTCTTAAGCAGCAAGGGCGTAGTGGACTTAAGGTAAGTTTTCATTTTATAACATTTAAGTAGTATGCAAGTGGTAATATCTTTCCCAGAGTATATTTGGCAGTGAAGTTTTTCAGAGCTACTGTATTTAAATTTTGCATTGTTTCGTTGCAATTGTTTGTAGGCATTCAATTTCTAAAAATATGAAAGAAATTATGATAATGCAACCTTGATTTTAAATTTTGATGTGGGGTACTGTTAAAGGGTAAACAAACTTTTAGTATTTTTGTTCGGGTTAATTATTTCGAAAAAGATTTTTCTCTTAAAAAGCGATGTTCAATTTTTAATCTTTACAGGAAATTGATACGCTTACTGTTAATAGAATAATTAAGGGATAAGCATCTAACCTTAAAATTTTGTTTGCTTTATAAAATCATCCTTATCTTTTATTTAGATTTTCCAGAGGTTAAACTTAAATGTTTGCTTCCGATTAAAATTTAAAAATAATTTTCTTGAGGGGTTATTGTTTTTTTAAATAGTAGTACCTATTAACTTGTTTAGAAATCATTATAATTACTCTCATATAATTCAGTTTTTTAATTTTACAATTAACTCGAAACAGTTTTTTTGTTTTCATTTCTTTTAGAAAGCAGAATTAAATAGAAGCCTAACATGATTATTCATTGATGAAACACTCCAATTCATGACTGATGATAAATGATTTGTTTGAAATTACTCTGTAGTAGATAAGGGAAGTGTTTAAAAATGAAAGATTTGATTAAAAATTTATAGAACGTTAAACTCCTCCAAATAATTGATTTTCCATTGGCAGGTGTACGAAGTAAAAGTAAAAAAAACTTGCATAAATGTTTATTTATATTATTCTTTTTATTTTCATTTGGACATACTTTTAAATTAATACCAGTTTAAAAAGAAATGTAACCCAAATATTCATATCGCCATCTAAAAGTTGGTAGATTATAGTTTTGAATTTTTATTTTTATTTGTTGATAACCTGCATTAATTGCCAATAAAATTTCACTGTGACGTTAATTAATATTTCTATTTCAGATTCTTTGAGTATATAAAAATTTTAGTGAGAATTTTTATTTTATCATAGTTTAGATAATAATTAAATAAATTAACTTTTTTTATCTAAGAAATGTTAATTGTTTGAGTCTATACTTGTTTTTTTATAATTCAAATATATATTTAAATCACAAGAGAAGCATTATATTTAGTCTTATCTGTTAGATATAAAAGTTAATTCTATTCGTTTAATTTTTATTTCGTCCTGTTTTAGGAAATTAAAATCTGAGTACTATCGAAAAATTTTATTTAATCTTTGGAAATTCGTTTTGGTTTTATTTTTTCTTTATTTCGATTAAAATTAATTCTGATAGCTTATTTAGAGATATTAAGATGAAGAATTAAAAGTTATAATTTTATAAGGCATTTTTAGAAAATTATCGAATCAAAATATTTATCAAGAAGATTACAATTAGGAAAGAGAAAACATATAAAATACTAAATTAACTTGATATGAAATTGTTACTTTTATTTCATAAACGGTTACTATGAGTAATTTTACACGTGAGTAGAATATCTTATGTACCTATATAGGGTGTCCTGTATAGAACTGTCACAATTGAAATATCTACTTATAACTATCTAAAGTTGTAACTCATCAAAATCTAAGCATTGAGTTTGAAAGTTTATTTATTTTTACTGATCGTTAGCTTGCTGTGAAAAAAAATTCAAATACATGTCTGATTCTTATGTAATTTTGCTTGCTGAATCCGAATATGTCATCAGAATTTGTCCATCACCTACCATTGTTTTTGTAATTGTTGGTTTTTATCCCAAATTAGCATATCCTGCCCCTTCTACTTATTGCTGTCAAGCTTCAAAAAAGAAATAAAACCCTGCTCATCAAAAAAAGTTATGACTGTAATTCAGATTTAAAGTTGAAGATCAGTTGATTGAATGGAAAATCTCATCACATGCCGTTTGCAGTTCTAATGATATAGAGAGAGCCAAGAGACTGCTACTTTTGTACAACTAAAATTGCTGGCATATTAAATAAGTCAAGAAGCAAAGTAAAATATGCAAACCTCCCTTCAGCAATAAGACCTGTGCTGATCGATACTATGGACCTTCCCATACCATCCCCACTAGATTCATGGACTCTGATCCTGAGAAGGACCCGCTAGATGACTTCGAGGGCAAAGAAAACAGCAAAACGGACCCTGACTTTGTTGGCTTGTACAAGGAGCCTCATAAAATTTGTCAAAAAATCACATTTCGTAGTAGGCAACAAGAACTGCAGCATTTATTTTCAAAACAAGATGACTTGATATTCTGTAATGATGTCGACGGTTTACTAGAGGCAAACACAACCTAGAAGAGTGGACTTCTTGATTCTCCTTCATATTGGAAATGAAAATCCTTCTATTTCCATTGCTCATGCTGTCCACATAAAGGAGTTTTATGAAAGCATGAAGCTACTATTGATAAAACAGAGTACCAGAGATTTCAATGGCAGATTTAAAATTTGTAACCCTAGTACCGAGTTTACAGTTGGGGTATATGAGATCTTGCTGTTTTCTGTGTGAGTGGGATAGTAGGAACAGACAGATGGCCAGAAAGAAAAAAAAACTGCTGCCACCTCTTCAAATCAAGTTGGGATTGATGAAAACTTCGTAAAGGCGATGAACAAATTTCCCAGAGTAAGTGAATCTAAAATAAAAGAGGGAATATTTGTGGGTACCCCAAATCAGGAAATTAATGAAACATGTCAGCAAATATCTCCTTGAAGATTCATTTCCTCCATTCACATCTGAATTTTTTCCAAACAATCTTGGTGATGTGAGCGATGCACATGGTGAGAGATTTCGCCAAGATATCGTCTAAATGAATCGCGCTACAAGGAAAAATGGAGCGAAAATACGCTTGCGGACTACTGCCGGTGTCTTAAAAGAGATGCACCAGCAACGAAATACAGACGAAAGTTGAATAGAAATATGTTTTGTAAATAAATTATCTTATATTATGTACCTTGATTATTTCATAAAAAATTAAAATTTCTGAAATTTCAAATGCGTTTTACTAAAAAACTTTACGTGCTGGAAAAATTTGGAAAGCAGATTCGGAATCAGCAGAAAAAATTCTATAAGAATCACTCTTTAGTCCATGTAACGTTCAAAAAGTTCAGTTTTGTATACCAACATAGTTGCAAAAAAAAAATGGATGAACAATTGTACTATCACGGCAAAAAAACCGGGGCACCACACAGTTTTAAAGTTACCCCTTGTAAATCTGTCTTTCAGTTTAAGTAAAATTATTATGTAAGTAAGTACCTTATCAATGGAACTGACAAATCCACCTTAAAGCCTAATGCAAAAGAGAGAAATTTTGTCAGACAAGTGTACCCTGGTTTTTTTTGCCGCGATAGTACCTAGTGTCACAAAAGACAGCTGTAAACTGAAATGTAGTTTATGAGGGTTACAAAACCATAAATACCGGTAACAAAAGTTATCCCCTGTCAACTTTACAACTTTCACTTTTTAATCCCAACCGAAAAGGATTAAAGAAATTTGTGCATCCATTTCAAAGGTTCCTATTAAACCGTTCTCTGATTAGTCTTTAACAACGAATAAAATAAAAAAAGGTTTTCAAATAAAAATTCACTTGATCACAAATTCTATGGACGTTTTGAAAATTCGAAAATTTCCAGTTTTGATTTTATCTCAAAAGCAAAAGAAAATGGCAAATTTTAGTTTTCATCATTGAATTTGTCTTGAGAAGTTGAAGAAGTGCAAGTAAAGTGAAATAATCTAATTTCCCATCAAATTTAGACCACTCTGTAATATGAACCTTCAAAATCATTTCCATAGCTTTTTATTGTTAAATTTGTAAGAGATAGTTTCTAGATAAAAAAAATCTATATAACAAATAAACTGTTAAAAGAAACAAAACCCAAGTTAAATGCAGATGTACTAATATTGAAAATGAAATGTCTAAGTAGCAACTTACGTTGACTGCAATAAACTGGCAACAAGGAATGACATCTACAAGTACTATTATATCTTTTGAAAGTGAGTCACAGAGACTAAAACGCTATTAAGCTTTTCGACTTACTTTTTAACGAAGAATAACGTATCGTGATGTTTATGCGCCATTTACGGAACACCCTGTATGTATTGGCGGTTAAAGTCAGTACTCTAAAGGAATCTTTAGTCAATTGAATTAGAGAAAAAGTTGCTCGTTTGGACATTAATTTATTGGTGTTTTTATCTATGTACAAAAATCCATAGTTTACTAGATGTATTTGCTAAATCAGAGAATACTTAATTTTTTTCCAAGCCAGATATCTAACTAATAAAAATAGAAAAAATGAGATAATAGAGAAATGAACAATTACTTGATTTTGCTATCGCTGAATATTTTAGTGATACAGGGTGTACATATTAATTATTCATTTGTTTACATTTCTTCTTGTGGTGCTCATATAATCAAATTTTTCCATATCATGAATAGAAAAGAGTGGATTTATGACTGATTGAAGTAGTAAATAAAAGTAAGAAAATTGTTTACGGGGTTTCCACAAGCTCACTTTTTAAGAATAACTCACTATCAGTTACTATTTTAAAAAATTTTATCACTTATTTTAACTATTTTAGTTTGAGATACTCTGTATGAATAAATTAATATTTTAAAGTATGCGATTTGTTTTGCGGAAATCTTTGTCACAAATAATTTATTAAATTAGAATTGAGTTCAAAAAGATATGCAGAAAAGCACAAAAGTCCGATTATTGATCATTGCTTTGCAAAAAAGGTAAGCCAGAAGAAAAATAAAGAGAAACTTTTAATTTAATATGTCTCAGCTACAGAGTACACTCTGTATAATCAAAAGCAGTTTAAAACACACAGAAGGTATTTCCCTGCAATTTATCTTAATAAAATATTGATATTTTGGCAGAAACGATGATGCACATAAAAGTTAACCTGTCTACAGGCAATTTTGAATGTCGATTACTTCATAACTAAGACGAATTGACCATAGGTTCGGAAGAAAACTTCTGTTTTACTTTATCAGTATGTGGATGTTATTTATTAACACCTTGTATGTATTGTTGAATAATACTATATTGATCTCGTTGTATTTAGTTTATAATCATTTTATTAATAGTTAACTTTGATTTTTGAATCAAATAAGTTAATACATGAATATCTAGATAAATGAAAAACCAAAATTCGCCTACCATTGTTTATAAAAGATGGGAGACGAATTTTGACTATTTTTATAATCCTCTAAAATAGAGTATCTTAGCAAAAAAGAAAAAAATTGAATACCTAGTTACAGGGCTTTACATCTCGAGTATTTGTATTATTGATAAAGTATGTAACTAATCAGAAAGTTTTTGTCGAGGAAGTAGAGGCCTGCACGGGGTTGGGCCTCAGTTTAAAAATTTATCGGGCTGTCGGGCCTTTTGGACTTCTGGGCTCCTTGAGCCTTTCGGACCTCTTGTGCCATTTGGGTCTTTAGACTGTTTGGGTCTCCCGGGCCAATCAAGAAATTACGGAGATTATTTCGGGCCACCTCAAATTTAGCTCCTGGAAATTTCGACCCGTGCAGAGCTCTACCAGGAGTTACAAAATGGAAATTGAAGATAAGGTGTGAGTACTGCAGTGTTGTCAGGTATGAAGATTTTTCCCCAAATTGGGAATTTTTGAACTTGGTGGGGAAATTAGTGAGGATCTTAAAAAGATGGGTGTTATTGAGGATAAATTAAAAATTTTTAATAAATTTGCAGCTTTTTTGAGTTTGCTTTATTATTGTTGATAACAATCAAAGTTTTATTTCTGTTATTGGAAGTTTTGGAGTAAGCACAAAATTTTATAAATAAACAAGTTTACTAAGAAATTTATAAAAAAAAATTTCCATTGTTGCATACTTTCCTGGATACGTATTGGAGGAAAATCAGGGTTCATAAATAACACTGGTGTGCTATGAAAGGTAGGTCTTCCTATTAGCAGTCGCTTGTGATCGAAAAGATTAAGGTTAGATTAAAGTTGGCAATGTTATTTTCATTATTTTATGACAATTTATGTTGGAAATCAGAAAATTGCTCGTTGTTGGGGGAAACATATAGGATAACCTACTTTTCACAATATGCTATTATTTACGAACTTTGGAGGAAAACTGATCACACCGTTGCCACAACAGTGAAACAATAACAAATACTATAAATCTTCAGATTTGGAAATTTATGCCAGATTTGGCAACGTTGGTTATAGCTGTAATTGCCGTTTTTGATACATTGTAACGAAGTTTAACGTCTCCTATTGGTTGATGGTTTTCACCTACAACATAAAAGATTACTTGTGTTCACGGGCAAGCAGCAAGTTGTCGCGTTGGCGACATAATCAGCACGTCAGCGGAATTACTGCTTGTGAACACAAGCACTATTTCGTACCGTTATTGGCGAAAGATTCTTTACACCTGGCAACGCTGGACTAGTGGCACCTTTTTCGTTCCGTCTAAAGGCCTGCCTAATTATTTATTATTTCTCACTTTATTTTCCAAAATTCACCCACTTCACTTTTTTTATGCATCACAGCTTGTGGAAGCCCTGTGTTTATCCTTCAAGATTTACAGAATGGTGATTTGTGATGTGAAAAAAAAAACACTAAGGCCAATGAAATGTGCCATGTGATGCACCATAGCATTTCATGATGAGAATTCTTTGAAGCCACATGTTGCTATGTTTGCACTACTGTTGAGTAATAGATGGCCCGGAAACAAAACACTATTTTTAGCCTGTAGATTCAGCTATTCAGGTTGTCTAGATCAGCGGTCGGCAACCGGTGGTCCGTGAGGTAATATTAATGGTCCGCAACGAAATTCAGATATCATTTAAATTCGCTGAATACTCATGTTCGTATTAATTCGTACCTTTAAAAATTATGTTAGTGGTCCGCAAAATTTTAAATTGCGAATTTAGCGATCCGCATATCTAAAAGGTTGCCGACCGCTGGTCTAGATCACCATATATATAGAATGCGGCGCAGCGAGTCGACTTTTTCGTTTGCCCTTATAGCTAGATATATACAGTGTGTCC
Organism: Ignelater luminosus; assembly: GCA_011009095.1. Classification (NCBI taxonomy): domain Eukaryota; kingdom Metazoa; phylum Arthropoda; class Insecta; order Coleoptera; family Elateridae; genus Ignelater; species Ignelater luminosus. The sequence goes on from VTPC01090689.1 coordinate 217,357, forward strand.
ACATTTCGATGCTCACTATTGGGATCTCGGAAATTGTGAGATATACGAAGTCGGTTAAATTAGAAAAGATCTGGCTATTTCGGAGATCAGTTTACTTATGCTTCTGTTTTTTCAAAAAAGTTCACGGCTTACTAGATATTTGCTAAAAACGAAATTATCTTATTTTTTTTAAGTGAAATATCTCAGGAACGAGCAAAGATAGAAAAGAACAGCAAAGAGGGTGTTTTAGAGAATTTACTCCGAAACACCAAAAAATTATTTTCGCAATTGTTTTTTGTTTTACTTCGGCGATGAAACGTAAATCCAAATTTTTTCTAATGGAACGCCTACTTGATTTCCATATTACTAAACTGCACGCCTTAAATGCTTTTCAGTGATACATGGTTTGACATAGCTATTCTTTTGTTTTACCGAGTTATGAAGTGAAAATCATTTTTTATCGTAGTGTGCCATGACATCTAATACACAAAGTCGTGAAGTTTTATCAAAGAAATCATTTGTTATGCAAAAATTGCTAAAACAAAATAAATACGCTTTTGTGGGGCATTAGCTGCTTATTTGTTTCTATCTGTGAATGCTCAGTAAAGTATATTAAAAGCGTCTTTAGTTTTGTTTTAGCAATTGTTACATAACAAATGTAATTTATCTGACAAAAATCAATGATTTTCATATGTTTAAAGCCATGGCACACTAAGTGGGAAATGCTTTTTATTAAAAGAAAAAAAAATAAGATAATTTCGTTTTTAGCAAATAACTAGTAAGCCGTGAACTTTTTTGAAAAAACAAAAGCATAAGTAAACTGTATCCAAAATAGCCAAATCTTTTCTAATTTAACTGACTTCGTATCTCTTACAATTTCTGAGATACCAATAGTGAGCATTGAAATGTGGACTATGATTTGATTCAACTTCTTATGCTTATAGTTCTCATAAAATTTTCAAGAACAGTTGTTAAATTTAGTTATAAGTTTAATGAATCGAGAGTTTTGTTTTTGTCTAGTCAATACAGTTTTTCCTTCCTTTTTTTTTTCAGGCTTAACCCACAATATCTCAATTAATTTAAAGTATTCGGTTATACATTAGTCTAAGCGGTGGCCAGCGTCCTTGTTAAAAATATTGTCTGCATAGTTACAGAGACATTGTTCTAATTGCCCAAGGATTGAGTGATATTCAAGAACAAAACAAAGTTTGTGCTAAGCGTGATTATTTAAGCAAAATTGTATGTTGGAGATTTTCTAGAAGAACGACCAATATACATGATGATAAAACTCAAACTTATGCTAGAAAGTAATTAACAAATACAGCAGTTCTGCAGATTATACATTATCTTCTCAAGTTTCAACAGATTTGAATTCTTATGTAATTCCATGTATATTAAAATTCTTGTCATTGGGAAAAATATAAATAGAGATAGTTTTACAAATAAGGAATATTGATCTGTAGATTTGAAGAAAAGTTTTTCGAGTGTAGCAGTGAAATTAGAAGAGTTTGATTTGACTTCTTTAGTAGTAACTATGGTATATGGTTTCTTGGAAAAAATTAACCAAAAAGATTTTAACAAGAAAAACGCCCAAAGCCATAAAAAGAACAGCAGTTTGTTAGATAGAAATAATCCAAATCTTAACTAAAAATGGGCAAAAAATTCATAAATTCTTCATATATAACAGATTCCATAATTCTGTATCATGTCTGTGGAAAGAATTGTGAATTTCTGTAAAAAAAACTATTTTTGTATAGATTATACAGTAGGTATGCCTCAAAGCATCATCAAATATTCATGATTTTTATGTAATTCCATGTATTAATCCTAATGGGAACAGTCACACAAACGTTTTATGGAGAATAAACATTGATAGAAATTGTTTTAGAGATAAATGTTTAGGTGTAATTCGAATAGCAGTTTGAATCCAAAGAGTAAATGGTTAACTTGGCTAAAGAGTCTAATTGGAGGATTTAGCAAAAGGTAAGTTATGTTTTCAATTACTATAAATGCAAAAAAAACATCTTAGATATTTAGTGGTAAAGTTATGTCTCATTTGTCTGGTCAATTCAGTCCTTTCGATAAGTACTCACTACAGTATATCCACTGCTTTTTGTTCCATAACTATCAATATTAAGGATAATTTTCAGGAATAAATCCACCAACACAATGTCTTAAACATTGCATTTAGTTTCACTCTTCATAAATTCATTCAAAATAATTTATTCAATGGTACCAAAATCAAGTATTTTATTTGAAAAATTCATACTTACGCTTTATCTTTGTAGCAAAACAAAAAACAATTGTAAGAATATTTTTTTTAATGTTGGATTCGAGATTATCTAATAAGAACATTTCTTTGTCATTTTTTCCTCTTTTTTGGCTTTAAAGAAGTTGAAAGTAATTTTTGTTTTTAGTGAATATCTAGTAAACCATGAATGTCTTAAAATATCACCAATACATTGATCTTGAAAATAAGCAACTAGTTTCTAATTTAATGGTTTATGAGATTCCTTCGTTGTACTACTTAAAAAAAAGTCTCTATAGGTATTTGTAGATTGAGCAAAAATAATACCATCTTCATTTATTGACATTCTGATGCTTTTTCTCATTTAACTTTTGTTCTGAAATCATTTGTAAGTGTGGATATTATACAGGGTGATTCTGAAATAAAGGGTGATAAGTGAGGCTAAAAGAAAACAAAAAATGAAAAAACGAAGTGAAAGTTGAAAATTTTGACTATTTTTCTAAATATTAAAAACTGAAGCCGTCTCTGGTTAGAAAAAGAAAAGTGTTTCTTGTATTCCTTCCTTCGGATTAAAAAGTGAAACTTAAGGAGATTTATGATGTCTGAAAGCTATTGTAGTGGAAGAATAAAAATTTACCAGATATGCCTATTTTCTTGGAACTAACGCAGGTGTAGTAGCACAATGAACAATAAATGCCATCATAAGCTACCCCTTGGACATTTTACCACTTTCCCTTCTTAAATCTGAAGTATGTTTAACATGCAGGGTTGTTGAAATTCGTTAAAACAGTAAAAAAATAATAACAAAATTTGTTACAAACAATTAGACTCCAGTCTCACAAGCAACATTTTAATCCCTTATTATTTAGTCACATGAATAGGAAACATTTTAAATGGCAGTGGATTACACATACTACTTGAATGAAACATGCGTATGGAAGGTACTACAATCACCTCTGTATTTAATTCAGTTTAATAAATTCAACCAATTTTTATTTATGTAGCATAATGCTTGTTGAAGTTTTTGGTTCTTCGGAAGTTTACAGAAAAAAAATCACTAACAGTAAAATTTTAATATTTTTCCGTTTGCAGATTAAAAAGTAAAAGTTCCTATGGTTATTTATGGCATTGTAGAAACCAGATAGACTATTATACCCCTCAGATAAATAGTAAGAACTACCTGCCAATGACAAGGACAGTTAGTCAACCCCTATCGATTTTTGCTTAAGTAAAAGTATGAGAGCAGGACCGGCTTGACTTAGCGATTAAACTTCAATCGCATTTTTCTCGGAAACTGCAATTTTTACCTACCGTTTTTTATCGCAAATGTATGTACTATCACACTGTTATCCACCTTTAAGAGGATACCCTTTATTTCGGAATCACCCTGTATATGGTATCTGCTCTGGATGCTGCTATCGCATCTATGTATGTATTAGTGCATAGTCTACATGGTAAAGTGTAAAGAAATAAATTTGGCAAACATATAAGATTGTTTGTAACCAGAAATGAAGTTCTGCTGAATGGAGCCTAGTGGAACTTCCTCCAGGAGTTTGATAACTGGGATGTAGTAAATCTGCCATAGATGAATTTTAACTAAAACCTGTATTTAACAAATGAGCATCCACAAGAAAATTGGCGCAAAAAGAGTTGTATGTAGCATATATTGTAGCATTGTGATTGTTATGAAGTTAGCTTTCTTTAACTGTGGAGATTCCTGTAAGTTAAGTAAATGGAAGAGAAGAGCTTCACAGTATAGTGTGCATTGCTATCATGGACCTCCAAACTGTTCTGTTAAACCCAGAAACCAGTTTGAGGAATACAAACAAGCTTGCCAGAGAATACTAAAACAGATACTGAAAACATATAATTAGAAGATGAAGAAGGTTGTGCTATAGATGATTTTGAAGATCTTAAGAAAAATATAAATAAATAATTAGGAACAGTAGCAAAACCGGTCTAGAATGATATGTCTCACAGAAGATGAAATGAATAGTATTTGATAAATTGGTATTCATGACTTCGTAAATGCTTGTTATTCTTATAAGCAAAAGTGTATGTTCCTTCTTCCATGAGTCACTTAGTATATACATAGTTATTTTAAGAAAATAGTATTTTCCTGTTATTATGTTATCAGTTTTACAAAACGATATGATATATGAAATTTACCATGTTATTGCACCTTAAAAATAGAAATTTAAAAATTAATTGGATAAAACAAAGTAGTAATGTAGTTTGATAAATTTAATATTGCATTGTTATTATTATTATGTTGTGAAGACAATAAATTTTTAATATGCCAATATAAAGAAATAGCTGTTTTATAGTTTTTTAATCAGGAAAAAATGTAATTGATAATGTTCTAAGTAATACGATATAGTATACATTTTTGTGATAATAGGGAAACCCGAACGCTATGATGTTTTACAAAGGAAAATGAAAATTCCTTTGATTTTATGATTGAAGTAGTTCAACCCCATTATTAACTTGTTACTAGAAAGCAATTGTTTTGCTTTAAATGATTTACAATAAAGCTACAGTAATTTTATTTGTGTGGTGACATAAATTTATAATCATAGTTATTAAAATGTAGAAATTATTATTTAACAATTTATAGAAAGTTATGCAAGGGTTTCAAGCCTTCAAACTTTTTAACACATTCACTGCTAAAGATATTTATCAGTAGTAATTATTATTAATGAAGTGTTTTTTTAAACAGTGTCTGCATGAAAAAAGATAGCAGAAGCACAAGTTTGTATGCACTTTAATAGTTTTCGAATGCATGTATACAATATTAATCGTTGCATTTATTTAAGAACAATAAGCAAATTCTTGGTAATCATAAAGTTCTGATTACGTTTTCGATTATGACCAAGATAATTAGAATGATGAACTTTAGAGATAAATATTTATTCTTTGCAATTTCTTATGGATACCGTCTATGTGCTGTAATAGTTGGATTAGATAATTTTTGGGATATTATTAAATTTATCTTTCCTTTTATTCACGCAGCACAATTTAAAAAAGACAAAACGTAGATTTCTTAATTTTTAAAAGAGTATTTGTTGGTCCTTTCAAGCCCTGATTTAAGTGCCGAAGGAGTTCTATTAATACCCTGTGTCAAGATTAACTTGCTTCTATTTTTCACACAGTTTGGCCATCGTTATAGTTTATGTAATACAACTAAGTTTAAAATTTAACCCCATTAACATTGATTATGTGAAGGCCAGAATTTAAATTTGAAATGTTGTTTATGCTTTAGAGCTTGCGGGTAATATTAGGTTACGCATTTAAATATTTTTCATGCTTTTCCCAAATCAATTTATATTTTAACTGTGCAATTAATGACTAATGTTTGACACGGTGGGTAATGATGTGCTTTTAAGGTTATGTTAAATGTCCTAACTCCATCTTATGATTAAAAGGTAAAATTGAGAAATAAATTGAAATGTAAATAAACTGTTGTTTAATGCAAACACTAATAAAAATTGAATTTTAAAATCTTCTATTAATAAAACATCGAATCGATGGTTTTGAATTAAATATTTCAGCAAAATACAAAATATGTCAATAACCTGTCATTAAAGATTTTTTTGTTACAGAACAAAAACTTTCATATTGATTTAATATTAAATAGTAATAAAGTATTAATGCCATTTGATTGTAAATTCTTATTAACATAACAAGAATTTCTTAAAATGTGTTTCTGTATAGTTTGTGATTGTTTTCGTAACAATGAACTCGAATGTATTATATAATCTTTTGGCATTATTTTATTTGTATAAATACAAGCTAGAATATTCAGTTCTAAATATTAGTATAGTACATTTACTGATTGAAATGTGAAATTTTAGACTGAAAATTTTTTATTTTAGAGCTTAAATTAGATTGTAATGTATTGAAATTGAATTCTATGAACTTCAAATGTACAAAAAAGTTATGATTTAATTTTACCTTGTTTTATTGTATCTTTAGGTTTCCAGAATCTTTTTAAAGTTGCAAAAGAAAACAAATTGAATCAAGATTTCTTTTTCAGTATTTCTCCTGAAGTTTAAGTTATACGTTCTCTAACGTACTGAAAAAACTTATCTTGTATTTAAAATGTTTATAAAGTACAAGTTTTTAATTATTACACAATTAATAATTAAAAATAGAAATAAGCGTTTGGTACAGCTGTCTTATAAAAATTGCAATTGGTGTGGTTTAGAATAATACTCATTTCTTGCACTATACAGGGTGTTTCTAAAATGTGTGACCAAACTTTACCAGCATATTCTACAAGTCATAAGGATTTAAAAAAACCAAAAAAACTTAGGTTCGAAAATGTCTCCTTTCTGAGTTATCAAGATCTTAAAATAGAATCATTGCACGAAGTGCCTTTTTTAATTAAATGGTAAAAACAAAATCAGTAACATTTTTAACAAACATTTTCTTATTTTAAACTAGATACTTAAAATGACTCCCTCTAACAGCAACAGCGTTTTATCATGGATCTCCTAACATATTCCAATATCCCAGGTGTATTTCAACTTGATCCAAAGTCTTGCATAATGCGCTCTTTCTTAGAACCTTTCGATTTATAATTGGTGTACAGTAAACGATACTTTTTTTGATGCCCCCACAAATAAAAATCAAGAGGCTTACAGTCGCACTGGTCTTCTTCAGTCAGTCCAACGGTTGGGCTAATTATTATTTAAAAAATGTTGAACATCAGCACTAAAGTGCGCTGGAGCACCATCGTACATCAGCCATAACTGTCGACGTAAGAGTACAGGAAGATCATATTCTAAAAACTACCTATAAGTTTCTCCATTTAACGTAGATGAAAGAAAAAGCAAGCCATTTAAGTAATCTCTAACGATGCAGGAAGACTGTTGATGTATAGATTTAATTACAGAATGAAGGTTTTCATCTGACTGGCAATGGTTGCTGTGACAGTTAACTATGTGATATCTTGAAAAGTTTGCTTCGTCTGTAAAGAGTACACTAACTTGAAAATTAGGACGATGACACTGACGCAAGAACCATTCATAAAACAATCGCGACTGGAAACTGCTTCCATTTCTAAATTGGATAGTCAGGCAGTTCTCTCTACGCCCCTATTAGCAACGACAAGAAAATAAGCTAGACATTGTTTTCCAGGAAACATATCTCTGTAAAGACGTTGAGTTTCGTGAATGTTGCCCCCTTGACTTAAGAATGTTTACTGCAAATAAAAAAATGTTAATAGGTTACTGATTTTGTTTTTGCCATTTAAATAAAAAGTACACTTGGTGCAACGATTCTATCTTCAGATGTTGATAACTCAGAAAGGAGACACTTTCGTACCTAGGTATATATACTACCAATCATAATTATTCGAATGCTTGAAATATTTCTGTAAAACAAATAAAATTCGTTCACAAATGAAAAGAATCAACGGAAACATATACTATAGAAACATGTTATTGTTGTATTTGAACATTACATAAAAAGTTACAATATTATACAGGGTGATTCTGAAATAAAGGGTATCCTCTTAAAGGTGGATAGCGGTGTGATAGTACATACATTTGCGATAAAAAACGGTAGGTAAAAATTGCATAGTTTCCGAGAAAAATGCGATTGAAGTTTAATCGCTAAGCTAAGCTGGTCCTGCTCTCATACTTTTACTTAAGCAAAAATCGATAGGGGTCGACTAACTGTCCTTGTCATTGACAGGTAGCTTTTGCTATTTATGTGAGGGGTATAATAGTTTTTCTGATTTCTACAATGCCATAAATAACAAATGGGCACGTTTATAACTTTTACTTTTTAATATGTAAATGGAAAAATATTAAAATTTTACTGTTAGTGATTTTTTTCTGTAAAATTCCAAAGAACCAAAAACTTCAATAAGTATTATGCTACATAAATAAAACTTGGTTGAATTTATTGAATTGAATTAAATACAGAGGCGATAGTACCTCCCATATGTATGTTTCATTTAAGTAGTATGTGTATCCGTTGCCATTTAAAATGTTTTCTATTTAAGTGACTAAATAATAATAAGGGATTAAGATGTTGCTTGTGAGACTGGAGTCTAATTGTTCGTGACATAAATTATGATATCATTTTTTTTTACTGTCTTAGTGCATTTCAACAACCCTGCATGTTAAACATATTTGGGGCTGGCTATCGCAATTTCTTTAATCTTCTCAACTTCAGATTTAAAAAAGGAAAGTTGTAAAATGCCCAGGGGGGTAGGTTATGATGGCATTTATTGTTCGTTGTGCTACTACACCTGCGTTAGTTCCAAGAAAATAGGCATATCTGGTAAATTTTTATTCTTCCACTGCAATAGCTTTCAGACATCATAAATCTCCTTAAGTTTCACTTTTTAATCCGAAGGAAGGAATACAAGAAACACTTTTCTTTTTCTAACCAGAGACGGCTTCAGTTTTTAATATTTAGGAAAATTGTCAAAATTTTCAACTTTCACGGAGCCTCTTCCATGCTTTACTGTTGGTAAAACACTTTCATCAAGCGTTTGTTCTCTACTCCACAGTCCAATTTTTATGCAGTTTTACTCGTTCGTTTTTCTTTTTGTGTCTTAAAAAGTGGTTTTTTGCCGCTATTCTTCCATAAAGTCGTCCAGCTTCCAGTAATCGCCGTTTGACTGTGGATACAGAGACAAGGTTCGTTTGACTGCCATTCACAATGTGAGTGATTTCTGGTGCTGTCAGTGTTTTCTTGCTCTTGCTTGTGATGACTATTTATGTATCATCAGCCGTAGTTGTCTTATGAGGTCTTCCTGTACGTCTATGGTTTGCAACAGATCCAGTTTCTTCTTTCTTTTTAATGATATTCCATACCGTTGACGAAGATACTTTAAGTTTTCTTTTCTTGTTACGTGTTTTCATACAACGACCACTATCTCAAGTTATTAGTAAGCTTGTATAAGCTGAGACTGTGAAACTATATACAAACAGGAAAATAGGAGTCAAATTATTAAGTTACAAGCAAAAATATTGCAATTGCAATCTAAAAAGATACCATATCTATAACACGTGGCATAAGAATTCTGAGATGACCATACCAAACATTTAGTGCTCAAATAGCAGTTAAAGTGACCTTTTCTAGGAAAAAGTATAGCATTCGAATAATTATGAATGGTAGTGTATAGGTTTTTAAATCGTGTATAGTATGTCCCAGACAAGCAAATATTTCCCTTGTTTTCAAAGCTAATTATAACAAACTTAAATATTTTTAAATAAAAATGGCTAAGGTGCAATTAAAATAAATAACAGTTGAGCGTTGTTTTGTTACTTCTAGAATCCAGAGGATGTTTTTTATAATAATTCAGATATTAACTTGTCTCACTCTTCATGGGTGTCATAACCATTTAGTAACTTTGCATTATGTTAACAAGAATGTCTAAAGAAATTTTGTGATTTGCTCATAGTAAACTAGATTTCAAACACCTTAAAGAAAAAGAATGAATTCCATTCTGGTGAACAAGCAGGCCATTCAATATGATCTCTTTGTCTTATCTATTTGCTTCCGAATACCTGACTCAAAAACCTGTTGGAACATTTAGAACACAATGTGAGACAGGTCAATGATGGAAGTGTCAGTCTTGTAAACAAAATCAACTAAAGGGACAAAAGAAATTAAATGATGATTTGGGAAATAATCATAAAAGGAATTAACCTAAAGTTATTGGGCACAAAATGCCAATATGATAAACAAAAATTAGAAAAAGATGGAAATTAGGAGGAAGATAAAACAATTCTATTGATACGGTAGAGTTGAAAACGTGAAATCAGAAATTTTTATAAGAAAACTATATTCGCCTTGATTTCTTCACTCAAAATGGTGAAAGTATCAAAAATTCTGAAATCTAGAAAAAGCTTAAAAGTAAAATTTAGTCAAGATTCAAAGGAATTTTGAAAATCAGCCGATAAATGGTTGTAATTGTAATTGTAAGAAATCGAATTGGTGATTTTTCCTTGTAAGACTTATTCCAATCTCAATTTAAGCCCTTGTTTGGGTCAAAGAGAAATATTTTTCTTGAGCACCAATTTTTTTTTCTACACCACTTTTACAATCTTCACATTACCATATTATTTAGCAACATACTGTTTTTAAGAATTTTAATTGTCTTGCAATTTATAATTTGTAATTAAATTTTCAATGTGGATATTAGATACAGAAATTCTACACGATAAAGCTTTTTTGCTCAATTTTTTTCTTTCTAATATATAAGCAAAATGAATTGTGAAGTTTGTCATTTTAATTTTGGGAAATTTTAAAAAATTGCAGAAAGATGCAAATAACTCATTTAGTTTTGCTTTGCAAATTAATACAGTAATTATTGTTAGAAAGCGGAAAGTTGTTTATAGGTGTGGGAAAGAGAGCAAAATAACACTTTTGTCTTTTCTTTTATCAAAAAAATGTATTTATGAAATACTTATTTTTCTGTTTTTTGTTTTTTAATCAGGTTTTATTAATGCAGAGTTACAAGAATCTCTAAAACTCGTTTTTTTCATGTGTTATTGATATTCTTAATTTATGTAGATTTTATAGGATTTTTATTTTATTTTTATTTCTATACAAGCTATATATAGTACGTTTATTCAAATATAGAATATTTGTGAACTGTAATATTTGTGATGAAAAAAAATTTAATTTAAACTGTAAACAGTTGATATATGGATGCATTGATGGAATTTATTTTTTGATAAATGAGTTGCTAAGAATTTATAAAATTTTGTTCATTAAAATAGTTAGTAGTTACCAGGTGTATTGTATGTACTACAAAATAAACATTTACTTATTCTTATCAATTTTAAGTTTGTTTTAAACAAATAATTGTTTACTTAAATATACAGAGACACACAAGGAACAGCATACATTGTTGCAGAATTGTTAAACTTGATGATTTAACTTTTCATGGTATGCAGGATTAGTATTGCATTATGTTTCTCTGAATATGATTAATAAAGAATTTTTAATTCACCACACTATACTCTTATTACAAATGCATCTTGTAATAGTCCAATCAGTAGGTAGCCAAAAATCATGAATAATACACATAAAATAAATTAGTAGAAATTTTAATTCTCTACATTTTACATTTTTCACTAAGGCATTTTTGGTATTTTTCATCAGTATTGGCATTTATATCAATCATCTTCTTTCAGATAATCTTAATTTCTGGAATCTATTGACTGGTCTATAAGCAGTTGCACAAAATCAACCATTTATAATATTATTTCATACTTGTAATATAATCTTCTTCAATTAATCACCAATTTTCAATTACATAAAAATAGACTATCGTGTTACATCATCATTTATCAGTAAATAATGAAATTTAATCTTTAAATCTTAGTTGCTATGATTGAAATACAAGTACCTGTAATAATAATCATGCATTTTCTCAGTTTATTACCTGAAATAATTTTATTCTACAACTAGCGTTAATGTTATAAAACCATGTTTATAGAAGCGTATTTAATTTTATTAGTGACGTACATATTATCATTTTTATTTGATTAGTCTTACTTTCGTTTCGGTTATTTTAAACACTTAATCATGTTTTTAAAACTAATATAAATCAAAATACACAGTAATGTGCAGGTGCTCGTTTTAATTATTTCTATGACGTATGTTAATTTGTTTTAAGTTCTTAAGAATTTCATATAGTCATTGTGAATTTAAATTAACTAGATAGTGTTTGAATAAAGAATGGCTTACAAATTCCAAGTCGTCATTTTATAGCATAATCAATAAAGAAATGATAATTATGAACAATAGTCAAAAAATCTAGATTAATATAAGAAAAAAATGAGGTTTATGATGGTTGCAAATAGATGAAAGAAGTACCAAATTTCACAATTTTCCTTTATCTAACCGACTTTGTATCTTATTGTCGTTTCTGAAATCTCATTGATGACGTTCAAATTTACAATATCCCGTACAATAAAGTAGTAAATAATGTATCAGACAAAATGTAATAAAAAGTTAAATCCAGAAAGTACACAATGGAATTCTAGCAGACTGTTTATCTGCATTTGCAAAATGAATATCTTATGAATCATTTATTCTCTTCTAGTAGATCCTTAATCACTTAGAAGTAAATAATCTGCTTGTAGACTCTTAAAAGAAAAATGTGCGGATTTCAACAGAACAGCTACTACAGTTAGAAGTTTCTTCGTTTAGTTTTTGGTTTTAAGCAGGCTTGATATGACCGAGGTGTATAAAAATCTTAAAGATTTTTTGTTTTTCTTAACTTCTTTGTAACAGACTATACAAGTTGAAGTGATCGTCTTAATGAATAAGAAAGCTACAATTATTAAGAAAAGAAAACAACAAGAAATTCTATTTGCTACATTTACTTAGATAAATAATATAGGATGTCTTATAGAACATGGAACATAAATTCTTTTTTAAAACAAAAAATACAATAGACTCAAATTTGGTAACAAAAAAGTAATTAGTATTATTAAATTCATAAAATATCCAAAGAATATCTGGATGTTTTACTAGAGAATCTTAATATATGTTCTGTCTTCTGGAAGACGCATGGTATAAATCAATAAAAAACAGTGTTAAATAAACAAGCTCATATAAAGTAATTATGCAATTGAAAAAACATAATAAAACAAAAAAAAAATAAAAACATTACTTTGTTTTAAAACCTTGGATAATTGAATTGTAATTGCAAAACAACAATTGTATCATCACCAAATTAACGGATCTTGATCATTGTAATTGTGCAATAACTGGAGCAGTAATTGTTAAGCGAGAATCGTTTTATCACTACTTTTAATGATGCATGTCTTGTAACTTGTGAAATTTGATTTCCAGCACCTTCGGTAAAACATATTTGAAACAATAATAATAACATCTCCAAGTAGATATAATTCTCAAGGTAGTTCCAGTTGAAAGCTTACATATGTGACTTGCTAGACCCCGGGTGCATTGCTTGCCCATCACTGACATACAAATATCTCTGATAACGACAACAGAATTTGTAGTATAGGCTCCTGAATGAAAACTAAGGTTAGCTTTTTATATAAACTCTACTAAAGATATCAAAATTCTTTTCTACAAATTTCTATGGGTAGATGCATTTTTCCAAGAAAATATGTTATTCCATTAAAATATTAAAAAAATTATATTTTACTCTTCCCAGATGCATTATTTTTGAATAAAAATCGAATTTTTCAAAATCTACCCAAATCATATTTTTATTCAGTGTGTTGGAAATTTTAAATTAAATTGTGATGCCTGTACCTTAAAAACATTACATTTTAGGATGTAAGTCTATATAAGAAATTAACCTTTATTTTAACTTACAAACACAAAGTATCTGTGAAATAATATGATCTTGTCATACTTCAATTATTTAGGATGCTGAGATACAATAAATTTTCAAAAATAAAGATGAGGATGATCAACAAAATTTTAAAAAACAGATTGCTTAATACTGTCAGGTAAATTTCTTGCGTACAATAAGTAAAACACCTTATAATTTTCTGATAATCTATTTTTGATAGAAAAAATAACAGTACTACTACAACCATGAAACTTGGAATATCTGCATAGAATCAAGTTTATCTTACTAAATGTGTATTATAATAATGATCATTCTATATCGTTGGCTTAATCTGCAAATGTCGTAAATCAATTTTCAACAGAATTAAAATTTTTACATTCTTCGTTAGAAATACATTTAAATCTTCCTTTTATTTATTAAGGTTTGGTTTCAAAAGTAAACGTTAAAGTAGTGGAAGACTTAAAACATTTTATAGTTTCTTTTGACTAGATTTGAAAATGTTTTTTGTCTCCTTGGACTTACGATGTTTGCAGATTAAGCCAACGATGTATTTTTCTTTTTGTTGCAGGTGATTGATTTTGGTTCCTCTTGTTACGAGCATCAGCGTGTGTACACTTATATTCAATCTCGTTTTTATCGAGCACCAGAAGTAATCTTAGGAGCAAAGTATGGAATGCCTATAGACATGTGGTCTTTAGGTTGTATTCTTGCAGAACTTTTGACTGGTTTCCCATTGTTACCAGGAGAAGATGAGGCAGATCAATTAGCGTGTATTATAGAATTACTCGGAATGCCTCCGCAACGTTTGTTGGACCAATCAAAAAGAGCAAAGAATTTTATTAGCTCTAAGGGTTACCCTCGGTATTGCACTGCTACTACTTTAGCAGATGGCACGGTAGTGCTTAGTGGTGGACTTAGTCGTCGAGGAAAACCTCGAGGACCACCCGGATCTAAAGAATTAAAACGTGCTCTTAAGGGTTGCGACGATCCTTTGTTTTTAGATTTTATTAAACGTTGCCTCGAATGGGATCCCGAAGTGAGGATGACTCCAGCAGCTGCTTTACGTCATGCTTGGTTACGTAGAAGGCTTCCTCGTCCGCCTCAAGAAAAAGCAGAACCTTTAAGAACGACACCGACTGGAACTCGTACCCCTAAGAGCAATACGTTAATTAGTAATAGCAGCAACAAAGTACGAGTGCAGCTTAGCGATGAACGTTCAGCCACGCTCCATTCTCAGCATAGCACTCATTCAGGGAAGTTGCCACCTGTTACATAGCCTCTTCCTTCTCCATTTTGCCATGTGATTCTAGGTTAATTAGTTAGTCAATGACTGTGTGGTTCACACATATCGTACATTGCGTACATGTGATCGCATGTAGTCAAATTCAATCGACTTTTTTATGATGTGCATTTCATTCATTAATGTGTGTTTATAAACATAAGCCATTGCTAGCTAACAGTCTATATTATAGTATTGTTATTGCAAAGTACGTTTTTGTACAGAGCCTATTTACCATTCGGTTTTTTAAATACACGGTTTTTTACATTATATTAATTATATATCTAGTACATGATAAAGTTTTCATAGTTTTACATATTTTGCCGTTTACTTTTAGATTATCGTCATTTATTAATCAGGTGTTTTTATACGAGTCAATAATTTATTATTATTTATATTGTCTCGATTATTGTTTGTACGATTATTTAAGATATCTTTTTATTTACAATTGAATTTGACTTTACTTTTTTTGGCAAGCAATTGTAAAATAGCTAAAATAAAAGTAATTTTGTATGGTGTGTGCAATATATATTATAAAAATAAAAGAGACTAATACCAGGATTTTATTAAATTAAGCAGAAAGTTATCGTCATTATTTCCTAAATCTATACTTTTAGCAAATTGTGCATGTTTTATCGAACTGTAAGTTGAGTTAATTGATCTCAAAGAAAAATCATAATTTATTAATCATATTAATCATAATAACAATAAAGATTGCATCCAGCACTGCCACCATTTAGGGAACAAATACAAAAAAAATTGATACGTTTGATTTTCCTGATTCTTGCTGATTTTATAAATACAAATACTGCAATGATGAAAGTATTCTCTCTAATATCTATGTTATCAATTGCATTTATTTTATATCTTGTCGTACATTGTGTGTAATTAGCATTTTATTCTTGTTTTTACAAGTTATTTAAATTTGCATCATTTATAAATCTAAAAATCCTTTATTATATTAGTAATCGATTGTAACTGTAAATAAATGTGATATTTTACTTCAAAAATCACCTTCTACCATGTAGAATTTTAATCGCTTCAAAAGTCTTAAACATTGCAATAAAACGTCCTCCTGCATGTACCTGAGTCTTGTACTTTATTTATGTACGCATCTTAATGGCTTCGATTTAAATTTAGTAATTTAATTTATTCATTTTGTTTTTTATCAAAGTGTAAATTGAGGAAATAATAGGTAATTTGATTATTAGATGAACAAAATAATTTGCTCAATTTAGGTTTTTTACATTAATATGTAAAGTCAAATTCATAATGGCATGGACTTATGTAATGTATAAGTACATAGTAATATTTGATCGATAGTCGAATTCTAGCTAGCTCACGCATTAATATTTTAAGCGCAACGACTGTTTTTTATCTTTGGTTTAATTTTACGCACTTTGCAGTTTGAATTTCCAAACTTGTACTATTCATTTTTATTTTTACTATTAATTAATTTTAGGCTGAAGTATTGTTGTTTTGCGATTTAAAACTGTGAAGTGCAATAACCTCTAGGTAGGTTAAAAATAGACTTAAATGATTTTACCAAATTTTTTTGCACAGACTTGCCTGCATATTTATCTTTATTTCTGCGTTTATTGCATTTCTACTAAGTCAAAGCTGCCTACTGTTACTGTAAGTTATTTTACGTAGTAAAATTCTAGGTTAATGTTACGGCATTTCGAAATTTGTAGAAGAACCATTTCTATGATTAGAATGAGAAAATGCAATATATATGTGTATAATATGTATATATTTTTTTCTTTATCAAAGAAATGGTTGCCTAAACAACATCAGTGTATAAGCAACAAATGTTGTTAATTTCATTTCGGTCTTGAGACTTAAGCTTTAATGCTCTGCAATTAATAGTATTGCACTTAGCTTTATTTTGTAACCTGTAGCAAATTTTAATCCTTTTGTACATAAATCTTTATTCTATGAGGTTGCGGTTTTATCCATTACACTGACATTGTTTTACGTGTTCATTAAGTATTGTAATTGACAGCATTTGTTTCACTTGCCACTGATTTATTACTAGTGCCTATAGCGAAATTAGTATTTTAAGTTGCACATGTAATTGTACATATAAATATCTAGAATAAGTTAGGATTAGCCTTGTCACAAGTTGTAAACTGATTACTTATTACTTCGAATATATACATCTTATATTTAACTTGCGCCAAGGCTATTTGATCTGGCGTTCTGGTGATTTAGCATAGAACCGAATTGTGTAGTGTTTAATCGCTGCACTACTAAGTGATTTTATTTTATAATGTTATTATCTAGGTATTAAGTTTTTCTTCTTTTTTTTTTGACTGAACTCTCCATATGGAAAGAATGCATTATAGTTGTAAGTATTTTAAATTTTATTAGTTCTCTGTAGATTAATTATTGATTTCTTTTTACATTGTGTTTGTTGCTCATTTTATCTCATCTTTTATCTTACTGTATTCTCTAGCTAATAAATGCCACCAACATCTAGAAATATTATTTTGTGATTCCAGCCATTGCTGAGGCTGTAGACTCGGATCGGTATTTAGTTTGTAGTTCTGCATTAATGTATGGGGCCACTTTCGATTCAGCATGCAAATATATAATATATATATAGGTGCAGCCCCTGACTGTGCTATGTTGTAAAGGGCTTGATCTCTTAATATTAATTGTTACTTATAATTTGTATGAGCTACGTGCTCAGGCCTTAACGATTTATTATGTAACATTACATTACCAACTTGTGTTCTTTTGACAGCTGCACAAAACTAAAGCGTTCCAACTTTGTGGCAAGTCTGCATGACCTAACTTACTAACATAAATAACATAGCAATGATGTGATGTATGTAATTTAGTTAAATATGTTTATATATCTATATCATACTAATAGGATTCAATAAATTCTCTTTATTAAAAAAGTATTTTATTGCATGTTCGTACAACTTCCATTTTGTTATTTATGTCATGTATTTCTGTTTGTTTGTATTCATTTCTTTTCTAAAGCAAGTAGAGTAGTTATTGAAACTTTTAAAAAGAATATTAGTTTTATTTTAGTCTTTCTTTTTAAACTATTGATTATAATATGAATCGATTATTGTTGGAAGGGGTCTCCTTACTGACTTGCAAGCAAAGTACTCCAACCGTACCCTTCCGATTTTGATGATATTCGAATATGTTTTTATCTGCTCATAAATGGTTTCAGAGGGTGAATTCACTCCCTAAAATTAGAACCAATTTGCAGTTTCACATGGAAACACTAGCTCGATTTAAATTAAGTCAACACACAATAAGTAGTACTTTAAACCTTTTTATTTATAACTAACACATAAAGCAATTTCCAACCATAGAGTGAGCAGGTCAGCAATCATTAATTTTTTATCATTTATGTACAAAACAGTTTTTGTGTTTCCTTAAAAGAACTTAAAAATGACTTGACCCCTTTCAATAATAATTGATTCATTATTGTAAATAACAATATTTTTGTGGGAATAAATCACAGAAATTCTAAAATTCTCAATAATCATTAATAATTTATGTAATTAATTATTTAAATTGTTCACTGTTATTTGAAATGGTAATGAAGAAATGAATACGTTGTTAATATGTTGATGGTTGTTTTTAGTTTTCTGTTACATGTAAAGTGCAGTTTTATTGTTTAGATTTCAAAACTCAAAAGACAATCTAGAGGTAAACTTAATGCTAAATAAAATGGGTCCCATGAAACTGATTTTTTCATTAGATCTTGATATACAATTTGGATACCTAGCAATGTACAACAATAAGTAATTCACGCAGCTATTCCTATGTTAGCTGGTATAACAGTGGGTGATGTCATCTTACTTCTGCAAGATAGGGGAAAGCTTCATTTATTTAGTGTATCTTAGAAAATATTTACCATATTTTTGTTACTCATTTGGTTAAGTATCCAGATTGTATATTATGCCCTGCTTGAACTATATAGTTTACATTATTTCTAATAAGAATACATGGATCAGTAAAAACAAAAACTTGATCCTTCCTTCCTCATACAGAAACAAGAAAAGGTGAGTTCTTAAAATTATCTAACTTGATTCATTTTTTTGTTAGATCTGAATTTAGTTAACACATTTTTTTTCAAGACCTGCTTGATTTTTAATTTTTTGACAGGACAGCCATGGACAGAAGATGGATAGGGCAGAGGGGTTTCATTTTATGATCTGCTAGTTCTCCCAACTTAACTTATTTGGAGTTACTTAAGAAGTTTAGTGTATGCAACAACTAGAAATAATTTTGCTGAGTTGAAATACCAAATCGAACAAAATTGTCAAACAATTTTAGCAAGACTGAGTTTTTTTTTTGAAAGGGAGTTATTTCCTGAGAGGCTGAACATTCCTTGTTAATATGGAAGGACAGCATTTCATTAAAACAATCAATTTGCAAACTCTGCATATTACGACTTTTTTTATTTGTTTCTTATCATATTATATATCCTTTAAATATTTAACCCTTTTTTTTCAACACTCTGTAAATAAGCCTCAAAAATGCTATATTCTGTACAATCTAACAGAGATTCTGATATGCTGAAAATGAAAGATGTTGTGTAGTGTTCATTCAAGCAGTAAGTAATGGAAATTATAAAATACAATCTGAAGTCACTATTTTATTTTAGAATCAAGTTGTAAAGTGTATCATGTTCAAGAGTTCAAATACAAAATCTAAGAGGTTTTGAAAATGTTTCGACTTTTCAAAACTATTACCAGCTATGCTGCCTCTTATTGCTAATTCAAAAAAACAACCAAAACGTAATTTAAAATAATCTCAACCTCTGAAATGCCACTCTCTTAAAGACAACAACTATGTAGAGAGAATGAAGTCACTTCTTATACTACCTATGTTTGCAGTTATTGGATCCTAATGCTAAAGAAATATCATTACTTTGATGTTGCATTTTTATAGTGGTCTGCTCAAAGAGTTTTAGAGCTAATTGTGGTTATTTTGCGTAGGATAGCACATGTGTATGTTGAGAATGTTGAAATACAGCTGAAGTGTAAAATTTGATTTGTTTTTATTGGCATGGGCAACTTATATGAACTACTTCATGTGCAATAACATTGTAGGTCATGAATCCTACAAGGTTTCTTATTTCAGATTAAGACTGCTGTAGATTTAAGAAGCATTACTGTTTATTGTAATAGTGGATTATGTACACTTTTTAATGTGTTTATATATAAATTGTTTTTATCAAAGATGTACAGGTTAAACAAACTGCATTACTGTATGTGCTATTATATGCTAAAGTATTTAGTTTACACAAGTTCTAGCGCATGCGCACAGCTGCGCTGAGTGCTAACTATAAATTCTAACCTCACGTGACATAAATAACAATTAACTCATACATAACTGTCAGTTTTATTTTGGTGTTAAATATGTTTGTTTGAACTTAAGGGTGGATGTAGTACTATAGGGTGAATAGGAATAAATGTGACATGTCTGGCTTGTGATAAAAGCGTGTAGCGATTGAGTACATCACAGTAACATTTAATGAGTAACGCTCTTTAGCTTTGCCTTTGCCAGGGCCATATTATCCAATAGACCGACTAGGCTAAAACCCATCAACGCTTGATTAAAAATATGTATATTAGTTTTCTATAATACTTTTCAAGATTGGTATAATGGGGTTGTTGACAGCCTCTAATTGTTAACAGATGGTGCTAGTAGTCCTATCGGTCCAGAGACATATTATACACGTCTCTGTATCGGTCCTGCTCAATGTCAATATTTCTATCACGTGTTTTAATAAATACATTATCTCTCTCTACCACATTTTAAAGCAAGATTGGTATAGGACCGCTAAATACTATATTGCCCTCAATCATCAAACGTTTGAACACTGCTAGAAAAACCCCATTCGAGTGGGGGAATTTCGGTAGTAATTGGTAGTAAAAAATGGTGGACTGTACTCTTTGAAAAATCGCCTAAAAGTTAGATGGCAGTTTTCAAAATTACCATGTGTACACTCCTTTAACTAACCTTATTCCTGTCATCTATAAAATTATCATTTTCACTAAATTTTCCCACAACATTTTGATTATCTATTTTCCTACTTTTACAAGTGCCTTGTTTTTGTGTTTTTTAGAAGCTAGTAAATGCACATTTTCTGCCCGTTGAGAACAACAAGGTTATCTGTCATTTTCACTGATTATCTTACTAAAATAATCATTATAAATCACCTTTATTACTGCTGTTAATTAGTGTATTACTTATGAATATATAACTAACCATTGTCATACTCAAATTATTCCAGGTTTGTCCTCCGCAGTGTTACTTCCTTTTTTGAATGCAAAAGAATGTTACCCAGCTATCCAGTAGCTCGAAAAGATGAGAGTGTAGTTGATGATTATCATGGCAATTCGGTTAGTATCTAGTATTATTTAAAATTATATTTCTGTTTATTGCAATAATTAAAATTATAGATTGCCGATCCCTACAGATGGTTAGAAAATCCAGATTCAGATGAAACGAAAGAATTTGTGGATAAACAAAATGCAATTACAAATCCTTATTTAAATAGTTGTCCATATAAGGAAAAGATTAATAATAAATTAACAAATTTGTGGAATTATCCCAAAGTATCAACTCCGTATTTACATGGAGGAAAATATTACCAATTTCGAAACTCAGGTATTTTCAATTATTTTATCATAGATTATAATAGTGTAAAGTATTTCAGGATTACAAAACCAAAGTGTTCTGTATGTACAAGAAAATCTAAAGTCAGAAGGAAAAGTGTTTTTGGATCCCAATACATTTTCGAAAGATGGAACAGTGGCTTTAGCTTATAGTGCATTTACAAAAAATGGTAAAACTTTAGCATATGGATTAAGTAAAAGTGGTTCTGATTGGTCAGAAATTAAGTTTCGTGATACTGAATCAGGTAGTACTATAAATCAAATATAGAACAATACAAAATCATAAATAGAATAATTTACAGGTGAAGATTATAACGAAGTATTGAAAAAAGTAAAATATTCTTTTGTTACCTGGAAACACGATAATAAAACATGCTTTTATGGAGTGAGTTGTTCTTGTTTGCTTTATATGATTTTATAATGTTAATTATTTCAGGCTTACTTACATCAAGAAGGTAAAACTGATGGCTCAGAAACAGATTCAAGTCAAAACCAAAAATTATATTGCCATCGCTTAGGAACTCCACAGTCAGAAGATATTGTAGTGGTCGAATTCGATGATCCTCAGATTAGAAGGTGACAATCATAATATATTTATATATCTATCTTGATTTTTAATTTTAGCCAAGCTCATGTAAGCGATTGTGGGAATTATCTAGTATTGACTCCCATAAAGGGATGTAAGAATAATTTATTATATTTCTGCGACTTGAAAGCTGTAGGAGAAATAAAAGAAAGACTCCCTGTACAACCTGTTGTAACAGAATTTGTTGCTGATTATGAGGTATATTTTAACTTTAATACGATACTAATGAGATGTTAATACTCATATATTACAGTATATCACTAACAATGGCTCCAAATTCATATTTCGTACAAATAAGGATGCTCCTAATTATTGTCTAGTAGTAATTGATTTCGATAATCCAATTGAAAGTAACTGGACAGTATTGGTTCCAGAACATCCCAAAGATGTTTTAGATTGGGCAAGACCTATAAATAATGAAAATCTTGTTTTGTGTTATATACGTGATGTTAAGGTATGTAAAGTTTGCAACCATTTTTAGATTGATCTGTATTGTAATTAATTTATCTTTTCAGGACACACTTTCCTTATATAAAATGGAAACTGGTGAGAAAATTTTGGATTTTCCACTGGATTTGGGAAGTATAGGTGGATTTTCTGGAAAACGTGAACATACTGAAATGTTCTTTTCATTTTCGTCTTTCTTGACTCCAAATGTTATCTATCATGTGGATTTTAAACAACCACAAATTAAAGCAACAGTAATTAAAAATAATATTCTTGTTAAGTGATATTTAGAAAAAAAACAATTGCAGGTATTTCATGAAACCAAAGTTGGAGATTTTGATCCTTCAAAGTATGAAAGCAATCAAGTATTCTATAGCAGTCTCGATGGAACTAAAATACCCATGTTTCTTGTTCATAGAAAGGTAGCAAATGAGTCTTTAAATAAAATAAAAAAAAAGTAATGTAGAAACACAATTAAACATAAGAAATGCTTTCTTTCACTTTTCTTTTCGCTTCATTACAGTCAGGATTTATAAACTGGAGCTTAATGTTTCTTTTTCAAAATTGTTGAATTGTTATGTTTTCAAGGTACACACACATCCATTCTGCAGAGATTGTTGCTGTTTTCGGTATTGTTACCTATATTACACATACCATTGCCCCATAACTGGATTTTTCCTTTTGTCTGTTATGAGAGCTTAGGAACATTTTTTGTTAATGGTCGCTTGTTAAACTCTTGCTTCGTTTAGAAATTATTTGATTAAGAAATTATTACTATATTAATAATATATAATATAAATTTATTTTGCAATTATACGGGGTACAGTCATTTGACAGATTAGAGTCAAATTTCTTCTTAGGGAAGAAGTTGTGTCTATTGCAATATTCCTTAGATTCCCTATTGAATGCTGATTACAATGATATAGGGTTGATATGGTCAAGACTGTTTAGGTGTTATTCAGTATTTTTCAAAACTACATTCTTGTTGTACAAGGCCACTTGTAAGTAGAATACCGTGTATCAGTAACCTCTAACTGAAGTGGAATTCAACAAAACAATATTAACAAAAATGTTTGTTTCATTGTGAGGAATCTATAAGTTTGTTGGTACATCAACAGTTAATGGTTCCTTACTTCTCTCTATTATCAGTTGAATTTTATGCCAAACTGTAATTTTAATATCTTAGCATTTATTTCCAAACATTTGTTGTTTGAAACATCTAGGATTTACTCATTTAAGAATTATTATTGTTTCCAATGCAGGGTTTGGTATTAGATGGCTCTAAACCATGCTTATTATATGGATATGGTGGATTTAACTATAACAACAGTCCATATTTTGGAGTTTCACGACTTGTTTTCATAGATAATTTTGATGGTATATTTGCACTTGCAAATATACGTGGAGGAGGGTAAGTCTCTTATTTATAGTTCTTAGATAAATAAGATGACCAATTACTTTAATGTTTTTATAATAATCTGTAGAATCATGCTCAGTAGTTTAACTTTGTATTAAGTAACTCAAAAACATAACTTAAATCACTATCACTATCACAGTACCAATAGATAATGTTTCATTCACAATTAAATTACACGAGCGGTTTAAAAATATTAAACCAAATTCTTGTAGACAATTATTATTTGTTTTGTTATAAACGGTTGAGATTTATTTTTTGAAATTACCTAGAATCTGTTTTTTCTTGCCAGAGAGTATGGAGAAAAATGGCATAATGCCGGAAGATTTGAAAATAAACAAAATGTATTTGATGATTTCCAATATGCTGCTCGATACCTCATTGAAAATAAATACACAAGTGCAGATAAATTAACAATACAAGGAGCTTCCAATGGTGGTTTACTTGTCGCTGCATGCATAAATCAAGCACCACAACTGTTTGGCTGCGCTCTGTGTATGGTCGGGTAAGCAATTTGCTATCTTTTAAATTACCACTTTTTTACTGTATATGCCACTGTAGAGTTTTGGATATGCTACGGTATCAAAAGTTTACTATTGGGTATGCCTGGAAATCTGACTATGGTAGTTCTGATGATCCTGAACAGTTCAAATATTTGTACAAATATTCTCCTTTGCATAACATTGGAGTTCCAGTTTCAGAAGGTGTCCAGTATCCTGCTACTTTATTACTAACAGCTGACCATGATGATCGAGTTGTACCTCTTCACTCTTTGAAATTTATTGCTGAATTACAAGATAAAATTGGTAGATTGCCTCAGCAAAAGAAACCACTTCTCATAAGAGTTGATACCAAATCAGGTCATGGAGCAGGAAAACCAACTTTCAAAGTTGTAAGTTGCTTATAATATAAATATTCAAATGGCGCATTATTTTATTTAATTTCCTCTTTTATAGATTGAAGAACAAACGGATATGTTATGCTTTGTACAAAAATCTTTAAATTTAAAGTATTATGAATAAGATTAAATGAAACACATTAATTGATTTCACATGCATTCTTTGATGTAATTGGTAATTATTTTTAAAATATATATATCATGTGTGTTTCTTTTTTTTTGCTAAAATAAATGTAATTAATAAACTATGTTGTGTTTATTATTAAAGAACAGTAGTTCTATTTGAAAAATAGGTAACACTGTGATTATACAGTTTTATTACAATAATCCATGAGGCTGGAAAGATGTTGCAGCCAGGTGCCTGTGCCTCCTAACGACCAAATCTGCAATCAGACATTGACTATATTCAATGGAGTGGCAGGACCTACAGAATGATTACATCAGTTAGAAAAGATTGAAAGCATACATATTAAAAACTTATCTTCCTGCATTTCTGTAATCCTAATCCATAACTTCAGAACGTCAATTAGAAGCTTTCAGGTTAAGAATCGACTCCTCTCCTCAGGATTACAAGAGGAAGAAGAAGGGTTGATGCAACAGAGGGATTTAAATTGTATTTTGGTAGCACTACAAAATCGACAAATCTTTTTTGTCGGTAATGGTGCATAATTGAGAAATTTTCTTTTCTCTCTAGAATAAATTTGACTGACCGGTGTTGGTGAAGCTGACTGTGCCAAACAAAAATTTGAAAATTCAAATAGGTGCAGGTGCATTAAACATTTTTATATCAAGGATTTTTTCCTGTATCAGCAGGATTACATGAGTTAGAAGAGGGTGTGATGTGGCAGTGTATTTAAGTTGTATGTTGGTAGCAAGCAGAATAAAATGAAAGCATTTTCCCAGTGATAAGACTGTGTGGTTATGTAGTTTCGTTACATTTTAAAAGTTATTCTTACATCAAGCTTGAAAATGTAATCCCCTTGTGTTCCTGATGTCAAATATGAAATATCAGTCTCAAGTTTCCTGAATTTCTTAGTTCAACGCCTTCATAAAATGTGCCTGCCCATTTTGTAGTTGTTGAGCAATTGTGGTTGCTAATGTTCTGATCGACTTGTGGCATAAGCCATTTGCTATCTCCTTAGGAATTTGTGTTCAAATGCAAGCAAAGGTGATATTTATCATAATAAATAAATAAAAAGTAAAACTAAATTTTTGGAATGATATGGTTGTTGTAGAAATGACCATTTTATTTGTCTGAGAATTGATTAAAAGCTATCTATAGGTTCCTGAGATATGTCAATTTTTGAAAGCCATCATTTTTCCAACTTTGGAACTTTGGTTCTTACTTTTTCCATTTTTGGCCATGCTAACCTTTGTTGGTTTGGAGAATGGTCAAGCAGGTTCGAAATAAGTCATCGTAAGTCTGTATTAATAGTTGGACTGTTGGCTGTAGGATGATCAAACAAAAAGTATGGTGATGAGTCAGTAAAAAGATTCAGTCAGTTTAATTTTTCAATTTTTTTCAGAGTGCACTAATTGCATACTAATGTAAAGAAAAGTAAACACCAATTCTATAGTTGTCAATAATTAACTTATCACAAATTTATCAAGATATAAATAAATTTTGCCACACATCATTTACAAGCAAATAAATAGCATGTTTAAAAGACTAAACTTAAACTTATATTGCTTTCTATTATTATTAATTGTAATATAAAAAGGAAAATTTGAAAACTTCTTATCTAAATTGTTAGAAATAAATCTATACAGTTCATTATAAACTTTTAACCATAGAAAATGTAACAATTGCTCTATATTTATTTAATATAGTTACAATTAAATATCACATAATATAATAAGTAAGTCATGTACGAGCTACCAAAAGAATTTCTTATTTTTGCGTGCCCGATCAAACAAATCAATCCATTCTGGAATTACCGTAAACTTTTCAGAAACCTTGCCAAGTGTTACCACGGATGGAATAGATGCAATACTTTGTTCTCCAGGAAATAACATAAGGGACTAATAAATACAAAAATCAATAACATGATTAATCATAATATTGTAGCTTCCTTACTTCAAGCACATTGCCAGAACTTCCTCCATTAAGTACATATTTAGTATTCTTAACGGTCATTTCCATTTTTCCAGATTTTCTTACAACAATTTTTCCTAATTGTCCTTCAGGAATATCCCATACAGTGTAATCTAAATTTTTATCATTTGGATCATCTTTCCAAATTTTTCCTAAGAAGCTAGTAGGTAACTAAAATGATGTGAACTATTGAATGTTTCATATAAAAGCACTAAGTAAACAATCTAATAAAATAATTATGATACTACACTAACCTGCAAAACCGAGAAAGCTGGATTATCTTCATCATATGTATTTGCACAATCTATAAATGACAGATGTTGTTCACCTTTATTTGTGTTGTTCACTTCTAATTTAACTGTAACAAATAATGATCATTAATAGCCAAGATGAAGGTACACAACAATTATTCCTTACCATCTGATTTTGTATCGTTTACAGCACTATAACCATTACAAATTGGAATAGAATCTGTTTCAGGATCGTGACTTTCCTTTTTTATTTTTTGGTTATCTTCAGACTTTATTTTGAATATGTGGGAAAAAGAATCTGAAAAACTTTTAATATTAAAAAATCTGTTTGTATTTTTATTTATAATTTTTAACAAAAATGACACAACGAAGCAAAAATCAAATTAACAATGTGCACTAGCAAATATACAAGAAAGTATGCCTTTCGTACCCATGTTTAAAGCTGGATTCATACAAACATGTAAGCTTTATGAAATAATAACAAATAAGGACTGTATAAGGAGTCATTCTGAGGGACTCAACATAATAATAATTTCATGATGCCACCAGGTCCACTTTTTAAAAAAGTCAGATACCAAAACTAGATCCTAACTGTGTCTAATAAACAATTGAAAACTTAATGAATGAAATCCATGAAGTGCTAGTTTATAGTTTTAAGCATTCCCGCCATAATTTCTCGCAAAAGCGCTTTGCTGATCGCTCCTTTATATGCTATGGTTTTACGAAACCGCCACATATTTTCGCATTTTATTAGATTCGGCAGATTACGCGCTCCACCGGTGATTCCCCGGGCGGCTAGTTGTGATTCCCCAATATTACAAATTTTCATTATTCTTTCATTTTTAAACCAAACAGGATATTCTAAGAATTCGGCGGCAACACAATAGTAATCTAAAAATAAAATTTAAATGTTGAGTTAAAATTAGAAAATATTCGTTTTTTAAAGGACACAACCCCACAGATCCAATTGTAGTAGCTGCTACTACTGTATGTGAAAACTATTACCAGATCCACTTTTAACGTCTATTTCAGACACTTCACTATCATCTTCAAAATCGTTATCAATTCCATCCCTTTCAGGTTCAAATTGAAAGGGTTGAATATTCCATACTGCTTGATCCATACACATGAATAACTAAAAAAGGAATGATGCATCGAACTGGTTGATAAGAATGTATTAGTAATCTACGTAATGTGCTATATCAGCTGATCAAGTGTATGTAAATAATTATGACATCATATCTTGCGCGCTAGTGACGTCACATTGTGAATAAAGATGTATCTCTAACTTCAAGATTGTAAGGTATTTCAAGGTTGGACTTGTAAGACTTGAAATTTATTTTTTAAAATGGGTTGCGGAAAATTGTTTGAAAAACAATTTTTCAAGAGTGTATTAATATTAAGACAACCTTTCCAAACATATTTGCATTAAAATCTTTGCAAGTGTTTATGAGAGGAAACATTTAGGTTTTTACGTTTTTTCTTTGGTGGTGTTACGTTTAATTTGGTTATATCTTGCTCCTTCCTGATTACTTTTAAAGGTCCAGATAGACGATTTTTATGATTTAATTTATTATAAGAAGCTGCGATTCCATTCTTCTACAAAATTGTTAGCAAATGGTTTGGCTTCAATAATGTTCTCATAACAGTTTCACATGGTATGTGGAAATATGGGTAAATTCCATTGGCAATATTCGCATTTACCTACCCATGTGTCTTCAAAGTACTCAACAGTCTTGCATTTGGACAAACTGTTTTTCAAAAGTAACTTCAAATGTTTTTGCAACAGATTTGACAAGTACAAAAGCTAACATTTCTAAAAGCTTAACTTTCTGATGAAATTCTAGATCAGTTGTATTGGTTTGTTTTTTAAATCCAATTTGCTGTATTTTCTAAAAAAAAATTCAAAATGCCTAACTGTCAGAAAAACTTCTTTTAAGCTATACCTTTTTCAGTCACTTTGAAGTACATTTCTGCTTTCTGGTAATGCCAGAAAATTGTTTTCTCTGCTGCTCTAATATTTCATTCGGTTGTTTATGGTAAATGGGCTCTTGAAGACTCACTGGTAGTTGCCGTGGCTTTGGTTATTATTCCATGAGGAGTTTCTATAGATTCTTTTACCTTCTTTCTAATTCCTTGCAGTATATTTCTCACTTCAAGTATTTTAGGTTTTCTGTGCATACTGCCTGTCCTTTGCAACCCCTTCTAGAATCCTCACACTTTCTGTTTGCCTGTCTTTTACATACAAATATCAAGATAGTTTTAGCAGTGTCACCACCTAATTAAAAATAAAAGCAATATTTCTATACAGTGTGATTTATAGCACGAGGCTAAAAATGAAAACTCGTATTCACTTTGACATTCTAAGAATGAAATACGAAATAACTTTTCCAATCGTCTTCATTTTTGGGATACTGAAGTTCAAAATTTTAACACAAACACAAAGTTTTAAGACAACAAGAAAATTTTATTTTAGACTGTAATGGTTAGACTAAAAGAAAAAACATAATAAATTTTGTTCAAAACGTCCATCGCCAGCTGTGATGCAAGCGTGGCAACATGCGCGGGTGTACCGTCGTGCTGAAACCACGTCATATTGCGTAATGCTAATGGAACATCGTCTAATAATTCAATCAAGTTGTTATTCAAAAACTCCAAGTAATTCACACCAGTTAAATGTTGAGGCAGAATTTGTATTGGCAACAGACAACTGTTGAAAATCCCACACCATATGTTGATAGAAAACCTTTGTTGAAAATGACCACTTCTAAATGGATGCAGATTTTGCAATTACCATATGTGCAAATTGTGGAAGTCTGATATCTTTGATGAAAGTAACTTCGTCAGATCATCAAGTGTAACAAATAAAATTGTGATCTTGCTCGAGCTGTCTGAGAAGCCATTGAGAAAATGCTAATTACAAGACCTGGACGGAAAACGATTTGTGCTTATAAGCCTGTCATCAAAAAATTTTCTTAGGTAGTTGATGAGGCCTAGTCGAATCCTGTTGGAAAAACCCATTTTGAATTTCATCATCGTGCAGCATATTAATAAAAGGTTCAAGAATCTCATTTCTATATCTTTCAGAGTTAAGATTTCCATCATAGAAAATTGATTCTCCTTTTCAACATTGTTACCCAAACTTTTAGTTTCAAGGGATGTAACCACGATTCTCTATGATAATGTGGGTTGTTAGTGTTCCACATATGCATGTTCTGTGCGTTAATGAAACCATCAAGGTGGAACCAAGTCTTGTCTGGAAAAGATGTCATATCCAACAGATTGTCATTGTTGAGGTTATTTCTAAATAATAAGCTACCCTTTTATTATAATTAGGTGGTAAAAGTTCCTGGTATATTTGTAATTAATAAGGATACAATTCAAGGTCTCCTCATAAAATATTTCGCTAAGTTCCACAACTCACATCTAATAATTTTGTTGGTTCCTCTTGCACTATGAGGTCTACCACTCTTCCATTTATTGCTTATGAACCTGTCTCTCGAAAACAGTTTACAGTTCATACTAATTGTTTTCTGAACTGGTTTGCATTTAAAAATGCATTTGGAAATCTTTGGATAAACTCTGCCATTCACCATTTGATTCAGTTCTATTTTTCAGCATTTTCTACAGTTAATTCATTATGCAGTTTTTCTATTGCAGTGAGTAAGAAGAACCAACCCATTTCTACATTGGAAAGTAGTACTCCAAAACACTCTTATTATACTCATCAAACTTCTTTTCAGCCTGATATCACTAGATTTCAATACAATACAGAGTCCAAAAATGCTTTATTTCAGCCACATATTTCATTGTCATGCTCACCACCAGAATCTAAAGTGGTCTTCACTCAAACAACATTTGATTTTCAGCATTACAAGCTTCAGCAACTGCCAATCAAGCTACTGTTTCCAGAGGACATCCGGTCAAAATTTGTAAATCCACCTCGATTCGCTCCTGCCAATGGCAATTATCTTCATTTCTTATTAAAGTAAGAACACAGTGCTTCTTATAATAATTGGTCAGATTTAGATAAAATACATCACTTTGGCAATTATTTAGATTGGTACTTCGGTTATAAAACAAATCCTGGTAACAATAATAAAATATAGAAAGACATTAAAAATGATGAAAAAATTTAGAAAAATAGTTTTTCATCTCAATGATATTCAGATTGATAATAATTTAGCACAACAAACTAATTCTCTGTTAACTATTGACGCACAAATTAATTATTCTAATAATTTTTCATGAAACTGCAATTTGCACAAAAGAGATTTTTCAAGGTGCGATAATAATAATTACAACAATAAATCTCTCAATAATAACAACGGTAATCAACTTGTATTTTAACTGTTGTTGAGATGTAACTTAATTTAATCCCTAAGCTATGAAGTATCTTGCAAAGCCTAAATCCTTTTATAAAAACTCTAAATTAAATTCATAGCAGTATTTTCAAACAAAAAATTTTAAAAAATTGTTTTTGAACAATTTTCCAGACCCTTTTGAAATTAGTTGTTTTCAGAGCCGGTTTTGGAATGAGAAAGTTAAAAATCTAATTTGGTTTCAGGCGCAGTAAGTTCCTGATGCCGACCCTGTATTTTTTTTTTATTAAATTTTTAGTTGTGATCTCCTTTAATAATAATTGGATTCATAAAACTAATTTGTTATGAGTTGTTATTGGTATATTTTGCTTATCACTACTTTTTAATTTTTATCTAAATTAATATTCCATAATCTTAGAGGTTATGCAAAAAACAGAGTTAATTTTTTTTATTTTTATTTAATTATCTTGAAAAACAAATTAAAAGAAAAGTTAACAAAACCTGATGGTGCTGCTCATAATATAAAAAGTAAAATAATTTCTAAAGATGATCACCAATTGTTTTCATCAGTTATGAAAAACAAAAGTCTGATAATTTCATACAGTAATAAAACAAAAAACAAAACAAAAAAATTTTGCTATTTGCATAAAATAACCAAATTTTTTCTCAAGAATATACAATTTTTATGATAAGCCATACTGAAACTGTCAACATCTACAAAATAATAAGTAAAGTAAAATGTTCTAGATTGGATGATCTTCAGACCTTTCTCATTTTATAATTCTTGTGCTAGATGCATAAGTACCACCAAAGATGGACTGTAGAAGCATTCACACCAGGTGTCACTTGAAATTAAAATTATAAGGTAACGATAAGTGCAAGTAGTTTGAGTAGACAATTTTAAGTAATAAGACAAGGAAAAATATTCCAACACTCATCATCTGTTCACATTTTAAACAGGTGTGTATATCATAATTCTTCGTCTTAAGTGTATGTCATTTAAACTCTTTACATTTATTCAAGGTAACAACATGCATGTTGAAATAAAGCAATAAAAAATAGTAATTTGAAAACAGCAAGGAACTAGAGATCTTGTACACAATAAAAACCATATGGCTACTTATAGAATATAACCTTACCTTTATTTAATTCAAGAGGCAAAACTACAGGATCAAATTCACTATCAGACTCTGAATCAGTTTCTGCATTAGCAACCAAGTCACTTACCAATGCAGCATCTTCAGCTTTGTTTACCTTAAATTACAAATAATTATATAGATAATTACGGACAATTAGTTAAACTTACGTTCCAACTATTCTTGTTCAATTTTGGTATAGGAATTGATGCAGAATTATTATAATCTCGTGTACCCGAACTTTTACTTGAATTATAACTATTACGCTTAAATTCACCCATGCCCTGTGAGAAGACACTGTCAGATTGTATATATTTTACACGTTTATCGTTAGAGCGTGCAGATTTAAGCGATGATAGATGATCTGAAGATCTCTTCTGTCCCCGGTCATTTTTAACAGGTATGCTATGACAACACTCGTGTTACTTCCTAATAAATATAATCTGTTAGAACTAATACTTACTGTTTATTTTTATCTTTATTTCGTATTACATTTAGATTAGGCGTATAATTTCTTTTAGATTTTGTACCTCCGAGGCTCAAGTCTCGGGGAAGTCGTAAAGATGCTAGTCGACCAGCATCCAGATTTTCTTTTCTTATCATCTTTTTTAATGCGTCTAAACTGGGTAAACCTCCAGACGCTCTTTTATCCATTGTTATTGATAAAGTAACATAAAAAAAATAATTAATAATTAGAAATATAGGTTATACTACAAACATGTCACAATCACGTTTGACATTTGCTCATTTCCTCATACGATTTGATAGGATTCGTACGTATTCGTTACCTTTCGGACCATTTGGTTTGTTAAATCGCTGCAAACACAAGTGTCCTCTGCAAATCTTTACACAAACGAGGTTAGCCGACTTACAGAATACTTGAATAAGTGGCGCCAGTAGCGACACCTATCGGTAAACCTTCGGTAGCACTGTTATCACTGGTGGCTATCACCGATTATAAAAGCACTGCACTATGCTGCACTATAGATAGAATTGTGGAGGAGGTAAGTGTATTTATATTGGGAAATTCGTAGTATTATTTAGAATATAAAAGTAGTACTTCTCAGAAGCATTTATTGAATTTAGTATTTTTTTATTAAATAATTGTATTCATTAAATAATTGAAATGGCATAAAAACTTTTGATTTTGCATACAATCACACATACAAAAAGTTTTTGATAAAAAAAATATAGGAGCTCTTAAGATCCAATGATATTGTCAAACAATTTATCATACATTAACTAAAGAATATCAAAAAACAGTTTCACATAGAAAAATTTTTGAATTATTTTATTATTTTTAAAAAATGTCTACCACGAAGAAAGTTAGTTAATTTTCCTTGAATGCAACTGTAAAAGCTACATGCATTTTAAAGACACTGGAAATCACACATTCTAAGTCTTTTCTAATTAAATATAGTAAATTGGTTTAAGTTTACAAGGATCGATTTAAAACAATACTAATTGTAAGGGTTAAAAAATACTATTTGTGTTTGAAGTATAACAGTAGTTTATAAAATAAACACAAACTGACAAGTTTTTTTATAATATTTATATAAAACATAAAAAGTCTGATAACCAACAAAACGTGAATAAACGAGAAACTTTCCTTTTGACGAAATACAAACCATATCTTTGCAAAATGACTATAACATACATACAAAAGTGTAAAAAGTAATATAAAAACAATCAAGTAGTACCTAATAAATGTTTTTAAAAAAAATATAAATCTACTTTGGTGCTCGAATATCGGCCTGGCAGCCATTCCAGGTAAACGGTGGAATGGCTGACGAGTCAACAATTGAATAAAGATCAAAAACAATTGACTATCCCTAAGCCAGGCCACAGCCCGATATTGCACTAATGGTAACTACAAAATTACGAAATTGGAAATCCCGTACTCCCAATTTCGTGCTACACAGACAGATCGCAATGCTGTCAAATTTTCACATATAAATAGATATTAATTAGGTATTAAACTAAGGTTTATAGTTTAAAACAGTTATAAAAAGTAAAAAATATACAACTCGCAAAAATTTCCAATAAATACATAGTTAAATATATTAAAAATATGAAAACTCAGACAATCAGCTTAGAAACAATCTGACTGCACACTTCTAAATCTCAAAAACAGATAAAAAGTTATATAATCGTTAGATAAAAACGATGTCCTATAGAATATGATACAAATGTCCCCATCTCAGACTAATCATCTACTCTCCGCAGGCGAGCAAATATACAAACAGTAGAAAAAGGAGTGTAAATCTTTACAAATCATATCAATACATATTTGTACCATGTCATAGATGGTTCACATTTGGCACGGGTGGCCGCACACCTAAACTAGAACGGTGGTGCTGCCGGCAATTTTATCGCCCCGTGCTTAATATTATTACACTATACTGATTACCTAGGAAACATTATAATCATTAACTGATTACGGTTAAAGATAAAACTCTACGGCACGGAGTCTGCGAGGACTCTGTGCAGTTATTGCACACATCAAACTCTACTAATCACCATTTATAACAGTTTAGTATAAAAATTCAAATTTAAAAAATACAAAGTCTTAGAATAGCTGATACTATATATAATATATACTATACATATCCGTGCAATTCATTTAATACATTAAGACGTCTATGGTATCACACATTAAAATAAACGATGGTAGGAATAAGTGCGGACACTAAGCAAGGGAAGCGACAGTGTTAGTTTTTGGGAGCAGGCCGGTCAGGTACTTGGGGCTAAGTGTTTTCGCCGCAAGCAAAGGCTCCTCTGCCCTGCAGCGGCTCGCAGATTAGACTAGTATTTACAAATACCCTGAAATTTACTAACTGTACTGCCAGCATGAGTTAACGCTTGGCGAAAGAAACATGTGGCCTGTGCAGTGTCCGTTCCGTGCAGGCATAGAGGAGACACTTCACGTAAATACAGCTCGTATGAAAATGGGCTGGTGCAGTTAAATTTTGCTACCACCAGGCGCCTCATGAAAGAAGATAACTGATTAGGATTACATATATATTTTAAATATGTATAAATTGCTACTATAGAATTATGCCTATGCAATGAACGGCAATGCCATCAATAATAATAAGCTAAAAATGACGGCAGCCGTGCTAAGCGCTCCTGCGTTAACACCAACGGAATGGGACAGCTCGGGGTCTGTCCGCTCCTTCTTTTACTAGTGGTTTGTGAAATTCTCGTCCTGGTCGTGAATGAATCGTGGCCCAGCAGTGCTCGCAGTAATACTGAAACAATTTTTAAAATCGATACACCTCTGTTACATAACCTGTTTTATTGTATTACATACCTGCAAGCAGGTTACGTTAGCACAAAAGAACGGAGCAAATTTTCCACCACAGCGCTGGCCTTGACATTCATCACACATTTGATCATCCAAAACGTACGGTTTTACTTCAACTCTTTTATCTATATCACCATGCTGTAATTGTACGAAACGTGCACTAATAGCTGCAATATAGCTTTGTTGATTACTGAAGGCTACTCTGCCTGCTCCTTTGGGATATTTTAATTCAGGATCTGTGTCGATGCCAGCATAACAAACACCTCCATACAGTCTATCCATGATCATAGCTAATTCAACTGAAAATATAAATTAAATTGGTATAATAAGTCTATTTAGACACATACTATAGAGAATTCCATAGTGAATAATAAGATTGTACTAGTTATCCTGAGAGGTATCTTGTAAACAAACAAATATATGTATTATGTGTTCACTTACTAAGATAATACAATCTATGCGATCTAGATCTATTTGAACTGTAATTTTACAAATTGCACTTGCATAAATGGCATATTGCTAGTAAGATTTCGAGGTTAGGTATTCCAAAGCTAATGCAGTGACATCTGTGACTGAGTTAATTATATGTTTTAGTTTGTTGCTGTGTAAATATTGCAATTTCTTTTTCTTATTTGAAAATTTACATTTGTTGATATGATTTAGTAAACAATCATCAAGTATGTAAGAATATCTATTTGTAACAGACAATTATTATTACATGTTTAAACTTTCTAGAAAATAAATATCTGGTCGAATAGTGATCTCTTATTAGCAGTCTAAGTTGAAGTTAATCAAGATATAATTGTCGACATTGTTATCTACTATAAATCTGATTAACATTTTAAAACTTTTTTTATATTTATCGATTAAATATTTATATACACTTTCACTTATTTTAAAGCATTAAATATGCAGCAATAAACAGATTTTGTCTATTACTCTGATCTAATAGAAAAGAGCATCAACTAGCATATTTTAATAAAGTATACTGAGAATAAAACAAGTGCTATAAAAAAAGCACAGTTTTTTCAAATTTTAATTTAAATAACTGTGTATTATTTGGAAGAAATTTGTATTTGTTGTGATTGATTTAAAATTCTCAGTTTTTTAATCTCCACTTTAGGAAGTCCTAACGTGCAATTTTTAAATTAATTAACTTTTGGAATTTTTTAAGGTTAAGGAAACCTTTTCGATACATATGCTTGGATATTTCTAAGAGAATTTTATTTTGACAGTAAATTTATAAAATTATTCAATTAATTATAGCAGAGAGAAGTGTGAAGTTATAATGTTGAAATACGTATTCAATAATTAGGCCATTCTTTATGCTAACAATAAGTTATTATTATTGCAAAATATTGATTACAACTTCATTTCATTAATTGGTAATAATGTTCCATTTAGCATGTTATAAAATTCCTGCAATCTAATTTAGATTCTCTACATGTATTTTATGTTCTTTTTGAATTTCTACAGGTTTTCGTTACGTCATCTTAAGAGAGTATTGCCATCCAAAAATATTATAAATAAAGTAACAATATTAACTATTAGTGATTTATTGTTTAATATATGGAATTGCCAACTCTCTTACCTATCCACAATTTCTGGATGATCCATACATGAGCTACCATAGATACACTCTAACTGTAGTAACAGTCATTGTACAATATTACAGTGAGTTGTAATGTTCTGGTAATATCTCACGATTTTGAAACTTAATTTTATGATTTTCTCTGAATAATGAATAAATGCAATATAGTTTCCATGCTTCCCTTCCCCGTCGCCAATATCTCCAGACCAAATAAAATTAAGAGATGGCAATTCTTTTAAGATATTGAAATATTAAGTTGTGCATAAACTAACCTGCTTTAAGAGGACGTGGTACCCCTCCAACAAATACAGTCTTACGAGGATCTAAAGGCATAGAAGCGTCTAATACAAAATCAGCATCAGAAAGCCGCCAGGGCCGTATCTGCACAGGTTTGTCTTTTATAGTCGGTGATGAAACACAAAGGTACAACTTATCTTCATCAGTAATGCAGGCATCTATTAGACTTTGTACAGAATTTTCGTCCTGCATAACGAGAATAAAAATAAATTAGTAATTCTTGTAGGAAAGGTTAGTTTAGGTTAACAAACCTGAAATAATAGGAACGCATATCCCTTTGGAGGAAAATACGATTTACTCTCAGCTTTGTGAGGCCAATCGACGACTAGAGGTCCAAAGCGACGGAAGCTTGCAGTAATTTCATCCTCATCAATATCTGGAGGAAGCCCACCAACAAATACTTTACGAGAGAATCTTTCTCCACCTTCAGAACCTTGAGAGTGCGGTGAAGATCTAGAAGGTGAGCTTAGTGGCTGTGCTCCTAGTGTACTATCTACCAAGTGTCCAGGTTCTTCTAATAAAACAGTACCAGCTTGATCATCTAACCCAGGAAAATATGGTGATTTCCCTGGAAAAACAGATTTTCTTTTTAATTTTGTATTCTAATTAATTGATTAAACGTCTTTTTTTTATAAAAATCATCATGAAAATGTAAGAATGTTTAGATTTGTCACTGTGTATAATCAATAGTTTTATTATGATAGTAGTATTATGCATACAAGCAGTGAGTCAAGAAAGATTTGCTTGTTTTCTACATACTAAAGTTCAATTATTTTATTTTAGTTTAATTTACTTAATTGTAAGATTTATTTTGTAATAAGAATATAAGAAAAAAATTAAAATTGTATTAAGTAGAACTGGAACGTTATTCTTTTTTTTTTAATAAAAAGTAATTTTAAAATATGAAAAGGGGAAGTTTGAAATCTAAAAAGGCGATCTAAAATTCTAAGATTAAGAAAATGATGGAAACTTTTTTAATTCTTATTCATATAAGACTTAACTAAGCGAGATCGAAGTTAGAAATTAAACTTTCAAAGTATATCTTAAAATGTTTTGCTCCAGGTGGAACTTTATATAAAAATGTTTGGAATTTAAATTTAATTCAGACTTTTATGATATTTTAAAAGTACTACCGTGATAAATGAATTCTGATGTCGAGAATCATTAAGAAGTTAAAAGTTATGTCTGAGGTCTCGTCAATAGCATTTCAGCGTCGGCGCGCTTTGAACCTGAAAACTACCCCAATTTTAGGATACGTGAGTACAGTGCAATGACCTCGAGAGCACGTGCATTTGAGGACATGGTGGGGGAGAAAATAGACCGGTGCTGCAATACAATGTTTGAAAATTCCACTAGGAAAGCTAAGAAAACAATTTTCTTTTATGAGCTTCATATATTTTCCTTTTTTTCTAATTTGAAAATGTTTTGACCTCGGGCAAATTTTGCTCTGACGCTTTTGCCTTTTTATAAAACAAATGTGTATTTGTTTTTTTAAATTAATCGTGGGTAACGTATCTAATTTTAAAGATGTTTTTTCCACTGCCTGCTAGAAATTCCAATTTGATCAAAATTGTAACGTAATTTTTTGTGCGAAAGATGGTTGCTGTTATAAAAATTGGTAGTTAGACGGAGAAACGAATTTCGCATTACCTGGAAAGTCTAAAAATCTTATTTTCAATGTGTAAGGATTAAACAAGATAAATGGAAGTTGAGAGTTGAAATCGAAACATATGAAATAGATAACTTTATGTGAAATGGTATCATTACTGCGTACTGCATAATATATTAAATAATTTAATACATCTAAGATGCTGCGTCATATTCCAATGTGGTAGAATATAATAGGATTACAGTATCATCAATATTATCAAAAGTTACAGCTATATTTTAAATAATTTAAAAATTAGTGAATTAAAAATGTTAATAAATAGTTATTGTTATAATTATGGCCCATGTTCGTACAGGTTTTTGATCAAGTGTATAAATTAG
Source organism: Ignelater luminosus (assembly GCA_011009095.1). Classification (NCBI taxonomy): domain Eukaryota; kingdom Metazoa; phylum Arthropoda; class Insecta; order Coleoptera; family Elateridae; genus Ignelater; species Ignelater luminosus. Next base: position 257,160 of record VTPC01090689.1, read on the forward strand.
CATATTTGCATACAACTCTGTCGTATAGAAATGGAAATGTTACTACCAATAATTAAAATATTGTCTAAAATTCCTACCATTACGTCTATTTGCATAAAAGAAGGATAGAGGTTCGTAATCTTTTGATATTTACGTAACGGCGATTACAAAACTTCTGCAACTATGCCAACATTTTTTTGAAAAATTTCAAGAAGCTCTTTTATTATGAAAATTGGCGACAGTATTTGTACAAGACGTCCAAAATGATGTACTATGTAGCAAACCTAAAAGAGTGTCGGCAGATAATAAGATGTGTTTATTGGCAAAACATCTACATCAGAGCTTCTTATGAATTGAAACATGCAAAAGAGGATTATTGAAAGTCAATTGAAATTCGAATCCGCGTTTCAATTGTTTTTACATGTCTGTCATTTGCATCTATTTTTGGTTTTTGGTTTGATAGAGAAGTGAATCTGATAGGAACTCCAATCTAGGAGAAATGAAGCAAAGATACTTATTAATGATAAAAGATTTATCTAGGAGATAAATTTTTGGTAGGTAATCACAAAGAGCTGCCATTTTGAACACTGATAAGACATCGGCAATAAGTATAGCGAGTATCCTATTTTGATGTGACTACTTCCATGGTTGCTTTATTAGTAGAGATAGAGCGATGGGATTTGTACTGTAATTTTAAGTCAAATTCATTGGTGAAAACGAAATCTGATGGTTTTTTTTTGGTTTTTTAAATGCAAGATATCAATCAGGAATTTAGAGCTCTTTAACAATATATAGTTTAATATATCTATTTTCCAAAAATAGGCCTAACACACAATAACTTGGAAGAGGAAATTCTAAAACACAGTAGGCCATAAATAATCAATTTACTAAACAGTTGACGCATTCATTGGTGTTTTAATGATCTTGGTTAAATTAAATCGAGAAGACAACCATTCTTGTGGTGAGCAGACATGGGATAGAAAAATGTACAGAAGTTTGTAGTTGTTAGTTTCCTGCTCTATGACGGATGAAGGAGAGGCGCTCATGGAGAATACTACATAAGAAGTGAAACACCTGGATTAGGCAAATTAGACATGAAAAATTGCCAAAGACAATATTGGAAGAAAGTTTGGGAGAAAAGAGCAGCAAGAGCAGATCCAGATAGGAACATATCAGGTAAGGTATAGACGACATTGGTTGCTATACATAAATCTGATAATAGTGATAATATTCAAACGTAAAACCAGACAAATAACCAAAGTATGGTCATGCAAAGTTGTGACCAAATCCTCGCGTTAGTAAATTAGAACTTTTTGATTATTTTACTTGATCTGAAAAAGGATTTTAAAAAATTTTGGAAGTTAACCAAAATAGTGGCAAAAGTTTCCAAAATTACTAATTTTTCGAAATTTTAAAAAAATTGGACAATAAATCACCAATTTGCTTTGGTGAAATCAGATTCAGTCTGTCACATGAGAGGTTAGAGAGCAATTTGTGCCATCGTAGCTACCAGGTATACGTTCTTGCTAGAATATCAAAATTATGTTCATGCACAAAAGCATTTTCAGACCATCGTTCTCTCGAAGTATCCACGTTGAATCGTATGTCGATTTAGATTCTGTACAGAATTACCTGGCTTTTGTCTATTCAACAGCAGCATTACTTTCATTACTTCCTCTATCTCTAAAATCACTGAGCAATATTCAGAAAGATCCCAGTAAATCCAAAAATCAAGATTGATACAGTTTTCGCTATCCCAAGACTAAGAGCACAAGGCTTTACTCTTCCAAAGACTTTGCCAACAACGAAATTATGACTGAGTATTATGAAGTGTTCGGAAAAAAATCATAAAGAGACAATTTTGTAATGGAAAATTCAGATCTAAAAGAAAAAAGATATTTTGTATATTTTTGATTGTGATTGCGATATTCCGTAGTATAATTAAGCCTCGAAGTTACAGAATTATGATTTTCCAAAATGAGGTTGGTTTCATTCTATATGAAGATTTCTAGAGGCTCCAAATTAAAAAAAAACTTAGATTGGTTATAATCATGTCAGCTTGATCATTAAAATTACATCTCGGTTTGGAAATTGATATAGTTCTGTCAATATGTGTTTGTGATATAAATATTAAAATTTCTAATTCCATATTTTTCGTTTTTCTATTTGTGGAGTCCAAACTGCAACTTCGGCTCGTGCCATAAGATACCGAGAGAAGCTAAAATGTTTCCGTATAAAGTTCATCTAATGATCTCCGAAGAAGTTTTGCAACTGTAGTTATACATTACAAGTAGATAAAAATTATTGCTAGATTTTTGTTTCCGAACAGTATCAATATTCAAATCAGAACATGTTGCAAATTTTTGACCTTTCGAAATATTTTCATACGACTTCGCCAGATCTATATTTTAAGATTTATAGTAACTATGTTGACATAGAAATAGTTATTTTTACCTTCTAACGAATGCCGTTTACAAAATTGTTGAATTATATGGATTGGAAGTTTTTTTGTAACGCACCCTGTATTATAAAAGTAATAAATCTAGACACAAACCATAATGATGGCTAAATTTGAAATAATAATAATTGTGGTGGAATTATACAGATATAATGAACGAAGGTTCATAGAAATAAAAGAGGACGAGTACAAAATCCGAAGTTCGATTAAAATACTATGATCACGCACAACAGTAATAATGCGATTCTCGTATTAGGATCATCTTCAGATTTGCCATCTTCTTCACAGATGTAGACTTTTAATTGAAACGATTTGTATTGATATAATTTAAAACTGTTTTGTTGTTGTTTTATAAACGCAAAAATATCTGCTAATTTGCTGTTGGATTTGTATCGAACTTGCAGAGAAAAGCGAAAACAACAGAATGTTTGCTTGAAAAACGAACGGCAGAACGAAAATGACAAATCCAATTAAATTCACATAATAAAAAAATTAAAGCTTCTGCAGATAACGTAAAAAATGGAAATTTTGATGTATTTTGACGTTCATTATTTAAGTAATTCTTCAAATAAAAACACTGTATCTAAACAAGAAAAGCGTAAAGGGATGATGATGAAATAATAACATCAAATAAAATCAAAGGGAATTATTTATTACCATTACTTGTTTGTTGTTAGTTTGCATATTAATAATTAATCAATTAATTAATAATAAATTATAGGATTTCCATCAATCTGCAATGTATTATAAGAGGTTTAGAAGGATTATATGTGCATAACTACGAATTACTAAATGTACACACCTAGTTAGTTTAATAAATAACACGAACTCAAATACTGTGATATAATAGAGATAATTAAATTATTATTGCATATTTGAAAAGTTGAGAAATAAAAATGGTTTTATATGCAAAAATTTCTGTTTATCAGAAATACAGTGGCAAAAACTAGTGGAATAATCAAATGAAAAGAATAATGACAAGCACTAAAAAACAACTAGAAAATAAATAAAGACAGAAACAAGTGAACGCTGTAAAACAATAGCAAATATAAAACAAAATTATTTTAAAGGTCTATGGAAATCCCAATTACATTCGTAATAACTAAACTAGAATCATTCATAGAAACAGGGTGATTTAAAAATTAATACTAAATAGTAAACAATTAAATCAGTAAGCCATACATTAGTTACCAAGCAAGAATAGGAGAGGACTGATAACTTTTAACTTTAATTTCAATCATAAAATATCTTCCAAGCTCGAATGTGAATACTGCGACGGTAGTCTTCGAAAATTAAAAAACCTCAAGGGAGAGGTTCTCATAGTATAAACGTAGTTGCCATTGTTTACGTTACGCTTTTTGTTGCAATTTCTTCACGGCCTACTTGCTACTTATTCATTTTCTCTATTTTATAGTTTCATTTTTTTAGTTTATCCTTCTTCTTCTGGAGATCATAGTAGGCTAAGGAATTTATTCCCAGAAAAACTTGGTACGACTATTTATGAACACATACATCATTTAGTAGATTTACTCAACAGGGCGTATATGGGTCAAGGTTTTTCACGCCGTTTACTTTTTTCCGATCTGATTTCCCAATGCTTGGGTTCCAGAAGGGTTCAAATTCCCGAGCTCATTCTTCTCGCTAAGGTTTTTTATGTTCTCCTTAGTAGTGGATGAATGCCAGAATTTCTTGAATTTGTCTACATGTTTTTCTTTCCTAAAATTTCCAGAGATGGGGAGAATTAAACGCATTGACCTTTTATCACATTTCCAGTTTATGAAAATTTCCAAGTATCAAGTAGTCGAGTAACTTTGACACTGGGTTAACTCCATGCCTTATCCCAAAAAATTAGTTTAGATGGCAAAAACAACCGAGCAAGCAACCAAGATTTTCAGAAAAACGTCTGCCGTCAAAAATGGCTTGACCAACTTACCAACTTCCGAGTGCAGCATTAGAAAGAGTTAATTCTTATTTCATTTACAATGCAATATAAGAATGAAAACCTATCGAAGAAACAAATATCTCTGAAATGTGGTTCTTTGAAGCCAAACAAACTCGCTTAAACTGACCAAGACGCTAAGCAGGATTATTTTACCACCCTACTGCCAAATTTGAAATGATTTGGTTTTCTAAATAATACTGGCACCGAATCCTAGATAGTCGAAGGTAAAATCAGAAACGCATTTCAAAAGAACAGTTTGCAGTACTATTAAAAGATTACCTTGAAATACTCGAGAAAAATTCTTTTCGAGAAATTAGCTTTTGTTAGCTAAATTTCTAGACGTTTGCAATCCATTTCTTTTAAGAACTAACAGTTTACTAGAGTTCTTCATCATCCTGTGCGTTTTCCCTACTTTTCTCTATCCCGAGCCAATCTCTTCTTCCCACTATAACTCTATCCATTCTTCACATCGTCCACCATCTTTGTCTTTCTTCTTCCTTTACATTCCCTTTCAATACATCTCTCTTCAAACAAACCTTTCTTAGAACATGTCCTAACCAATTTCTTTTCCTTATGTTAATTGTTTCCAACATTGATCTTTGTTCTCCATTTTTCTCTAGACCTTCTACTCTTTTCGTATCCTTCTTCATTATAGTCCATGTCTCACATCCGTACAACATTACGCTCCATACAAAGCATTTTGCTATTCTCTTCCTCAATTTATTTCTTAGAGAAAGAAGAATCTCTTGCATGGAGATACTTAAAGAAGTATCAAAAACGCAAATTTCATTAGTCACATTGACAGTCTGTGTTACCCTCGCATAATAAATATTATTACCAGCCGTTACTGACATTAACAATATAACTATTAAGCAACTACAAAATTGCTATATCAGCTTCAAAACTACCCACATCACATCTGTAAACCAAAAACTAATTAGGATTCTAGCTAACAAAGGTTGGAAAACTGTAAATAGGGTTGCCATAAGGTTTGTAATTACAGAATATGTAAGCATGCTTGTTACAACAGATATAAATTAGGAAAATTACCAAAAACAGTCTAAACAAGACTACTATAACAATGAAATACCTTGACCAGAAATTGTCGGAACTATTTATACTACGGGCTCTAATGATTGATAATTCAATTTAAAGTTTAAATTTTTTTTCATGATGACTAATTGGGGAATAAATATGGCGATTTGTATTTGTTTCATACGTTTAATACAGAACGAGAATCAAATATTCTCTACTGTTCCGTTTATATCTTTTCAGTGTTTCAGATTTTCCCTTTCTCAGATCAGTAGAAATGACTAATAATAGCTGGAACTACATATAAACAAAATATTTTTGCCAAAAGCTGCTTTAGAGCTCAGAAAGATTTCTTTACATCCGTCAATAGAGCAAGTCAAAATCTTTCGAGATGTGTCATCACGATTTCATAACAAAAACGTGGGTACCCATACGGAACAGTTATATTTAAGTATATTAGAATGTAATTCAGAGGCTTGCGTAAGACATTTTAGAAAGAAAAAGTTTAACTAATCAAGGTCGTGGTATAGGCTAAACGGCTAAAGAGTAGAATTGGGCCGAGTTGTGAACCAGAAATTGGTTGACAGAAGCTTTAATTAATCTCATAAGGTTTGCCCAAGCTCTTTGCCTGCAAAGCAAATTTCACTGTGATGGATATGTGCGAGTTGGGAAACTCTAAAGTCAACCTTATGATTATGAAAGTGTTCCTTTATTTCTTTTTGGGTTAGAATTGTTTACGTTTTCATAGTTTTATTCACAGTCGGGTGTGCAGCGCAAAAAACTAGTTAGTAATAAAAACAGTAACTGATACAATCTGAATGGTTCTATAATAATTGAGATCTACACTCAGTATAGCAAAAAAACCTTGTTTTGGCATTTCTCTTACGTGATGTGTCGTTTTCGAACAAAATTAAAATTTATAAAACCTACTAATGTCGTAAACTCACAAGTAGACATCTCAGATGAAATGTTTTGTGTCAAAACCGATAACAATAAAGCTACTTAACAGTAGAACGTATAATGGCATCAAGTATGCAATCTTAAACGGAGTACCCTGCATATCCTGATATTTTCTTACTTCTGTTTGCTATTAGCTACGATAACATAGCAGAATGAAGATCTGAAACTCGCGTTATTCAATTATTAATTCTATAAAAATTTATTTGGACTTTCAGACTGCCCCGGTAAGTAAATAAATATTGCACTTTTAACTCCTGGACTTTAGAAACAATAATTATAGAAGTTTCATTGTATAGTCTTGTTAAACAAAACAATAAAAAACACAAATTACAGGTTTTTTCTGTTCTAATTGTTCCATTAGGAAAAAATTGTTTTGCATTTTTCGATTTACACCATAAAAAATCACGTAATATAATTATTTCTCCGAATTAAATATTGAAGTTTACTTGGAAGTAAAAGCGCATAATTTACTTTTTTAATTATACCAGGGTAGGCCAAAAAGTTTAATGGAGTTTTTACAATAAATAATTAAACAAAGCTGATAGCTTCAAAATTAATCTTCTATTATGCAAGTCAGAATATACAAGGTGGATTTTTAAAATTAAAAAGTTTTGTCTTTTAAATAGATGTTAAACGGATAATGAAATTCAGCACAGCTTTAATCCTAATCAATTTTGATAACAAGCATTTTCTCTTATCTCTTCAGATAATTAAGATATCTGCCACACCTGGTGTATAAGAAGCAAAAGGTGCATAGAGACACTTTCACATAAAACCGTTCGATCTTTAGAGTAAGGGTATAAGGATTATTAAATTTGAGATAATAATAGGTGGCTTGCTTCATTAGAAATTATATCTTTTTTAGTTAGTAGCTATATTAATATTATTCTTCCAGACTTGACGTTTCAATAATTGTTTCCATCCTTGTCCAATATTTAATAACGAATCTTGCTCCACTCACTTTTCTCAATTACTTTCATTTGGGAGTACCTAATTTAATCTAATAGTCTTAATAAGATTGTTTTGTCTCGAGAATACTTCAAATCCACCACTTTATTTTCTGGATTTCAAAGTTGTTTTGAAATAAACTTCTGTAATGTAACATTCCTACGGAATCAATTCAATAACAGAAAAGGTTAAATATTTCCCAAAAGAATTTTTCTTCGAAATTGTTGTTATTTATCTTGGTGTTGCTTTATTAAATACAAATAACAAAGCTAAAGCGCAGATTCTTCTCTTATCACAATGGTAATTTAGAAATACCAGCAGTACCTTTCTAGGTAAACTAATAACAGTTGATAAGGTCAAGCTTGTGATATTTTATAAAACAAAATAAACCGCAAAAATGTTTTTCCAAGAAACGTCCAGTTATTAATTTAATATTCTTTCTGATGCTGGCTGTAATAAGATTTATTGAAAACCTCAAAAACTGCTTATATTGAAATAGTTCTAAACGATTGTAAAATATAAGAGAGAGCCATCTTATGGTAGTGATATCGAAATAATTAAATTTAATACAACTATAATCAAACCAAATTAGAAGATTAAAAACCTATACACTTAAAATATTATTTGCAAACGATTTTTCTCTTAACACTAAAATGGCATACCAACGGACTTTTTTACTTTGTTATCCCACAGAAGGGATTACGTGTATTGAACAACGCAAAAGAAACCGTAAAGCAGTGTAAAACTTTCAAAGTTAGTGCAACGTTTATGATTTTCTTCTTTGATGTTTTCTCCATAAAAGGTAGACTTTTCAACCTTTTTCCATTGAAGATTGATAACACATAATTCAAGGAATATTTATTGCTTTAAGCCCTGATCACTACACCAAAACATCAGAGCCGTATTAATTCTCGGAATCATTGATAACAGGACAAATAAAAAAAGTAAACGCGTTGTTTCGTTATTATCACCAATAAAAATAAATAACCAGATGTATTTGTTGGAACAGATGAACTTTACAGTCTGCATATAGAGACTTATCTAACAGATAGAAACTTTGAGTTTAAAACATTGTATTGAATTTAATGTCAGCTAGTGAGGTTGTTGAAATCTAGCCCCATGCTTATGCGGCTGTCACCTGGTTAGTTTGCGTTTTAACTTCATATAACATTCTTGGTTCAATTTCCTCAACTGGATTTAACCTAAGTCGAATCACTCATCTGAAAATCTAAAATATAGAAAGCAATCTAACCTAACTTTATAAAAGCAATCTAACCCAACGCAACCTAAAACAAGGGACTTTTAAGCAATTCAAATCGTTTCTAAGAATTTCTAGAACATACCAAGTAACGATTTAATTGACCACATTGTTAAAACAGTGCATAGAAAAACGTTTCCAGTCGACTAAATTGCAGATTCAAGCTGCGGGGAAAATTGAAATCGAATATAATGTTTTGAATGTGAAGTCAAACTCTGATTTCATTAACGTTACCCTGGGGAAAGAAACCATGTATTGTAACTCTCTTTTTATATTTATGTAACACTTCGATCTTTTGACTAAAAGCAACTCCTTCACAGAGGAAAGTCAACACATATGCGGAAGCTTACGAAGTTCATAATATTGATGCAACCGGCAGTCAGTTTTTCCTGGAGAGCTGGGCATCGGCTGATTGTTCTAGAATTTCCCTTTTTTTTGCTTTCTAGATGAGCGCCACCTAATTTGCAACCTGGGGTAATAAATTTTGAATAACTTTGATGGAAACTTGTTTATTGTTATCTCTAGCCTCAGCTCAGTACTTCATAGATTCTAATTATTCACAACGGTGAAAAAAGCAAGAGAGAACCCTTGGGCGAGCGCTATACCCTCGGTGTACAGAGGGGGGGGGGTTACTAGATTTAATTTAATATTTTTATACTTATAGCTTCTGGAATAATCAGAGCAGTGTGTACAGTAAATGATATACGTAAATAGAAGTAAGGAAAGATCCCACCTATATCTTTCTAGTGTATTGTAATTTTAGTTTTTAAGCCTTGAGGACTCCGACAGGAGGATGCTTTCGGAATTATGGAAGCCATAATAAAGGTATGGAGCCGCTATGTCACCGATCTCACTTTTAGGTAGTCAGGATAGTGCGAAGGCAATAATAATTAGCCTTTCTGTAGTTTTTATGAATTTCCTAGGGTGTTTGGTCGCAGAATCTGCTTTAAGACGCGGCGACCAACTTAGGAATTAGATCCACGACTTGCTGCACGTAAACTCGCTGGACATCGACTTGGCGGATCTGCGAATTTATTTTCTCGAAAAGTTTAAGTCTGCTCCCACATCGCTTTGAGCTATCAACAGATTGTGTTTCTATGTAAACCAAAGACATTACTGGATTGCACTGATTTAAATTTCTGTTACAGTCTGTATAGCAAAACTGAAAACTTCTACGATTGTCAGGAGTAAAATGAAACCACAACCATTCGATGGTTCCGCAAATCATATCAAAGACAAAAATCTTCATTAAGAAACAAAAAGCAAAATCAAAGATACTAAAGTTTTTAATCGCCGTTTCCCTCTGAAGTCAAAAAATGCTTGTGCAAAAACTTGTCTATTCCTAAGACATTTTTCAAAAAAATCTGATCAAAGTTGGCCAGGTGTATAGGATGATGCGTTGACGATAAGAGAAATATCTTTGGCATATCAGCAGTAAGAGATGAACCAGATCCAAAAAGAGTTTCGAAGAAATTATTAGGAAAACTTCTTTGGATGAAGAAACCGTTGACATTCTTTAGTTTGACTATAGGTTCTTATTTCAAAAACATCACGAATCAATCTCTGTAGTAAAGTAACAAAATGTGTAATAATCAAGCTTTTGAGATTTTGACCCAGATAGTAGGATACACCCAAATGTGTTCGAAGTTCAAGGCTCCAGAATCCTTCAATAGGAAAACATACTAATCTAGAGTATTTATCTGAAGTAATTATTAGATCTTTTTTACACGAGGTAGAAAATCCTAACGAAAGCCTTTTTGACAGATCATACAGCAGTGCGACTATTTAACACGGGATATAGGAATATAAAGTAAACTTTCAGATGGGATGCGTTTATAATAATGTTCACTACACCGAAACAAACGACAAATACCTCAATAAAGAAAGATGAAGGAGTATGACGTCAGAGTTGTTAGTCACTTGGAACTAGCCCTTGCTGCTGTTGCCGTCGCGAAAGCGCGTAAGTTCATCTGAAAAAGATCTTACATGTGGGAAGTTCATTCGTTCAACATAACTAGACTAATGAAAAAATCTGCCCGAGAATTAAGGGAAAGAAAATTACTACCACGACCTCAATAATAAAGAAAAATGAATTACCAGGAGGACTTGGTTTAAAGGATTTTGTAGAAAACACGTTTAGTTCTCTTTAAGATAATTAAAAAGAAAAACTAAATTAGTTTGGTATTGGTTACAAACTCTCTGGACCTCTGAATCAGATTCGAGGTTTCCAAGACTGTCCAAAACAGCCAAATTGGTTTGGTTACTAATGCAAAAAAAACTTCATTATTTCTTCTTCAGAGCCAATACTAAAAAAACCCTTATGTGATCTTGCAAATAGAATTCTTAAAATCCAACATGGTTAGTACCGTTTGCCTACTAGCTCCGTTATTTATTCATTAAATGCATCTATCAAAATTATATGGAGTATAGTTGAAGAATGAAGAAAACTGGTAGGAAGAAATAGTAGGTTCAGATAACCCCACCGATATGAAAAGATTTAAAAAACAAGTTGCTTCGGAAAAAAATGATTTTGTTCCATACTCTTTCTGGTTACTGCACACAAGGTGCGTGGACAGACAATAATATAGATTTACAGATCTAGTCTAAGCATTATTCAATTATCTATTCTAGCACTTCTTTAAACTTCTTGGTCTGCTACCGTATGATTGCAATCAACCTTCAAGACTACCGAATATCTAACTTAAATAAAAAAATCAAATTTTCTATTATTTCGATTTTTACTGCACTTTAAAGAAGGAAAGTTTTTAGGAGAAAGTAAGACTCTGAGCAACTTACAGATAAATATCAGAATAACGAGAGAAAATTAAAGTTAACAGAAGCCGTATTAATGCGAGAGATTTCCTAGCCCTTTAATTTTAGTGTTTTTAAAAGATGATTGTTGAAGTTCCAACTAGATGGCTTCAATCAATTTCTACCTAACGCAGTTTCAATCTTCATTTGTTAAGTTGGTCCAAATTTTACTTTTTGATTTGTTGAAAACTTCTTTTATGTGAACTGTGATAAAGACAGGAACAGGAAAAACAAATGCAAAGTCTTCCATTTGAAAAAGTCGTGAAAAATCATAGTTCTTGGTTTTCGAGTACCTTGTATGGTGAAACTAAAAAACAAAAATCAAAAGTTTGAGAACATTTTATAATAAACACTTGAATACTGACGGAATGGTTAGGTGTACACGCTCATGATGTAATCTGCAATGAACCAGAAATTAGGAAATATCAAAATAGAGTACTCTGTTAAAAAAAGCCAAGAAGATTAGGGTATCACGTTTTTATAGAACACTGGGATGTAGAAATAATTATCCTAAACGATTTTCATTGGAAACAACGACACTATTCTCTGTCCACAGAACGTTGAACTCTCTGTATAGTACATCACACTGGCGATTTAATCTTTTCCCATCTATAGATTTCTGAGACACTACATGAACTGAAAAAAGCTGAATAGCTGTTCTGATAAAATCATCGATTGCTTTTCATAAATTAGTTCAATGTTATATCTTACCATGTCCTACTTCAATGGGCAAAAAAATGCCAGATTGACTGTTGTTGGTAAAACAATCTACTACATTTGTTATGAGCTCAGATTCCTTCTGAAGCAAACCGCTATTTTGTATCTTGATTTTTAAACACAAACTTTTGCGTAATAGTAATGAGTAGATTAATCCGTTTCATTCAATAAAGCATTTTACGAAATGTCTTCAAATGTTACTTCCGATATGGTTGGTAAAGATTGTCCAAAACTAAATAAATGGTTTTTTCTTAGAAGTTTTGGGCTTTCATGTTATCGCAATAACTCACAATAACTTTAAATATTCTTTCTTGACTAAGCCTGCCTAAATGGTTATAAAATGGAATCTAGGTATCTGTTTGAAACTATATTAGTGGTTGCAAAAATTCCTATTCTCTCAAAGTCTCAAAAGACATGTCTTGGAGTAAGTTTGTCAAAATACTTTAGAAATAAAAAAGCAAAATAATGTCTAACACCATTTTAAAATTTTCTAAAACTGTTAACATTAATCGATTCAATTATTTTTATAAAAATTTTCCTGGACCATGTAATAACAATATTTTCCAGGAAATTTTTGAAAATTTCAAACCTATCTTTTTGCAGTCATTTCAGTGCCATAATATTTTTAATACTGAACCAAGTCAAATAAAAATTAACATACTGCAAAAAGAAACAAAATAATAATAAAATAAGCTGCAACTGTTTACCTTCCTAATGTTACTATGGCTTTTGAATTAATTTCCGTTAAATCTGAGAGATAGAGCTAATCCTTGCAATAATCCCAAAACAACTGGATGAAAAATGATTTTCAATTTCATGCTCGGATAATTGTTGAGCAGCGTGTAACAGCAGAGGAAAACCGGCGGGCACGGAAATAAACAATTTGGAAAACTCAATGAAAATAAGATGGTTCGAGACGATTCAGTGATCCTTAAAGAAAGAGTGAATTGTTATTGTAGACGTTAAAATATCTAAAAATTTTTATTTTACTATTTATGTTATGCTTGCTATTCACTTGTAGGTAGTGGAAAAAATTACGTGAAGTGGGTGAAACATGCTGTTTTATGATATTAATCTAGCTTTGATCATTATTTTTCTTATTGTTCCATATCTTGGATACAATGGAATTAATTATGGGTGTTATAAAATTCTTCTTTCTTTTATATAGACAATTACCGTTTAGGTTAGGATTATAAATGATAGACACGTGTGTAAGTCTTGATAATAAGTACTTTTGTTAGTACAAAGTTTTAATTACGTGAGTTAACTAAGCAACTTTGTAAACTTACTTACCGTGTAACTGTGATAAGGACTGAAAGGCGTTCGTATTGCAGTTTATGAAACCTGAAAAACAAATTTGCCATTAGTGTTGGGTTATAACACGTAATAATGTGATTTTATATTTATGAAATGTGGATTGACAAATATTTGCAAAATCATAAATCTCAAACAATAGAACTACAACTTACGTAATCTAGCAAAAATTATAAACAAAAATAGCAGATTTCTATTGTAAATTTGTTATCAAAAGGTCAGCACTTAAATTGTTTTACAAAAGCAAAAATTGCTACAGGAAAATTAAATTAAAAACAAAAATATTTTAGTTTCTAATTAATGTACGAATGTTAACAGACAAACAACGCAGTAGTACGGTTATGGAGGTTGGTTAATATTTGTATTGAGATAACTGGATGAAACTGATTCAAATTACATTTGCAGTATATTTTAGAACAAACGGAGCAGCAAAGTGTGTTGAAATAATTGAACTGCTTTTGTTTAAGAGTTTAAATCGTTATACCAGCTTTGTATTTTTCTATATTTACGTTCTTTTTGATGCGCGATTGTTTTAGACGTTTTTAATTTTAGGCTTTATGGAACTAACGAGATTAAATAATTCCTAACTAATTTTTTCATTTCCTCTTTTAAATAAGTAGTTTTATGTAATTGTGAGCATGGGGAATGATCTTACCCTAAAAACGATCATCTAGCAATTTCCGTTTAATTTCCTTTGTCATTTACTAAATAGCAAACTTTCCAAAACTTGACTATCGTCTTCTTCATTTATTATATCATATTAAAAAAATAAAATCTAATTAAATTGGGTTTACTTAAATTAAATTAATAATTTAAGCAAAACTGTTAGGTGCATAAATTTTGTCAATTTCAACAAGTTCAAAACAGCTGTCCGAAGGTACGATACCTAATGTTTGCATAATTCTAATTAATTTTGTCTAGACTTTGAAATATTTCAGTTTTCTTTTTCAAATAGAAATAAATTTGACTCGTGAATTAAGTTAATTAAAATTGAGCAATATAATTGTTTTAAAGGCAATCAAATATCAAAAAAACGCTATTATTAGGAATCTTCAAGAAATACATCTTAATATTAAGATAAAATCAAAATCCAAGTTGTTTAAAATGGCAACCTCTATGACAGAATCGGCTCCAATCGGAAAAACAGAAGATTGTAGCTCAGAAGCTGCACATGCAACACAAAGTTTTTCTGTTTTGCGTCTGAAAATGGGATATTTATATTTCTGATGTTTTAGATCTTCTGGCTCATACCAAGTAAAAGTAGGTGTTACTTGGTAATACAAGCACCGATCAAAATGAGCAAACCTTTTGTTTAGGCCCTTTTCAATCAGTGACCATTTTAAAACTTAAAACAATATATAGATGCTGATTCAATATTTCTTCTTTAAAAATCATATTATGCATTTATGGTACAAATACCATCAAAATTCTAGATTTCCTAAAAAAGTGATTGAGCATAATTAATGTCGATTATTTCTTGACTTTGGTAAGAATACAAAATGCTTTGGATCAAAGATGAGCACAGATTCTCTAGAGATATTCCTAACTTCTGTTATCATCTTGTTTAAGGTGTTCTTTCTGTAACTTCTTGTACCCAATAATCTCTGCCTGTGGCAAACAATTTCTTAGCCATCTATTAGAAGCAATTTTGTCAATTAGCATGTGGTTCGTCTATTTTGTAATAGTTTACAAAATGTAAAGAATCTAGGGAAAATTCCTATTTTGGCAGTAGTGGAGATGAGTTCAAACACTAATTAAATCAAAGGAAGACTAATCTAGGTAGTTATGGAAAGAACAATGAAGATAACTATTACTGTTGTTGTTTGGTATTCCGGTTCTGTAGTAGAGTTTTTGTATTCAGATTTTTGTGGGGCTTGGTGATTTGCTACCTCAAATGCAGAGATCAAACATCGATGGAAGTTGCTATGGGATGTCGATAGGTATTTTTAACACTTCACTGATGTTCCATTCTTGCCTACTGGCCAAAGACATGACTCACCAACGGTCTCTATTTTTTTTCACAGCTCTTGGTTGGTATGTTTTTTTTCAATTGAAGAAGGGCCAACTCAGCCTATCCTATGAGAACAAATAAATCTTTGTTAAGAATGATATTTTCTGCATCCATCTATAAATATTCTACTTGCTAGTATCCTGTATTGTAAAGCAGCCTCTGTTCATTCCGTTGGTTGCATTAGCAGAACTCCTTGTAAAGTCTTTAAGAAAATTAAGTTTTTAGGTTTCATTGTATCTGGAAAGCCTAGTTCATTTGGCATTAAAAATATTCAGTTCTGCAACTGTATCACGTTTTGCAAGACTCAACTCTAATATTTTGCTAATTCCGTTTATTTTTCTCATCATCATTATTATTATCGATTCAATTTTTCTTTCTTTTATGAACTTAATTGCCTCTTTCATTTTATATTTTGTTTCTGCTTCTCTTTATTGATCAAAATAATTGATACTTTAGTCTATCCTTTGTGCTTAACATAAGAATAATATCATCCGTTGATTAGTTGGGTCGTAATATAAAAAGGGGAAAAGCAAAATCGGGAAAATTGCAATAAATTAATCTACTACCCTCTAACAATCTTTTGTTTTTGAGCTATTTAATAATTATGGAATAGGTTCAAATATTTTCTATGGAATTAGTACATCTGAATTTTTTTAATCAATAGGATAAAGATAAATAAAACAAGTTCATTTTTGTTTTTTCTGTCAAATTATTTGATTCTTCACTTGTTCATTATTTTATTATTCCATATTGTTGGCAACATTATTTTTACTTGTAATCGTATTTTCATGTTTAAAAATTTCACCTTTGGCTTATTAAAACCTTTCTACTTCACTATGTTAATTTCAGTAATTTACATTTTTGTACCTATACGCCATTGTTTAAAGGTCATCCTTATTTGATGTTCAAAGATTTAAGGTTAAATGGTATGCACTGGAGGAACTTCAATATTTTAATGCCATTTTAAATAATACCATAAAAATAGTTAACGCGTATTATGGTTTAAGTATGTATAAATATCCAATTTTGTTTGTGACAAGTAGGTACGTGAAAAAAGGGTTGACTGAGAATTAATTTAAATATTAAGTATTTCCGGGTTTTACAGTGCATTTCCTTTAGATACCATCGTTAAAAATTACACAAATTCCTGTTTTAAAATGCAATACCGTTACTTACCCTCGACCTCGATAACCATTTTACGTATTCTTTTATAAACGTTTATTTCTAAAACGTATTTTTAGCTTTATTATGTTTTATTTCTTTTCAGTTTATTATTACAAAAATAATCATTTTTAGAATTTATAATAACGATCATTAATGATGAAATAAGTTATTTTAAACTAAACCATCCAACATTGTTTCAGTAGGCTGTGATATAGCCCCGTTGTTGACATCATTTATACAAAACAAAATACTGTTGCTAAGGAAAATATTACCTAAATATAGTTTAAGTCAGTTTACTTGCAAGTTTTGTAAAGGCCAAGTGTAAAAAAAATTAAAATTTAACCTAAGAAAGAAAAATTAATTTTATGTACTTTATACTATTTCATTAATATTCTTTTAATTCTACGTTAGTTTTAAATACACCAATAATAAATATAATTAACTTAAAATTCCTATTAACAAAAATCTGCTTAAATTATAATGTTTGTTGACTACCATAGCAATATCAATTCGATATTAGAATATTAACAACGCTAATTTTAATAGTAATAATATACTATAGCAACAATATCTATAATTTACAAAAACTTCCTTTATTATGGAGAAAAAAATAATTTACTGAATTTGAAATTTGAATCCACTGGGACCACTATCGCAGAATTCACTAGTGAACCTACAAATCATTGTAATATCTACATTATAGATCTGGTGTGAATTAAAATATTACTGCTGGAAATATCAAAAATTACCAATTAACCATTTAATATGTTAATAATCAAATCAATTCTTAATTTGGCTTTAACAAAGTTTGTGGGAATGTCTTATGTATGTCGTTTTTAGAATCCACATACGTTTTAGAAAGAAAATCTTGCTTTCCGTCTTTTTTATAAGATGCGTCATTTTAGAGTGAAATTAATTTTTTGACATCTTTCAAACTTAGTGCTCAACGTTTTCAGTATTTCCAGAAACAATGCCGAAATCAAATGTTTCAACATTTTTATATCCGGTAAAGACTTGCCAGCAGTATTTATTCTATGCTATCTCAAAAAATAATCATAAACCAAACGATGATAACACAAGTGTAAATTATTGACCAATTTAAATACTTCGATCCTTATGTATTTCATTTTTCTAGCAAAAGTTCAAATTCCCAAAATCAACGAAGATAGGCTAAAATCTATTGATAAATGCATACGGCTAGCAGTAAAGAAGGTTTTACATCTACCCAAGTCTATACCAAATCCTTACAAGATGGTGAGCTTGCATGCTGTCACTTAGTGACCTAATTCCGAAAATGGAAATTCCTAGAAGTTAGAACATTGCGCCCAGACCTCTGCAGCATTTCTAAGAACTAATCTGCAAAACACGTCAATTCATGGAAAATTTTCAAAAGTTCCCAAAAAACATTGGAAAAACAACCAGTTAGAGAATATATCAGTAGTCCCAGCACTAAACTGCTTGGTAAAGGCTATCTAGCTCCATGAAAATATTACCATAAGACAGAAGAACACTCCAAACGCAAAGCAGAATGTCGGAGGATAGCAAATCTAGCGTACTGCCCAATTTGCCAGAGATAAAGGTCGGAATGCCCAAATCGAACCAATTTTCTGGAGGAGAGATGAAATCAAAAGAAAACTCGACCTTTCTCTAAAGAACCAAGACCATCATTTTCGTCGTGGCGCATTATTCTTGAGCATTGCAGTAGGAATTTAATGCATCTACGCCAACTTTTGCTAGCGTAATTTGCTGTATTGGAAATCTTGTGAAATTTTGACCAAAAGCTTAAAAGTTAGTTCGGAATAATTATGAGTCACAAAAAGGTTCTAAATAATTTTGTTGAAATATTAAACTCTAAGCAACTCAATAACTATGAATATGACAAAAGGTTCAAATTGATTTAAAAATTGTTTTGAACTGTGCAAGACTGTTGTATCAAGATGTATTGCAGGTATCAAAATCAGGTCTTTGGCCACTATTGTATCATAGCTGCTAGCTATATGTGTCTAACTAAACCTACTGCATATTTGTGTGTAAAATTAATATTTAACACTTCTTGAAAACACCCAGTAATCTCTTGTTTGTAAAAGTTGAATATTTAATGCAAGAAAAATGACAGAGAAAAGAATACTACTTAGAAAAAAAGAATATTATACTTTATAAAAACTCTACAGATCATTGTAACTCTTGAATTTGCTTATTAAGTAAGATTTTGAATAAACAATAATAATTTCGTTCTATTAGATGAAGGCACATATTTCATCATTACCAATGATTACTACCACTAAATCCCGCTATTCAACCGTTGGTAATTCGCACTCAAATGTTATTTAAAAGCCTCCTTGCATCTTTCACGACACATTTGACAAAGGATATAATTAGCGAAATTCCAAATCATTTTTCATCTTAATCCTTTTTCTAGAAATGCTGTTTTTTTAAATACTTAGTTTTCAATTTTTTATTAACGCAGAAAATTGAAGCACGTCGTGCATATATGACAACGATAAAAAATTTTGAAACGTTAGCTTTAATGTCATCAAAATAAACCGTAGTTGATGAGCGTTTATTTAATTCAAACGCTACTTCTCAATTTAATAATTTATTTAGTGACGCATGATATATAAACACATATTTGAACTTGAAAGTATATTATAAACATTAATAAACATATGCATGCCACAGTTGCAATTGAGAAACACAAAAAATCAGATGTAATATGCACGAGAATCGAAGGCAGAAATAAGTTTCTTAGTTATAAAGATATATACAGGATGCTCAGACCGTGAAAAATATTTTAGATAGAATTTAATGGTGTCATTAGGTATAAATAATTGCTTTGTAACCGAAAAAGGTCGTTTTAATTTCTGACTTTGTGTACTAAAATACCTTGTTTAATTTTGCACAAAGTTATAAATTTATTAGCTGTGTACCTGTTATTTAATTATACTACTGGTCTAAAATATGCAACAAAGAAATTATTTTTAACATAATAACAGTCATATATTAAAAATAATAGAGACTACTTAAAGTCTTAAAAATTAAAACGAAAAAGTTTCAATGTTTTATTGATTTTAAATGTAATATAAAATGTAAAACCAACATTAAACTGTTTATCAAATCGTCATACAGATTTTTTCGACCAAAATTATGGTTTTATCCTAAAATATTTTTTTGAGAAAAATATTGGCTTGGAAAAAGCTGACTTTTCAAGGGGGGCGGTACGTTAAATTTCAAATATACAAATGTATGATGTATAATAACAGTTTTAGATTTTAAACTCGACTCAATATGGATAGTATAAGTCTATATTACGTGATGTGATAATTTATCTAGTTGTGATTATAATAAAAAGTAAACAGTTGTATAATATTTATTTTTCCAATCGAAAATTTTCATCAGATATGGTTTCTAAAGTTAGACTTCATATTTTCTAAAAATACTACCCATTATATCTTTTTTACCAATTGACATTATACCAAGGCAATGATAAGAGCTTTAGTTAATGGTTCATGAATATGTATTATTATTGTTTTGACGACTGTATTTTGCGTGGGAATTCAGTTAAACGCGGGATTTTCTGATACTGCTATGATTAAGATGGAAAACTAAACAAAAACTATTTTTCCGCTTTAAAAGCAGTGTTTATACTTGTTTTGCGCTTCATTAGCTGCAACGGCAGTGACCCATAAAATCTGATTTATTATTGTACCTGAAGGATAGATATCACCGTTGTTTGTTTTAATAAAAATACGGAATCAATCTTATGGAACTTATTGTTATTGCCAATAACTTATTGCGTACTTTTCGCGCGTGCAAATATAGAATTTCTAGCATCAGGGTTGTTTTCACAACAAAATGTTGTTTACATTTTTGTCAACTTTTATTATTACACAGAAGAAACATTTGGGAGATTGAGAAGATCGCAAGCAAAGTACAGTATAAAATCATGAAGAAGAGAAGAATTTCACAATTGTGATGCTTTTCAAGAATTTCAAAAATAAACATAAACAATTAAGAATAAGTGTTGTTACCCTCTCACAATCAACCGCTACTGACAATATATAGAGGCACAAAGAGTCAATAATTTTTGTTTAATTTATAAGATAAATTTGTAAATCCGGTTAAGAGGCTTCTTAAGTATCAATTAATACAGACAGTGTATAAAATTGGTTTTTTAGATTTCGTTGGATTTCCCTATAGAAGCGTAGTATATAATGTTCATTTTAATCTTTTATTTTCAATTCAACAAATTCTTGTTATTTAATTTCGAGGATAACCTTTAAAAGCAAAATAAATTCTGTTTCATCTCGGAATCTTCATTTTGTTGTTTACAACTTTATTATTAAAAAAAATCTTGAAAGGTTAGCTATGTATTTATTGGATTGCTAGCTACAACGTTACCGCTATTTTTTATTTCTTTTTGTTAATAGGTCACCAAGCGGATTTTGCACCGCGCACATCTGGGATGGTTCAGTTGTTGGTCGTGTACTTTTGGGACTATGAATTTAAATAATGAATAATACCTTTTGAATGAAAACAATCCTTTTGGTTCTTTATTAAAGAGTCGCGATTTTGACATTGATTTCGTAATAAGTAGATTATGTGTATGAGTTTTGTTTTGTATAAATGCACTTTTCATTTATTAACTGATTTTAAAGTTTCTATTTGTATAGACTAGTGTTATCTTAAACAACTTAATGTGTGTTTATGTTTGGGGAAAATTATTCTTCATTATTGCTTATTTCTTTGAAGATTGATTTTTGTTACATAAAATTATTATTTATTTAATTACCCTAACCTACCATTAAGTATGTGAACAACACTGTTTTAAATGTTAAAACTTTAATAATCCTAAACTGTTTATTTTCAGTTTTTATTATCAAATAAATTTTAGAGAATTGCTGCAACTTTTGAAATTTAGATTAATCTAAACTAGCATTTACCAAAGTAATTAAGTATGAAAACTTTACACATCTGCAATGAAACAGTTTGCCATTAAGTGGTTACTGTTAATGCTATTCATTGTGAAGGGTGACTCTTTTACTGTATGTACAAGGAAGATCAGTAAGTATTTTAAAAAGGCGACAGATTAAAACATTTTTGAATAAACCTCGAATACTTTTAGAATTTTCCAAATTAAATTTATTCTTGCACAAGTAAGTAGACTTTATTTGTTCTTAAATTTAATTTAACAGTTCCTTTTTTTATTTGTTTACAACACAGCAAACAATTTTAATGGCGTTTAATTTAGATTTTTATTTACTTATAGTCTGCCATTTTGTGTGTAAACAAGTTATTTGCTCTGAACTTGGCAGTATGTGTATATTTTAGTAGTAGATATACTACCTAAATGCTCTTCACACAGAGCTACTACGCGTAAAGTGTTCTTCAATTTTTCTGTTCCTAATAAACATTAATTTATAAAGCAATTAAAATTTTAATAAAATTTCGTAGATAATTAAAAAAATGTTTTTAGAAGTTTATATAAATTTAGGAAGTTTTTAATTTATGAACTTTGACTCGGATGAGTGAAACAAGAAAAGGGAAAAGTTTTAGATTGTGAGAAACTTACAGCTGTATACAGCAATTTTCCCATAAATAGAACTAAGCGAGAGAACATTCGCTTATACCTTTATAATATTTATATTTTGCTTTATTTTTAATATCGGATGTTTCCTATAAAATGAGAATGTATGATATAAAAAACTACAGTAACTACAACTAACTAGAAATAACTAACGTATCCTTACAGGGTTCAACAAATTATAAACTGATTTGACAAAAATTCCAATACTTTCTTCCCGCTAAATAAATTTTCGAGGGTTGTTTCATAGTAGATTTGATCATGAACAAATTTTTTCAATTCAACTCACAAAAGGATAAAGTCATGACTACTGAAGTTCTAAAATTTCGAGATCTAAAAAGCTCAAAACTGAGATTCTTGATTAGAATTCTCTTAGAATCAGCAAATAAGTATTTGAAGAAATCTTAGAATTGTGAGTGAGTTACCGAAAATGTTGACCAAAATCTCAAAGATTATATAGGTAGGTAGATTAAACAATTGTGGCTCCCAGAAGGTGTTATCTTCATCCATCAAGTTTTACCTACTTATTTCTAATTATTAATTGCAATGCATAAAATACATAAATTGTTTTGAATCATATTAGGACGACTTAAGAGTTTATTTAATGGAGTTATTTTACTATCATCGCTCGTTAAGATAAAATCGTTTTTTAGACAATCGATTCTTTCAATAGATATGTGAGAAAGCTACTTAATTTAACTACAATGAATTCCGTTATCAGAAATACTTAAAAGTAGAGGTCATGGAGAGTTAATCCACTATGTTGATGTCTACTTTGAACTTAAAACTTTAGAAAGGGTGCTAGTTACAGTTAGTTAATATCCTGATATAAAAACCATTGAGATATCTTATATACGTTATCCATAAGAAGGTTGCCAGTTGACTAGTTCGGTGCACACTATTATAAATTATTAATCTAAAAGAGTTTTTTTGAAAAACTATAAAGGTTTTCTGTAGCACACTATTTTTGTTTATTTAAAGAAATGTCCACTAAATCTTCTAGAACTGTTTAGAGACTGAAATACGCAAATTTCTATTTCTATCTTTTGATTATTTTCGTTAATAAGAAACTTTGAACATTGAGATATAGTTTTGTACCGTGTTGACCTTTTGAAATGTTTTGGAACAATTCTCACAATAGCATACAAAGAAAAACGTTTTTAAATAAGGGCAAAATGTAGAATTTCTATAGACAAGAACATATTACATTAAACCTACGATATCCGTATCTCTTAGCTAAATTATCATTTAAAGTGTCTCTTTATTCATAAATATGTATTTCTCTTGTGCGCATGAGCGCTAAAAGTGATTATTCAACGTTTTATTCAAGGATCTACAAATTAGATCTTCAGTTTTACGTTTGCTACAATAATAATTATTTTAGTAAAGTGACACATTCAGCAACTATTTCAGATCGTTTCCCATCATTGTTGAGTGTTTATAAAATTTCCTGAAAGGAAATCTCCAAAATCTCTGAGATTTGAATTTTAAACGTACGCCTGTAAATATGGACAGAAAGAGATTTGAAGTGCCTAAATCGTTATTTGTCAATCTAGAAGGAATTTTGATTCTGTTTTCGCCCATAAATCCTTCCATAAGGTCGATGAAAAGCGAAACCTAATCTCCCACATCCAGATTAGGAAGAAACGATTAAAAATATAAAATTCTATAGATAAAATAAGACTTAGTAAGTCTCAATAATTTTTGGCGCGTGATAGTTGGGATCTTAAAAACCAAATTGCTTTTAGTCATCAAACATTTAACAACCCGAAGAGTCAATTTCGTGCCCTAATGACTCCTAAGCATTGCGAAAATGTTTTTTGGTAGAAGGTTAGTTTGAGTTCACTTATTTTCCTGCTTTAAGAAATAAATCCAGTTATTTTTAAAAGTTACATTTCCTGCTTGAATTTACAATAAATAAAAAGGTTTAATGTATAAGTGACTGTTCATTCAAATTTCAAGAGTTTTTAGAATGAGTGAACTTCGAGAGATTTTTAGAAACCCACTTGAGGAAAATAAAAGACCTACCTAATTTATCAAAAAGAGATTTCATCACAATAAAAATTTGATATACGTAAAACCTTCTTTCTTTAATATCATTGCAAAGTTTTGTTATAAAATATTAACCAATACGGTGATACTACGTTAAGGCATAAAATAGAAACCTTTTGTTTGACAAATAAAATCGTTTCATTTGCACATAATTCAAAACGAATTAAAAAATAAATACCGAGAATCTTTATGATGTTAGTCACTAATGGCCAAAAATACATTTTTAAATCACTTATCATAAAGAGTTATCAACGGAAAATATTTAATTTTCTAGATAAGATTAAGAGGAACCCATACTATAACATGTGAATATAAATGAGTTAATTTCCAAAATTCAAGGTTTCTAAGATTTGCTTCAAAAACTGTTTTAACAGATATGTTTTCAAACCTCTGCAACGCTTACATTGTGCAATATCAGATAACTTCTAACGCTTCAATTTCTAGTCTTCCAGTATAATTAATTGTACTTTAGTCCTCTCATCCATACACACATTACATGCAATACATGTTACAATATCGGTGGATGTCCTTGTTCAAAGACTCATGTTCGAATCAAGCATCACACACCGCCAAGCAATATTTTCATAGATTAAGATGTGAAAGCAACTTGGATTCACATTTGGACACAATGGTTTTGCAAATTAAAACTGTAGTTCGATGCTTCGCAAAAATTGAACTTAATAGAATTTTTGTTCTGAAACTGTCGGTTTGCGCCCTTTAACAGGCCACCGATCGTAGCCCAAGATGGGGTTTTGTCTTTCACTAAAGAAGCTAAATAAATTCATCAATGTTTTCAAGAGCTAAATCCGAACAATGGTCGATCTGTTCCTTCCAGTAGGACACTTGAGATGGCCCATGCTCACGAGAATATGTAATGTTATATTTTGCTAAAATCTAAAACTCGTTACAGTCTCTGAACCTATGGTTTTGGATGCAAACAAGAGTTTTAATATAAAATCTTCTTTTGTTATAACACAAAAGGGCAGGACAAAAATCAAAATGCTCTAAGCATCCAACCTATGTTGTTTCTGGAACAAAATTTGCTGATATAAAGGCAAAATTAGTAAAAACTAACTTTCAAGCAGAGATTTAGTTAAACGGTTTAATAGCACTTTCGAGCTGTAAAATATGCAAACGTGTTTTGTTGTTATATGAGCCAATACTGTTCCAGGGTCAAGCTTGCCCACCCTTACTTTAGATTAAAAGAGGAAAAAGAAACATTCTTCTGGCATATTTGCAGAATAATAAAATGAACTTATTAGCCCAACTAATTTAATCTTCATCTGCATGTTAGATTTTCTTCTGTTTGGAATTTCTTTTAATTACGTCCCGTAATTATTGTTCATTCAAAGTATATGACTGATAATCCAGTTTTCTTAAAAAATTACAAGTCATTATAAATTAAAAGCCATCAGGTCGTTCTTAAAAGAAATTTCTGACAAAAAGCATTTTTAACAGTTGAAAGGAGATGTAGCAAAATAGTGTTCAGATACAATAATTTAAATATCGGAAAAGTTTTCAAAACCATTAACCTAAAGAAAGATTCTGAAAAGTAATATTTTAGGCGCTAAGAACATAATTTTATTACATTTAGATAAATGTAAGAAAGATGATTTATGGAAGTTCTACCTTTATCAATACCGCAGTCTAAGTTTTTATAATCCTTTTAAAAAATTTCGTATGAAAAACGATACTGCTGTCTACATCATCTAAAGCTATAATACTGACACATGAATTGCATCAAAATATGTAGAATGTAATAATTAATTAATGGAATGCGAAAATCAATATTGTATCACCCTTCATTATCGCGTTTGCATTGCGGAAATTCTGTGTCAAATTGGCCGTGGAAACCTTTAAGCTGTTTATCGCAAAACGTAGACGAGGTACTAGATATCAAAATTAACGTTTTTAAAATTTAGATGAGTTTTTGACATAAAAGATATTTGTTAGTGTTACTATTACTTGAAGGTTCATTGTTTCCTTCTGATTTTAAATTTTCCCCAACACCGTATAAAATGCACCTTTTAGTTTTTTTGTTTTCAGAATTTATAAATTTCAGGTATCTTAGTTTTAGATTTCCGTTTCTTCTTGTATCCTGGAATTGTAAAATAACTATTTCTATAAATTTAGTTTTTTTATCATACTTTGACACTATTCAGATTCCCATTTGTTTCACGTACTGGCAGCTTTGCATATTCTGATTTAATCTTTTACATATTTTATTAATTTTTGAATTGATAATAGTTTAGGCACAGTCTGGAGTAGGCGCAATAGCCAAAATCATATGACCATGAATAGTCCAAATAGTGAAATCACCATACATAGTTTATCAGACCAAAGAGTCTAATATAAAAGTTCAGGTATCTTTGGTAGGTCGAATCTTTGATAATTTTAGTTTCTTTAGTATCCTACAGATTTTATTATTAGATTTGACTGCTTCATTCATTAAGTT
Organism: Ignelater luminosus; assembly: GCA_011009095.1. Lineage (NCBI taxonomy): Eukaryota > Metazoa > Arthropoda > Insecta > Coleoptera > Elateridae > Ignelater > Ignelater luminosus. The sequence continues at coordinate 283,842 of VTPC01090689.1, forward strand.
TGTCTTGGGTACTATTTATTCAATGGTATCATCTGCGCTATATGTTATATACTCTTCGTCATGATGTCTGACAGTAGCAAAACATGTCAAAAGCCGAAGCCTATATAAAATCGAGTCGACGTTAGACAGTTTTCTATTTTTTCAGTCAAAGGTCGTTCAAGCCATAAACACGTCTCAAGCTTTTGATTGTTTAATCTTGGTAACAATTTCAAATTGAGTTTAGCATTCTTTTTTTTCCATCAGTTTTGTTTCATAGCTCTTTAATTACTTTTTACGGTTTTGCAATCGCCTTGGCTTGAGTAACTAAGAAAAGAATGAATCTACAGTTAGTAACTTTAGCTTTCGTCCTTTGAAGATTACACAGTATATTAGTTTTTAAAGCCATAAATGTCTAAATGAGTTGATTGCTTAAAAATGAATAAGCAAAAAATTTCAATGATAATTTTCAGAATTCTTTTCTATAGATCATCTTCTGTTGAATGATACCTTTTGTAAAAACCTTGATTTTCGATTTTGGATTTCGGTAAAATTTTAAGATTTCAGCTATTGACGATTTTCTAAATTAAACGAGAATGTAACAGGCTTGATTGTTTTGTTTTCGTCCAACCAGAAAAATTACAATTTAGCAAAAAAGAAAAAAAAAAGAGAAAAAGGGAACAACAAGACAGACGTATAAATAATAAATAAAAAAATGAGTAAGCGTGCTTAAAACATTTTTCTAAACAAAAATACATTGCGAGAAGGATGCTGTAATAAAATACTTAATTTAAGTAGTAAATTAAATTAAACGAAATTGTTAAAACAATAGAAATGTATACTACGTATTTTAGAATACAAGTGTTTGCATACATTAACATATTTAATTGCATATAAATCCACTCTCTGGCTATAAATAATAACGAAGTTAAAAGCATTAAAATTTTAGAACTTTATTATTATACGGCGTAGTTGGCTAATATTATTTTATCGTCTGGTTTTTCAATAATACCAATTTCCATTTGTAACAGTACCGCAAAACTGAAAGTTTCATTTTAAATCAAGATAACCTAAAAATAAAATTTTACGAAATCCGCGTAGTACGTTTTCTTAAATTTAGTGCTTCTAGAGAATCACTTGATTTCCGATTGATAAACTTATTGTTCTAACAAACTTTCATCAATCCTCCTCCCCTGCGGCAATTTATTAAAATTGATCCAACCGTTTCATAGATTCAGAGCTCTCACACACGCAGACACACCCACAAGTAGGAATTTATATATAAAAACGTTCGTGAATTTCCTAAATTCTAATAATATGCGTATTTATTAAATTTCCTGAACGCTAATTAATGATTATAAAAACTGGAACAGCAAGAAAGTAGGAAAACGTTTTTTTCCAAATTTAATTATTACTTAGTTTTCTAATATTATCGCGTTACTATAGCTTAAATTAAACCTCGCCAACTTGTTTTAAAATAGAATACAGCTAATATTGTCATAATAATTATTTTGTGGGTGAACCATAGACTTCTAACCTAAATTTCAGATGAAAACTGATTATTATTTAAGTTTTTTAACGTCTTTATTAATATAATTTTCGTGGTAGATTTTTATGATATCTTAACATTGTAGTAGGAGTTTTTTAGGTGTCAACATTATCATAATTATCTTTCGGGTCGACCTCGTAACATTAACGTGTACTAATCCATAGTTAAATGTTACGTTAGCGTTTAGCAGTAGCGTGGCATACACATACACACTTTTCTGATAACGATTTTCCATTTTCGATTATAAGTATAACAATAACGAATTGGTTTATTAATTACGAGACATTACAAACACACTAACACAATTATAATAATTTCATCCTTGACCCAAAATGTTTTTATATTTTTTAATTAGAACAGGAATTTTTTAAATACGCTTTTCTATAAAAAAGCAATACATATACCCTGGTGTATGAATGTAAACACTGTTTTAAGCGATAACGTCTTATCAGCTATGGTTATACTGCCACTACGATAAAATTGCTAGTAGAATGTAAAAAAAACGAATGCGTGTCTTCAATTACGCAAAACTGAATTACATTTAAATTTTATTATGCAAACAAATACGAATTCTAAAATTGAGACAGGGTTGGATTTAAAAATATTAAGAAATAATAAAAAACGGTCTAATACTCTTCTAAATAATAAATTTACAATTTACCCAACTAAAAAGTCACTTGCAATCTTTTATTGACAAAACAAAAGCGTTTACATTTAAGTCAATGCTCAGAAGAATTAGTAATTCATTATTTTTTATCAATATTGGCTCCAAGTTGACAAGTTTTCAATTAAATACTTATTATAGTGCAACCATTTTGATATCCAATACGATAATAACAAAACTGCATTTTTAATGATTGGATCTTGCGTCATATTTAAAAGCAATAAAGATAATTGCTTTGATTTCTAAAAAAACTGTAATGTGTATTGAGATTTTCATGCTGCAACTTCTTATCGTACTAAAATACTTAAGGATTAATCACAATTGATTAATATTTTCTGAAAGTTTGTAACGTAAATGGGATGGATGCAATTTGTGTCATGAAGAAGATTTATAGTACCAAAAGCGGACATTTGAATAGAAAGATTTCTACTAGAAAAAATGAATAAAAGTGTAATGTTCATTTATCTTGTTCTCATAATTTCTGTTTGTCTTTAGCTTCAGTATTAGAAAAATCGTCCCTAGATATTTCCTCATAATTAATTTAATAAATAATAATGAACGAACTTCATATAGGTCATTCAGAATGCTCTGACCTTTTCGACATTCCGACAACAATTTTAAGATTGTAAGTTGAAATTCAGCTCTTTTTCTTATAATTTAGAATTTTATTTCTTATAAACTCCAGGTTTGGATAATATTCCTTCTCATTTTATCTTGAATTAGACAGGGTTTGTTGTTAATTGCAAAACACTTTTTTGAAAACTTTGAAGCTCCCTTGGGCCAATCTTAATATACTAATAAAAGACAAGAAGTAGTTAAATTTAAGGTTATATACCAGGTGTATACCTATGAAATGAGACTTTCAGCTATTAGACCACAGTTGTCGCTAGGAGTATTTTTAAACTGTCCCAAATGTCTTATTTTTTTCGTCTGTCATTTGTCAACAATATTCAATTCATTGTTTGTGATGTTTCATACAACAACGCATTTTTTTCGCTCTTAAAAATGTAGAATTTCGTGCCTTCAAACTACGATTTGCGGACATCGTTGATTTTCTGTTATCAATTGAAGAAAAACGCTTCTCAAGCTCATCAAATGCTTATAGAAGCTTACGGTGGACATGCTCTAAGCAGAGCACAGTGCTTCAGGTGGTTTGAAAAATTCCGAAGTGGTGATTTTAGCGTGGAGAACGAGGAACGTGGCCGGCCACCGAAAAAGTTTGAGGACACCGAATTGCAAGCATTGTTGAATGAAGATGATGGTCAAACGCAAGAAATGATGGCAGAGCAGTTGGGAGTGACCCAAAAAACCATTTGCAAACGTTTGAAAGACATGGGCATGATTTTAAAGGTCGGAAGATGGGTGCCGCATGAACTGACTGAAAGGCAGCAAGAGAACCGAAAAACCACTTGTGAAATGCTGCTCTCCCGGTTCAAAAGGAATCGTTACGGGTGTATTTCTCCAATCCCAAGCGTAAACGATCGTATGGTCCGCCCGGCCACAAGCCAAAATCAACGGCCAAACCAAATCGCTTCGGCCGCAAGGCAATGCTGTGTGTTTTCTGGGATCAGCATGGTATGATTTGGTACGAGCTATTAAAACCAGGTGAAACAGTTGACGGTGCACGCTACCAACGACAATTGGCCGATTTGAACAGCGCTATACACCGAAAACGCCCAGAATATGCCGATCGGCGTCACAAAGTAATTTTTCTTGATGACAATGCACCACCACATCGAACAAGAGCGACCCGGGAATTGGTGGAGACGTACGATTGGGAACCGCTGGTGCATGCGGCTTACTCACCAGACTTGGCGCCTTCCGATTATCATTTGTTTGCATCGATGGGCCACGCACTTTCCGAGCAGCGCTTCAATTCTCACGAAGAAGCCAAAAAATGGCTCGATGATTGGTTTGCGGCCAAAGACGGCCAATTTTTTTGGCGCGGCATTCACAAATTGCCTGAGAGATGGGTAAAATGTGTCGCTAGCGATGGCTATTATTTTGAAGATTAAATTTGTAACCATTTTTTGTTAATAAACGTTTAAAATTGAAAAAGAAAGTCTCATTTCATAGGTATACACCTATGTACATGATGAGAAGTATCCTTATAGAAATCGTAGAACAATAACTTCTGTTTTGATACCGTTTAGTAGCAATTAGTAGCAACTAACACTCAAAAGTAAGAATTCGCATGACAAGTTATCGTAATAGACACTTTACATACACATCAAGAACACTTAAAATTTATAGTTTCTCTCAAAATTCAGCTCGAAACAAATAGCAAGCGATGCGATAAGATCTTCGACCATCGACCATCTCAAAGCATGCAATCTACAGCTGAACTGCCTCCGGTTTATTTCTTCTCTTATTCTTCTTTCTAATGGTCATCGCATTGTTTTTCTCTTTTGAATTAAGTACAGCTTATAGGTTTGACAAGACAAGCCTCAGAATGTACATGAATTTATAATTCTACCCCCTTGGTAGCTAAAAGCTAAAGAATATTTTTGAGCGACAGCAGTTGAAGCGAAGTCAACCTAGTTGGTTGCGCTTAAATATTGATCGTTGCGTAGAATCATAATAAAACAAAGAGATCCAGGAAGAAGAACTTTATACAGACAGACAAAGATGCTGTCGTTAAACTTAGAAAGCTGATACATCAAGTACAAGCATTGACTCAGCTCGTTGCTTCATTTTAACCTAGAGATGAAAATGATGACGAGATAAGTGACAGAACAGTAGGGTGAGCATATTTAACTAGCGTCGACTGTACTGAAGGCAACGACAATAATAATCGAGAAAGTCTTCTTAATAATATCTTGAACAAATTGCTTAGCGATCGGCTGTGTGATACACCAAAAAAGTCTCATAATTATTTGGTTTAAATTGAGACAGTTTTCTTTAGGCGAACCACATGTGAACTACATCGACATGTCTCGTTTTTGTTCCATCACATACAATCAATCTTTGTTCAATTCAATTAATTAAAATGGCGTAAATAGAGGCTAACTATCATTTGGAATATTATAACCCAAGATTTTATTCGTTACGCTATATTTACTTTTAAACTAATCGCTCCAAAATACAGCGGTAATTTTCATTGCTACCAATTGAATGAGAACGATACGAAGTGATTCGTTTGTATTGGGCAAAACTGACTGGTAACGATTTGAATTGCTGTTGATACTCCAAAATAAACACAGGCAAAAAGAGGACATTTTGTAGCCTAAGATAAGGAAGATACCAGACACGGATTTTAGTTTCAAAAAGTAGACGTCTGGTCCCTCCACACAGAAACAGATAGCTCAAAGTGTAAAATCTAAAGTTCAAAAAGAATGCCCTTAAATTTAAATCTTTTAATTCTCGTGGAGTCGAGACGATGGAATAATCTTCCTTGCGTTTTCTAGAAATTTTATCTAATTCTCCACCTCTTGAGTCAAGTTTTGAGTCGGTGTAGTTTGGTCAACAGAATCCTAGATCCATCGGCAAAGCTATAAGAGGAAAATAAAAAAATTGGAAGGATATATAAAGAAGAAATAGAAGTATGAACCCGTGAAAGACGACTACTCGCGGCGCGACAAGGAATTGTTTATTATTCTTACAGAGAAGATGTTTGATATTAGAAGGATGGTCGTGAGGAAATGTTTGGAATTTAAAGCTACGCATGTAGAGACAACACTAGTCCATGGTAAATTTGCCAAAGAGAATTGGCCCTAACGATCGTGGTTTCTTTCCATGCTTGAAACAAATAATAGCTAATGACTTTGATGAGAAGGTGTACGATAGAATTAGGTAGGTAGTGTACGACTGTTTTGGTTAGAACCGAGACAGAGGTGGTTTCCACCCAATGTGTCATGTCTGAGTTGTAGCGGATTTTGTTGTTTATCTTGCGGAAGACATACAAGGGAAAACTAACCAAAGACAAATCTTCGATTTTTGACCTTGTTAGTTACGTTTTAAATAGCTATCTTCTTTAGAACGATACACTTCAAATTTGGAATTCTCGATCTTCTTCATGGCTTGTGAAAAGTGCAAAATGCTTTAATCCCATATAATCTTCCCAGAAGCTTAAGGATTATTTAGGTTAGATTTGGTAATTGTGATCAAAATTAGAAATTTCTCAAACTGTCGCAATTGTAAAAAGTTAGCTTGCATCTTTTTCGTATAAAACTATTACCAGTCAGCTTGATAGTGCATTTGACTTTTATTTGCTAATACATGAGTTACGCAATTTTGATTTCTAGAGTTTGTGTTCTCTATTCTGTGTAGTGTTTCATTCTTCTTCAACCAAATTCAGGATCATTATTCATCAACATGAAGCCAAATTTTATTTACGTGAATTGGGAACACCAAAAAGTGACTGCACATCTTCCTATTGTCTGCATCAGTTGCCAAGACGATTGTGCAAAAATAATAAGATTGTTGTTACAGTGGTCACATCAATTAAATGGAGAATAATTCTCAAATCTATGACTTAAAGAAGTAAAAAAACAAAAAAGTAAAAAATGCGTCAAAATTTACAAAAGCATTCTTATTGGAGAAAAGAATCTTTTTGTAATAAAAAGACACCAGCCGTTATTGAACCAGTACCAAGACAATGTTATCTGGGTTTTAGTGTTTGCAAATTGAAATCTATCGAAATGGCTCGAGACATTTTTGGCAAGCTATTTCAAAGCAAAGCTTGTTTGTCCATTAAAGTAAAAGTAAATTCACAAGAAAAGTGGAGATTTCCCAGGAGATATTTATCCAAATAAGAAATTCGGCATTAGTCCGGTTCTGACGATAGAGGTTTACTAAATCTTTGCAATTCAAAAATTCACAGTTCGATTTTGTTTAATTTTTATTTGTAATTACAACTATTGCCAATATTGAGAAATAATTTGATGCACCTGTTATTATTAACACATTGTTTGATATTTACAATTAACTATCTGTTGTAAAATAAATTAGTATGCACTTTTGGTATGTAGACCATAGCCACGTGCAAAAGTTACTAAATCACAACCTTGTTTTAATGTGACGTAAACCTTGGTTATAAAATGTTTAATATTGACAGTTATGAAGAGCATAACAACAACCGTGCCAGGCTCATAAAGCAGAGCATATTCTGAACTGTCTTCGGTATGTTTAAATATAATACAATAAACAGGGAAATTTATGTATTTCAACCTAGTATTGCACGTTTATGGAAATCTACAAGACTTGGTTTTTCGCTTCGCAAAATAAACTTATCAAATTTATCTCCAAATAAACAAAATTACATTTGAAATAAAAAACTTTAATTTTCAGCTGAAGCTTTATTAGTCGAAACCCTTAAATAATTTAAAAGAAAAACACGAGCGATGTGATCGTGTAATATTTATAATCTTGTCTCCGACTTCAAATGTTTTTATAAAAGGTTATTACAGATAATAAGTAATCCGTGTTTACATTATGGATTTTATTAATAGAGAAACGATTGCAAATGCATTTTAATTTGAAGAATGCATCTAATAGGTATACTCTGAAGTATTCTAGAAATAATCGAAGTGATTTTACCTAGTTACACGAATACCACCAAACTGCATTATTAACGGCATTTCAGTTCTTTAGATTTCTAAGTTCAAGCAATGTACCTCAATAACGAGAATTTATATTTGACGTATAATCAATATCTTGAAATATCGTGAACATATTTTTCGTTTTGTTGAATCAAAGATTATATAATGTCACCTTATTTTATATAGACCGTTAGATTTTGCGACTTGACCAGAATTATTCAATTTCATTTTAAAATAACAAAAGAGACATGTAATGATACGTACACAAGGATAAATCTTTCAATTAAAGGCCAATTTTATAAAGAGTAACATACAAACTCTAGAATGTTTTAAAAATGTTTGACATCAAAGAGGTAAAGAACCATGTGGACTTTAGGGAATTTAATTTAATTTTTAATTTATAAATTATACCAAACGAGTGTCCCGAGAAACAATTTTCCTAAAGCGCATACTATTTAATTAAACAAACGATGGAGCACATAACAAATTACGAGGAAATCTAAAACAATTAATTGATATGAACTAGCTACAATCAACTTACTACACTATATCAAATCAATCGGTATGGATACTCTAACGGTCTTTTGGGTTGTCCCCAACTGGAGAAAAAAAAACCAAATTATGAAACAACTGATATTCTTTCTTTTATTTGGCATCTATGAATTCCTTTATGTTATGTTATCTACAAACTAAATTTGACTCTAATAATGTTTTCTCTATAGAAAGTCAAGATCTGGGATATTTCACGTTTTCAACTCAAAATCTAAAAGTTTTTAATTTGGAGGTATTTTTCAGAAAATCTTGAAACTAACCCAAACGCAAATGATCGAGTTTTCAAAAATGTCGTCTTGAAGATCTTTCAATAGTTCCTTGTAAGTCTAGAAGATTATAGTCGCGTAGGAAAAGCTTCCTGTGGTATTAACTTTAAGAAAAACCCATAAACAAAACTTTGAGAAGTATGGCAATATTTGGGTCTAGACTTATCTCGCATAAATAATCATTTGCTTTAAATGAAGCACAAACACTGATATGTGTAACTCCTTGATTCTTCTTTATCTTCATTTTTTAAATTTTAAAATAAATAACTTTGAGAACTTAACCTTTTTAGCGTGTTATTAAGCACGATCACTTAACATTGACAAATTACTTCTGACATATTAGTTCCGCCATCAAAACAGGTAAAATGAAATTGAATGAAAAAATGCTTACTGTATGGTGGTGTGCTCCAAAATCAGGAAAATTAAAAAAAACAGTCTTATATCAAATGAACCACATATACCAAATCCAATTTGCAATAAGTTTTGTGTCAAACTACTACCATGCAGAGTTTTTAGAAAGAGTTACAAAACACATTATGCATTTGAAGAGTGGGATGAATAACAAGAAGTAGCAGAAAAAAAGAAATAATTCTAGCAAGCATAATATTCCAAACGGTCAAGGCTATAGATATGGATGCGCAAAAACCTTACAAAAGAGATAAATGCAGTAGCTTAGATATGCATATGTTAATTAAATGGATGGACGTCTCACAGAATCTTGCACTCGATTATAAAAAACGACGGACTCAAAAAGCAAGAAAAATTAGTTTTTGGTACGTATTCTTATGACATTTATTCTTTTAATAATTACATAGAATTTGTGTTATTTGGAGGTGTTCTGTCTTGCCCGTAAGGGTCAAGGTGACTGACAGTCACTCTATTTGAGTCGACTAGCCACCAAGTCGAAGTTTGGGGCTTTCGCATCACATACTGCCCGCATTTCCACCCCGGGTCATCAAGCCACTTCAACTTCATCAGTCGGTTTTTTGTTTTTGTTTAGATTTCGACATAGGTCCGACCGCAGTCATTTCTCAATCCCATTCACACCGGTCCGCATCCCTAAGATTTGGAACTCTCGTTGTACCTCAAGCCTCAATCATCATAACTGTCAGAAAGTTTTCCCGGGAGGTCGGCAGCACGCGCAAATCCCCCTGACTGTAAAGAATTACATTCCAGAAGGAAATAACTGTTTTTTACCATCAACAATCATTATCACATCCAACTCAAATTCTACCATAATTGTAAACTGTCCTTCATCAACATCATCAACTTGTAACTCAATTTGTTTAATGGAACTCCAACTTAACTTCTATCCACCAATACTATCGCCTCCAGAAAATTCAATTGTGAAGATGATAATGATGATCATGATCCAATCCTTTCTTGTTCCACAACCTAATTTGAAAAAGAAAGCCAAATACCAACAAAGTTTCACGTATGTATGTATTAACATAGTCGTAATGTTTGATAAAATAAAAATATTGTTTCACTTCATTTCTAAAGGAAAAAAATGCGCAAAACTGCCAAATTTAAAAAACTGCTCTTTTGGACTTTGAAAACAGATTAGCCGCTCCTGACAAAACATAATTACTGTTCTCTTGCTTTTGAAACGATTTCTTTTACCAAAGAAGGTACGAACAATTTCTTCTGACTGTTGGAAACGATCTTTGTTGATACATTTTTAATAACTTTTTATTGGATGAGCTATTCATCCTTTGTTTACTTTTGATAGTCCAAATTAAACTGAAGTAAAAGCTGTTCAGTCGTCTGTTTATTTTCCATTTCCTAAAGTAGTTTCTCTCTCTACATATCTATAACAGACATGTCTTCAAATATTTAGATTTCTAGACTTCTGCTGTTCAAACTGCTCAGACCTTAGTAAATTATTCAAATTGATGAAATTTGTTGTCTCAAGGCACTCTAATTCCTGCAAACAACATCGTTATTCAACAATCACTAAAATACAAGGATGAGATTCAAACTTGGAGTTGAATTTTAGTAATTATCAGTCCCTTATAGAATTGACATAAATAATCAATTACAATAAGGAAGACAAAAGTAACCACAAGAAGTGAAAGAAGTACGAGTTTTATTAATGTTAACGTTAGTATTGTATCACTATAATATTGTGGTGTGCATGTGAATTTCTTGAAGGAAAGTTTAATAATTCTCAACTGTTAGCGACGAGGATGGGACCTCAGTTTCAATAATTAGTAATCAGCTAGTGTAAATATAAATAACAAATTATATAGTAACAGTAAAACAAATAAAGATCAAAGAATCAAAAAAAAATCTTCAATATATTTGTACATGAAAGGCATTTATTTAAGACTGGGTTAGATTTCACTTTAAATATTAACTACAATGACAATAATATTTAATACGCTTGATCTCAAAACTTTAGCGACGGGGATGGAATCAAGATATAAACGAAATGTCAAAAAAAAATATATAAAAACAAAAGAATTATCTACTGTTAGTTCCACTAAAATCAAGTAAAATCTTATGAGCATCACCTTAGTATTTATTCCAATGAAATGCCACAGATTATACATTACTAGGATTTGCAATCCCGAATAACTTTTTTAATCTCGGGATTTATAGATTGAATAATCCATAATTCTAGGAATTGTAATTGATAAAATTTGTGAAGTAGATAGGCACGCATTTACGTACTTATACCGGTTGTGATCTGCCTTTTTTGTTATTTAAGCTATTAAAACAACATTAAATGTTGGTAATTATTATTTATTATTAAAAAATAATTATAATTATTAATAATACTTAATGATTATAATTAATTATGACAAAAACACATTTTTTATTATTCTACGAGGCGAGGGAAAGATTCAACATCAATAACAAATCTAGAAAAAAAATTCCTTAACGAATACAACCTAAAAATGAAATTGAAATATCTCAGAAGGCTTAAACACATATAATTGACGACCTCATTAGGTCTTGAGTACGATATGACTTGACATGCTGTTTTCATTGTTTTTATTAGAAAATAAAAAGAATCCATGGCTAAACTCACAAACTCTGATTGTGAGTGTAGAAGAATCTTTTTAATGTAGTGGAAAAGAAAGATTGATTCCTAAAAATCTTGAAATCCCGGGATTAGCGATGAGAAAATCCCGAGATTTAGAGATTCGTTTTTTTTGTCGTGATCCCGGGATCCCGGAAGGGCGTTGAAAAACTACTGTTTAATACTGTTTTGTATTTGTTTTTACTATTGTCTCTTTCGTAACCTGAATAATAAATAATTGATTACTACTAGGAAAGACCCCTTTTTAGTTTTTACAGGTAATCCAGAAAAAGGTTTCTTGATGACTTTTATATTTTATAAACAATTTTCAACTTTTATGGTTTTTATTTCAAAAAAACAAATATAAATGGATCCTATTTTCGATTTAAAATCCAAACTTTCAAAATTGAAATGTTTCGCTTAATAGTGTTCTCATTTCCTCTAAAAGTTATTTAATTTTCAATTACATTAACATAATAATTAGCTAAAATTGAAAGCTGTTAAGTGTAAAATAGCTTTTAATTCTTAATTTTTATTAAATTATACAGGTTGCAATAAAATCGTAGAATAAAAATAAGTTTGAACATATCTGAAATTCAAGAGCGAAAGTGTACAAAAGCTGTATTATTACTTCACGAACAATCACGTTATGACAAGGTGTGTGTACGTATGCAATTAAAATTAATTTAAACAGCTATATTTAATAACAAAACGATTTTGTAACTAAAACAATTGGTTTTAGTAAACCAACAGTAAACAGAGAAATGAATTTGAAATTGTCGTAATTGCTTAGAAAATTATCCAATTAAATGTAGGTACGATCTCTAAAATTGACAAAAACTGGAAAATTAACTTCCTGTAAAGGCAAGCTCGAGCAGTTTACGGTTTGCGGTTTCGACTCTCTGATTACGTAATAGAATCGCGATCAACAATAAATTTCGTTATTGATATGCAGTTGAATGCTAAAACCTGGGTGTTGGCGTTTCAAAAATGACGCAATTGCAGGTAAATTTGTAAATACTCAACCTATAGCGTCGCTTTAATACAATCTACTACACCAAAGGGTATTTGAGGAGCAAACTGAACTCTATTATAATTCCCCAACGAGTTAATATTTACGCAAATGGGGTAATTAGATGTCTGTCGATTAATTTCAGATGGTTAAATACATTTTATAGGAAGGCAGTATTTAACACAAATTTATTTATAAAGTTTGTGTAACGCCTCCGGTAAAACCTTAAAGCATTAAAATTTCAAATGCCACGGTATAATTACGGTAGTCAATTCGTTTTTAAAAATTTAGAAATATGTTAGTTAGTTAGTTACTCTAATGACTTTTTTGTGACCTCCTTCATCACCACTTGATTCTTGAACATGGTACCGACATTTTTAACCTACGTAATGCCTCGTAAAAATTTCGCAATTTAAAGTGTACCACACGTTACTTGTTTGTGTACGAGGAATGTTCAATAAATAACAAAATTCGGTTTCTAAACAACACTTGCACAACATAAAAATTCAGATAGCAACTGCATGCAGAGAAGGTACTTACTTATAAGCGATCTCTTTATATTTATTATTAATCAATTCTCGAGCCTACATATATTTTATCAGATAAGTTAGTTTTGTAATATACTATCCCTATTTACACATTTATTGTGGTTATCTGGAATCCGTTAGATAATATGCTCGGTGGGATCATAAATATTTGTTATGTTGTCAGCACCATTGTATATTCTACACTCAATAAATAAACAAACCAAAATATCTCACTAATTTACAATTTCTTCAATTTTGTCCAATCAAATTTAAGAATTAAAAGACATATTTACTTATTTCAGCAATTTCACTCATCAGATAATTTTCTTTATTTAGTATCAAACCATCCCTAAAATCGAATCAAGCAATAATGACTTCTATAAATAATTTTAGTAGGAAACTGCGTTTGTTGTAAATTGAAGTCAGAAATGAATTTTCTGAAATTACATCAACACAAAACAGTTTTACTCGTTATTAAAGTGTATTTGCTTGTTATTAATTTATTTTTAAGTTAATTAAGAGAACAAACAACTAATGTTCTTGCTGGAGATTTAAAATTTATTTTGAAAACTCCTTCCAGTTTGTTTTTGTATATACCTTAATTAATTGGTAATCTCGACAGCTTTTGAAGTTGTCGTCCTATATTGCAAAACATAAAAAACATTTGAAATTTTAACCGTTATAACTTGAGAAAACCCTGCTCCTAAACAGGTTCGTAAAAGAATATCATCCCCATGCCTCAGGTTTTTAAAATTCAGCTGAATGGAAAAGTAACTTTCTGTATTCCAAAATTCTTTATTTCGCCAAAGGTACTAACCCAAACTCCCCATTCCATGATTTTCTAGTTACTTTTGCTAAAATCCCAGAAAAGCCAAAAATTACTATTTTTCACCATCTCACAATCTACAACTCAGCTGGAAATAAACAAATCAGATCAATTAATAAGAACTTAAAATGTTTGTCCAAAATCTAAATCAAAAGGTGTAAAATCTAACTTATTGGCGGCTTCGAAAGCTCTAACAGGGAATTGGTCAGCAAACGTCCTCTTGTTTAGTGTGCACTTTGCACGCTTGGTAAGAGCTTCTCTATATTCATTATTATGAGAGTAAAAATCCCCGACCCCTCACTTTGAAATTTTTTCAATTTTTATGAACATTTTACTATTTGTGGTTAGAATGTGTAATAAATTTCATTTCTATAACTTAATTTGTTTTCCTTTAGAGCAAAGAGCAAGAATCTTTTTAATATTTCTTACTATAACTAGCAAAATAGCATAACTGGATTAAACTGTAGTATAAGGTCTACTCTCTTATATACGTACATATACATATAAATCGGGTTTTCTCGGAAATATTATTAATAAATGCCTATTTGAAAAACTTTAAAATTAAATATACTTACGCAAAAATTGTCATTAAAATAAAATTTGTTTGAGCAAAATCCGTTGGATAGTTTTTCAAATATCAGCTTTCAAAGTGAGGGGTCAGGACTTTTTAACTCTGATAACAGAAGATATTCGTATTGAGCTTGTAGGCGCATGCTAATAATTCTGAGATATACATATCCTAATTGGTTGTCAGTGTCGATATATTTTATAAGTAAGTTGAGCAAATATCATTTAAAAATGTCATTTGCATATTATCATTTAGAAGAGTTTTTTCTTGGCGAGTCACTTTTGTGATGACCCTCTCAAATAACCAAAGGGTTGTGCAAAATATGTTGCTTGCTTTGTTCCCTCTCATTACTATTTTGTATTGGGATTACTTTTAGCACTCGTAAAACGGAATCGTACATTTACATCTGTATATTATCAGCTGTTCGAAAAGACCAATTTAAAATGAAATCGTAGAGAGCAGTAGACACAGAAATTACTATCCTAAAATGCAAAATGATATAAAAAAACAATGTAAATGACTTGCTATACTTTTTTAGAACTGTTTGTCTCGAGAATTGAAATTCGTTACCTCTAATTGATTTTTCGAAGTTTGAAAGTTTTCAAAAGTTCCAAGAAATAATAATAACGCCCTGGTCTAGAGTGCCAAGAATGCAGTTTGTTGTCTTGAAGTTTCAAATGCATCTTTTAGTTTCTTTGTTTCCAGAAGTTCATTTAACGGACAAAATTGCTATTCTAACCTCAAAAATCACTTTTGGACAAAATTATATGAAGACCATTTTGAGAGGATACAAAATGAGATAGAAAATGTTGGTCTCTATTTGCACAATGAGTCTTAGCCTTGCTTTCATGTATCCAGAAATCATCAGATTAACATACATGGAGGAATCTCAAAAGTAAATTTATGTTTAAAGCCCTATAGGTGTAAATGTGACCAAATAATTGAACGCAAGTTACAAGCTTGTCCTATTTAGTGCTAACTTCTTTAATGCCAGTCATCTTTTAACCTGTTTTGGCATTTCTTGATCAGATTTGAAGTGATAATTTCTGACAAAACTCTCATACTGTCAATTAGAAAAACCTTCGCTGTTGGCAAATGACTCCATGAAAATTTCCAAGGCAACTTATCAATTCTTGAATAACCAGACACGGCTTGTACAATTTTCTAACGTTGTGATTTCGTACAATATTCGTTTACAATCATACTAATAAAACACAAGATTAACCTGTTCGTGTCGGAAGGTATAAGCTTTGTAATTTAAGCATTAGATTCATCATGTGAAGAGTGAAATAACAAAACATAGCTATTATAAGATCTTCATCTACTTCCCATACAATGGCACCACAACTTCTTCTATTAGCGGAAGTATTTTGGAACTTCATTTGTAGGATACTGTCTCATACCTCACGACTTGGCTTGTATCCTCTCGATGTTGTCAAATTATTGCATCTTTAATTATATCGAAGATCGATCGACAATATCTCGTTATTGTTTATGATAATGTTGCAGTTCCAACACGTTTACTATTTAATAATTGCACGACAACTTTGGTGATATCTCGCAAAGTACCTGTCTGAGCTAGTGTGATCTATTGATAGCATTTTCTTAAAAACATAATCAACGTCTTCCTTCCTGTGCAAAAAACAGAAGGTATCTGCTACAGAAATTATGGACAAGAGAAGGTTTTCGATTAGTATATAGTTTGGCAAATCTTTCCCAATAAAAGAAAATGACTATTGGAAATAGTAGTAAATACTAATTCAAAACTCAAAACTTATTTTTAGGTAACTATTTTGCAGATACAAATTTATATCAATATTTATCGACCGTGTAGTATCACTTCTTAAAAAAATAGCAAGCAATAGTGAAGGAGGGTTAATATGACGTTTTATGGATAGACAAATGACGAGGATCAGAATATATAATCTCATTTATTATCACTGTATTAATTGTTAAGTAAATGTAACTTGATGGTGAGAAACAATTGAAAATTCTCAAAGATCTTAAGCAATGCACTTTATTTTTTAACGGTAATATTGCATGAAATGCATACCACGATAGTGCATATTTCATATGAATGTTTTAATATCTATCCTTAACAACTATTTATGTGAAATAAATTTCGCAGTTACTACCATGTTTGACATTATTTTCCAATTCACGTTACTTGAATTTGCAATAACCCATTTAAAATCCAAGTGGAAAATTTAAAGATGTAAACATTTTCTCCAAAAGTTTGCAAAATCTTTTGTTTTACTTTCCTGAGAAAGTTACGTTTGTGTAACTTCCAATCAATTTGTTTTTGTTGATCTTCGTTTCGAGTCTTTTGGATAATAGAATTTAAGAATTATCAAGTATTAAAAAATATATGGAGTAACCTAACCTCAAAAGATGAACCCAAAACACTTGTGAAAAAGGGTCTAAATGGGCGTTTATCGTTAATAATTTCAGACTATGTAGGTGGAGCATAAACAATTCTCTTAAACTCCTTTATCTATTATTGTATTAAACAAAATAACGAAATTTGGCATTTAAAAACAAATTCCACAAAAACATTTATGTAAATTAAACAGTCATAACGTTTACGATAACAATGTCTATAATCATATCATTCATCAGTGGGTATCACCTGATAATGTATTCAAATGTTTTCGGCGTAGATGTAATTAGTGGGTGGAATGTCGCGATAATAAAATGACGCATAAAAAGTTTGTTACTAAAAGCAACGAAAAAGTTGTAGTAAAAATACAAAAGTACAGAGCAAAAGGGCTGAATGCACCCTTTGTATGGAAAATACTCATTAATTATGAATTTCAACCATTTCGTGTTTGCTTCTACACCTGTTTCATTAAAAACTGCAAGAATTGGTTTTTCATTTGCCTGTTATTCTTAAAAATCTCTTTTGTGTGTTTTTTACATCTACATAAACTTATCAGAAATAGTGGGCAGGAAAATGTTTGCTGAAAAAAACAATAGTGTTGATTTAATCTAACTGTCTCGGCTTGGTATTGCGCAGTGATAGACAAAAATTAATACAGTGGAAAAGCAAAACAAAACTGTGCAATCAGAAGTCTTATGGTTGTACTGTTAGCAATTAGTACATAAATTGCCAAACATAAAAACTATAGGCGTTTTACATATTTTATAAAAAAAAGATAGACTTTAGCCTATTTTTTTCATTTGAAAATGAAAGTGTCAAACTATTTTAAGGACTAGAAAAATTGAAAAATTCTGTTACTTTCTTTAGAAGTCTAAACAGAAGATATCATTGATATTGCCAAAACAAAAAAATGCAATGAAAAGAATTTAAAATTTAACGGTGTCTTCCATATTTTTATATAAATTTTTACACATCTGTGAAGCAAACCATATCTGTGTTGTCAGGAACTGCCAACCGCAAAAGTTGAGAATAATAAAAATAACGAGTAATGAAAACCAAAAGTAAATAACAATCTGTGTACATATACAGACTGTCCTAATATAGCAGGTACGCTACAGGAAGTTACTTTAAACCATACGAGCTATGAAGTTATTTACGTGAGACAAAGAACATCTGTTTCAAGAATATATTAATAGAATAATTGTTTTATTGGAATAAATAAAGTCTACTGTTAATAAATAGTAGTCTTAAATCGAAAAGAAGACAACAGCGGAATTAAATTAGAAAATTATTACATTAGCAGCTATAAAATGCAGTTACTTATGCTAACACCCAATATGAATATGCAATTCTTTTAGGTGCACGTGTCAGGTATCATATAGTACAGTAATGACCTTGGTGATATAATTCCGATATAATTCATTGTTAGCAAAGGTATATAAAAGTAGAATAGCTTCGTTAAAACAACAATAAATTTTATGGTACCAATATACTAAAATATGTTAGAAGAAAGTTTGTTAGTATTCTATAAAAGTTATGTTATTCATTGTAGTACAAAACGCATCCTACAATTATCAAATAACGCATCTAAAGCTAAATGGTCTTAGTTGTAGGCAAATTACTCTTGTTACAAAGTTAGATTGTGAACCACCATCCAGTAACGCTCGATATATCGGCATTCAATCCCATTTGTAAGCAATATGCAATACGAAAACTTTTCTTTAGAGTATCACTTCTAGGCCCTCCAGTTTCGCTCTAAAATGTTCTACTGTCTTTAAACTTCTTGGAGTAGAAACGTGTGTGGTTGCCTGCGGCCGAGGCCACCATTGTTTAGAAATTCCGATGTTTTTTGTTCTTTTTTCTGACACTCTGCATCAATCAATACTATAACGGATTAAAATCGAGCCAGCTGCTATAGGTCCTGAAAGCGAGTTTTAAATTTTTAAATTTCCTCTACGATTAACCTTTAAGAACCTTGAGTACTACTCATAAATACTTAAACTACTTCACGTATTTCAAAACCGGTGTAGGATCCTTTTTATAGATTAAATAATATATGTCACCCTTTACAGCAAAAAACGGATCGTGTCTCTTTATACTTATACTAGGTCAAATAATTTATCAAAGTTTCCAAGCAATCATTAATCAGAAATTGTTTTCAAATGTACGTAAGAAATAAAGACTTAAGTCAGAAATAAGCTTCTGATAACTGTTATCTGATGCCTAGAGGCGACGTTTGGGAGCTTAGTCAACTTCAAAGAATTACTTACATGTTTTTTTATAAGATTCTTTACAACCACCTTTAGTTTTAAAACTTTTAAATCTTTGTATTCGTGTTAACAACAATAATACTCTTAAGGCATGAGTCTACATATCGTTAGATTGAAACAAAGTAAGTTAGTTACAAACTTTAATGTTGGAAAGAGTGGGTTGATTCAACAGCGATTAGTTCGCGGGTGTACTCGCGGCGGTGAAGGCAAAACATGGAGACATGGAGTTAGTAACGATGGAGCAGCAGCGAGTAAAGATATTGGAGGTGGTAGTTTTCGTCTCACAGTTAGTTTCTATGGTAGGAACTGAGATTTCGCAAAAGGGGATAATTGAGAAGCAATAAGATTTGGTTTTCTAAAAGAACACAACCAATTATATCAGCTAAAAAACAGAGAGTTGCTTTACATTTGGTTTTGATAAAATTAGTATTTTCAGAGCTTCCTTCTTGAAATATCTTCAATATTCTACTAGAGATCAATTCATTTGGCAGACAGATTATCCAGCAGAAGAGGTATTTCAAATTCTGGTCTTTTTTGCATAGTTAGTGAGGCACAAGTCATTTTGTTTTTTTGATTTCTAAGTTTATAGACCTTTCTTCAAAATTGATATAAAGATGGATTTAGAAAGATTTTCAGGTAAGTTGTCTGATTTATTATATTAAGTTAGTTAAGCAAAAAAACAAGTTTCAGCAAGATTTTCTAAAATGTTCTAATCATCTTCAAATATACTTTGCGTGTGTCCTAGTGCTTCCATTTTTTTCTAACAATAACTTCATTCTTCCATCTGCCTTGATATTTTTTGTAATTCACGTTATAAAACCATTTTTGTGTATGTATAAGTTCTGATAAATTATATCTTGCGTTATCTATCACTTTTGCGTAATGTATTTTGTTGTTCTCTTCTGGTTAGTTGACATCTTTAATATAAGTTTCTCCATTTTTGTTTTCAGGTGTGTAATTGATCGCCTAGTAATAATTTAGAAATCTTATCATGATAATTACACGTTCTAAAAAGCTTTTACAAGCCAGTGACAAAAAGGATAATAAATAGCTTGATATTGCCCTCCCGCAATAAAAAATATCAGTTGCTACTGTGATAATTTAAATTTATTATTATAATCAAGACTGTTATCCAAAAAACAATTATTTATGTCAGTGGTGATGGTTAATAATTCCACAACCAGCAAATGGTGGCAATTATTTTGATCACGATTCTACAGTGTGATTTCAAGAGGAAATGAACAAAATGCAACTAATTAATGATACCCCATTAAACAGTAGAATTTTATAGATTGTAGGTTCTGGATTATGTCAAATAGATAATAAATTAACGCGAAAAAACTTTTCTCGTTGGCTTATTTTGTTTTTTATCAGGATCTACGTTCAATTGAGTTTCCTTAAATTTCAAATTTATGTAATTAAATTCAATGAATCTACAATTTTTAATTCTATATACCTACATTTAATTTATTGACGATTCCAACAAATCCATTTATTGTCATATTATGTGAATCACAACCAAGTTTTAGGAAATACTGTTACAACGAAAAATATCACGTTATTATTACTTATTACTTCATGTCGAAATAGAATTATATAAATAAATATAAAAATATTTGCACATTAAATGATTTTTTCTAATACATATATCGCTACGTTGTGAAATTGTGACGTTTATTTACTCGTAATAACAAAATTGGTGCAAATATTATCTCACAGTTAGTCGTTTTATGGCCTACATGTACACGCGCTGGTAGCTGACGTCATGTCAGAAGCAAATAATGAGGTGCACAGCTACCATATACTAATGAATAATGTAAAACTAATTTTGAAAAACTAAACAACAATTTCTTATTAAAAATTTATAAGAAAGTAAAGCTTCCCTTGTTTTTACGAAATACCCGTCATTTCCTATTTCTCAAGAAGCTTTGATGTTTATCAAAAATGAAAGAAAATAAATGATCTTATCAGTTTTATAGAAACTTGGCACTTTTTAAATGAATTTAAAAATCAACACTACCTTTTCTGTTGCAATTTGTTAAGAAAACATACAAGCCATAAATTATAATTAAAAGTTGGAATCTTGAGTTATGTTATCAAACAAGGTAAATTTTAAATATCGTTCTCTTCATCGGTATAAACTTGCACTTGTGCACAGTCATTACGTAATTTGATTTATATAAAAGAAAAATGAATTATTAATTGCAAGAAATGCAATAAAAATTCTAGGAATATCACGATAGTTAGAAGGTCATTTCCTTGATATTGAATATCAATAATTAAATTTGGCTATCATTTAATTGGAGATAAAATATATTACATGGAAAGTATCTTTAAACTTTACACCCTAACATCTGGTTATCAGCTGAAGTCCGGATGACGAAGGGGGTGTGTCGTATGCGTTTAATATTTAAGCATTAGGTATAGCTACCGCTTTGTAGTTCACCCCTATCCCTGTGTACCCAAAATACGTAACCAACATTAATGTGTTAGGAATGCGTGCGTAAAATTTCGATAGGTGTTTCCGAGTTATTTCGAATTAAGGCTTATTTAATAAGTCTTATCGCTGACAGATACGTACGTATAAAAAAAGTGACTTAAAGTTAACGCATGGCTTGACACATTACAAACTTGCGGTTTTTTCGAAACTCTTTGCAGGGGAGCATTCGCTTTTTCAGAGTTTAATCGGAGTAAAGAATAAAAGGGTGTTTGTGTGTAAAATTAAACTTTGGTAGTCGGATGGTATCGATTTAAAGCAGTTTGCCACACGCATGCCCCGGTTATGTCAAAGCCAAATTAGTATTGCTGAACGGAACCGGCCAATGCCCTTCGTAGCGGAAAACGCTACCGGAAGTACTTACTTTACAACAATTTGCCTATTCTAGTTTATGAAAGGATGCGCACGTTAAAAGAGTTGATAGCGCGACGAACGTGCTGCTATAGAGTTTGTTGCCCTAGTTGCATCGATTATGACATCGTGTTTGAAGTGTTTTTGTAACATATATTTTGTTTATAGAACATGTGTTAATGCAACTTTGCAAAAGTTACTTAAGAATTCTAAATGTGTAAAAAAAATACTGAAACTATCTTTGAAAGTTTTGCGCAATAAAAATTTATTAACAAATTAGTTCTAGATGCATAAAAAGTTGACCAAATTAACCACTTGATTTGAATACAAAAATAACTTTCACTTCTTGAAGATAATCTGATTCGCACCTTTGGTCACTTCATTGTAGACGGGCAACCCCCAGTTTGCTGATGTGTCTGGTGTGGCACTGGTATCCACCATGGGGGATGCACCATAAGCTCGAAACATCGCGCATACAATGCACGCACAACCGAGCATTCACTAACACTGCGCAAAAGTTACTGATTAACATGGTGATTGCCGCAAAGCCTACAGCGCGCCGGAGACCTCGTGGTGTTCCCCGCACGATGCGGTGATACGCCAGTTGCTGCGCGTGTCAACATAAACAACCAGCATTGCACCGTTTGAAATACTTTCACTGTTACCCTGCAGCACCAGAAGGGTTTCCAAGTTACTGCAGTTCTTAAAAATAGAACATCAATGAGGATTACGGTTTCACGAAAAAAGGCCCTTTGTATCAAATGGCAATAGGGTTAAAAAATATTTATAAAAATTAATAATTCTTCCAGCGTAATTCATGAAATTCCCTTTACGGTTTACTCTTTTTGATATAAAAGTCGTTAAGCATAATTTTCAAAATAGTGCAGTTTACACTGTCATTCTAGTACACGTAAATTTTAAATGGATACATGAGCTAAATAATTTAGTATTTTTACAGCTTTATAGGGCGTAAAGACAGATTTCCACGACAAGCATGATGTAGTAAATACTTTAATGGTTTAACGGTCAATAAATGAAGATATACATAATAAAATTTACTCTTTGATAATACATATTGTCATGATCATGAATATTACAATATTGTGCGTGCATCCAAGGCATACCGACAGGTCATAACAACCATAAAATTACCAGTTCCTTCATAAATAATGAAACCAAAAAAAATTCTAGTTTTCTAATAAAATTTAATTCAAATTTTATCGAATTTATTGTTCATACTTCATCTGCATTACATCTTCCCCTCTTTCCACGCACAAGACATTTTTTACTTTTTATTTGTTCTTAAACAACTCGGCTGCAATTTTAAATATATAGATCTCACTTTGATAAATTTTCTTCTACTCTTCTCCAATACCAATGGGGTTTAAATTGTTAAAATGTGGGACAAAAAAGATCAAAGGAAGCGGTAAAAGGTGTTGTTTTTTTATCTAACAAAACGATCCTGTCATTCAAGAATTAATGAAACTGTAGAAGAGATATTAAAATCTTAATACTGAAATAATAATTAAGGAAAATCTATACCCTTCTTTGACAATATCGACACTCCTCCCCCTCTTTAATAATTATCCGTATTTTCATACGAGAACGCCTTTTCTTGGTAAATTCATAACCTTACTTTATTTCTGAATAGAATATCAGAATCGCCAAGAAAAAAGAAATGTTTTTATAAAGGGTCGTTTTATAACTGCTAAAACACGATTAAGTGAAAAGTATTTTTCAACTTCTAAACTGTAACCATAAAAAAATTTCTGCTTTGAATGACCTTTAATGAAATTAAACTCCAAATCAATAACAGTTACGTTGTTAATAACGGTTTAATGTTGGATACCAAGTATATCACAGATAAAACAATGGAGTGACGTAACGCAATTATTTATCTTAACAGGTAGAAAAAGCGAACAGTGGGTTTGTTTATCTTTTACAGATTAGAATTATTTGTAGAAAAGATAAAAAACAGTTTGAAAGTGATCGATATTAAAACTACCTCTTCTGTAGTATGTACAATGGTTTATCAACGGATAAAAATGTCAATAATCTTAAGGTGTATTCTTATATCTTAACAATATCCAGGTTGGGATCTTATTGTAACCATAACGAAATTCAAAATTTACATATATGCTGTGTAGTATACTACACTTGCTGCTATATAAAAAGATCGTCAATATCGCTGTCGTTTGTTGATGAACTTTTGGTATTTCAGATTTGCGTCACAATCCTATAAGGATCTGCCACAGCAAATTAAAATGCGGATTCATTAAATTTCACCAGAGCCAAAAGATTTCTATCTCTTTGAATGTGATAAAGATGAGTTTGAAAATTGTTTAAAACTGTTAGATAGCTGTGTTAATTACTTTTCTCTAAAGGGATGTAAAACGGCAAAAACTGTTGAATAAACTGATGAAAGTGTCTGTATTAAATTGGAAATTGTTTAAGTTTGTCTTTGGCACCTGCAATAACATTAGACTTAAGCTAGAATTTGACTTTATACATCCTTACATTTAGATAAAAACGTGACAGCGAGCATATTATAAACTATTGTCAAAAAGGATACGTTTCCACGGCTACTGCCTTGGTAATTATATCCTAAAAGAGTCTTAGGAAACATAAGCTCACTACTGATTTTAGTTTTAGTTAGTACGAGTTAGTTTAGAATCCATGTTCATCGGATGTTAAACCGGGGGATGATTGCTTCAGGACTCAGCGTCATTTACAGAATTTTTAGAGTGTGATTTTAAGTATTCTATCAAAGACAAACAAACAGTCAGTATTTCCAAATCTCAGCGCCGCTAGTCAATTGCTTAAGACTTTCTCAGTCGTAAAACGCAGCAATTGAAAGAAAAATCAACGAAATAAAAAAATTTCAAAATGGATCCCACTCAATCCTTTTGGGTTTTGGCTCTTTATGAAAATATCTGAAATTTAGCACGTTATAGTTCCTGTTATAGTTAGTTTGTAACTTTCTAATTTTATTAATGTTCTGAATAATTCTTTTTGTGTCTATGTGTGTGGGGTAGGAAGAGGTATGCTACTATATTTAACAGTTTAGCTGTAGCTCAGGAATGGGATGTCGAATCGAGATGGGACTTTGAGTGTTGGCCAACCATTATGGATCATTTTCTGTTTTTTGTTTATATCTCAGATAGTGGAACTTTGGTTGTTGGAGGTATTGAGATAAGGATTATGGGCTATTGCATGCAAAACTTGCCAATGTCGACTTTAACAAGAAAACATGATTTGCTTATACCCATACAGGTTGGCAGCTTTTCTGAAGGAAACTATTGCATACTGATCATAATTTAACTTTCTTGTTAGTTTTTTCAAGACTTTCGTGATAGTATCATAATTTTAGTGCATACCAAGATGTCAGAAAAAGAAATCTTAGAAGGACAGTAACTCCACGTTCAATCATCTTTTGTTGCTTCTATAGCGTATTTCATTTTTTCAATGTGTGGTATTTAGTCTACCTTCTTTTCTCCTGCCACTTGCTTCGTTTTCCAATCTTCTTTCCAGATTCTTCCCTGTGGTATTTTCATCACATAAGCTATCTACCTAAATTTGTATGATTTCACAATTCCTATTGTCATACAGGTTGATTTTGCTTCTTTGCTGTATCTTTCTAATTTTCCCCCATCACAGATTCCTGAACAGTTTTTCTCCAACTATGATTTAAAGGCAATAGTTTAGTCTATAGCGAAGTTAGCTTAATGCGTGTAAACGCTTATGCACGTTGATGTCTCATTCATCTTTTCATCGTCTTTTCACACATCTGGACCATTGCATATATCTGGTTTTTACTTCGTCACATCGTTTGCAGAAATCTGATAATGGGCTTGTCTATGCCGAAACATACCATTTTGCCTATGTTGATCTTTTAATAACTTTTTCTAGAATAATATCGAATAATATGCCCCCAATGCCTTTTTTCCAAGTCACGGCTTAACCATTTTTTCAGTTTTAGTTATGATCCTCTTTGTTAGTTTTATCTTCAGTTTCTCTAATTTGATCTTTTCGTTAAATTGGGCATCAATAGGAATAAATCAAGCAGAAGCTGAAATGCTAACTCCTGAGCTTAAAATCGTCTCCGAGCGCAACTTAAGATGGTTTTCAATCTCTGTTTCAAAATTATATAAGGAAGGTTTTTTAATACTGTCTTGGTCTACTCAAAGTTCATAAACAGCAACGAATACCTTTTAAATTTGTTTTTGCTACCTGGCTACTACGTCCAAACTTTTGTAAGCTACAACAGCAAAAGCTACGAACTATGTTTCTATTTTCTAACTCGACATTTAGGGCTACTCATTTATGGTTTAGGCTATTATTTTTCTGTTTTTTCCCAAGCTTGACATTTCTTGTTTCTGTATTTCTTCGTTTCTTTATATCTCCTCTTGTTAATTATCATTTGTGAATCTTAGAAAACCTTCTCTTGCAACTATTGTATTGTTTGGTTTTGCATACACATCAAGATCTCTATCTCTGTCTATTGCATTTTTTAGCGTTTCCATCACCAATTCATATCTTTTGCTTTGGTTTTATCTTCTTGCGCAAATCTCAACTTTTATCTGTTTTATCTATTTTTTGTTCAAAATCATCTTGGTTCTTACTCAAAATGGTCTGCTTTTAGAAATTTTCATGCTTTTAATTGATTTTTGTTCCTTTTGTCCCAATTGTCATCACTGTCGATAACTTCCAGAAATATCACGAGCTTTTTGGGAAAAAACATTTGATAACTAAAGGAGTTTTTTAGTTAAGAGTTCAAAATCCTTTAAATTTCCTTTTGATGTTTTTTGATGACTACACGCCTAATAGCTACTTTCGTCGGGGACAACAGAAACGAGACGTAAAACTAGAACGAACCATCAACCATTTTATGTATATGCACACAGAGTACTTTTTAAAGAAATTAGAAATTTCTAATTGAGTCAGAAGTTAATTGAGAAGAGAAATTCGATCTTTTCGTTAAATTGGGCATCAAAAGGAATAAATCAAGTAGAAGCTGAAATGCTAACTCCTGAGCTTAAAATCGTCTCCGAGCGCAACTTAAGATGGTTTTCAATCTCTGTTTCAAAATTAGTCTTTCTGTACTAAATAAGTAATGATTTCACCAACATTTCATGTTGTTTAATATTGGAATCTGGGCTCAATGGAAACGGAATAATACTTTTGAACTATGAATACGAATTGACAGCTCATAGGAATATTCCCCGCCTAGACAGCTCTATTCTTCTGTTAGATTTGGCTTTATGATAGAATTTCAAACATCATTAGATTTTTATTAGAGATAATTTGGAAAATTAGTGAGTGATTATGGAAAAAACCAGAACTTCCTACAAATCGTTCATCAGTCGTTTTCGTTACAGTTTGACCGGAAAACATTGAACCATTCAGTGTCCTATTTAAATGTCACGCCAGCGTTACTATGTTCAAGTTGCTTTCTTACATTCCATCAGTTCGTATGTGTAATATTGAAAATAAATGTTGTAGAAAATATTCGCTGCTGAACACGATTTGAACTTCTACCGACTGAACTATCAGTACATCCATGTTCTATGTCTGATAACTAGACATAATATATATGGAAAATACTCGCTCTTGAATATGCATGACCTGATAGCTCAGTCAGTAGATACATTTCCAGAAAGATTTAATTGCAACAGTGGACAAAAATAGAACTGTAACATTTCCATATAATTTAAAGTAAAAAAATCCAAATCAATGTAAAACCTGTATGAACAATATGTAGGTCAAACAAAACAACTAAAGCAAAATAGAATAATTTAACATAAATGTTGTAAAATAAATTTTTTCTAAATGAAAAATGATGCTACTGGGATTCAGCATTGCCGCTATTTAACAACACATACATTTTAGAACATGAAGACAAATACCAAGAGTAAATAGAATAAATTTTAGAAAAGATATACTAGATGAATATTATTTTTCTTAAATTACTAGAACAAAAATAATAGAAATTTATAACAAATCTCAAATTAGAAGGCCAATAAATATTAATGTATAGATCTCTATTATGTTATTGTTACCACTTTACCACTGACGAGGTACTTGATAATTTAATAAGATTGCTTTAATAAAAAAAGGAAATGTTATGTAAAGTTACAAGAACGCAAAAATTGATTTTATACAAACACGTATGCATGCGTATACGTGTGCGTGAGAAAGGACATCCAATCGATTTTATTAAAATTTTATGCAGAAGGGACTTTACAAAAATTTATAGTGAATGTAAATATTTTTGACATTACCAAAAACTAGCTAAGGAAATGGATTCATTTTTGCAGCAATACCTGATAATAAAGACAAAACAAGATTATTTATAAAGAAATATTCGAAATTTATTAAACCTTAAGTTAAAAAGCGTTACCGCTTTACAGCTTTTATGAGAAGAACACGAAAATGATATCCATTCTGCCAAGTATTATAGGTGATATATTCTGAAACAAACGCTTTCTAAAACAAACTCCTAAGAAAATGACAAAAAAGACACGATAAAGCTGTTAAAAACATTTTTGAGTAGCTTCTTGTTATTTTATGCAAAAATAAATTTACATCGAGTATATAAGAAAAATAATAATAATAAATTCAATTTTTGCCATAAATCATTTAGCCTATGGATTACGGGATGATATAGTTTAATCTCGGCTCTGACCCTGGTTTACAGAAAAATATATAGCAATCTGCAACCAGAACAGTCATATATTAAATAAGCTTTTCTGTATATAGCTCGGTCAATTTGTACCGAAGTTTAGAAAAACAAAAATACAAACAGCTACTAATTGCTATGGCGGATACAATATAAAGAATTACTATATTGGAGTAGACAATCGATGAACCAATAAAATTAATTAAAAAAATTGGAAGTTACAGATATCGAATCTTGTTTCTAGAAAGCAATAGTGGCAAACTGTAAACAATATGTTTTGCCACTAATCAAGATAGAGTGAAAAAGAAAGTAAACATGTAATTGTTCCCTTTGCTTGATGAAGCAATAGAAATGAATTTTAAGATTATTTTTGGGCACGTATTGCACACTACAATCACATCTTCAAATTTTTTTTCTATTTTGCTAATTATCTAAAAACATTTTTGTTCAAAAACTTACGTAATATAAAGTGACTAAAGGTGTTCAAATGGTACTTTACCTGAAAACAAAAATGGAGAATTAGTTTGCTGTTATTACTGGAATTATAAAAAAGATATTTTCAACAGTTATAATGACTTAAAGTTGAGTTTTGCTTATCAGTTAGTATTATGCAATATTATTTGAAACAAAAACTCAAAAGTGAACAACGCTATAATATAATAATAGATTGCCACTGGCATATCTCAGTAGTCAAGTGTTTTAAGGTGGAAGATTTCTAAGCATGTAACGGTGATTTAACGGGTACGAGACCAGCTTACCGACCTTTTTTATCATTTCTTTTACATTTTTATTCTATTTGTATAAAAACGAACTAAACTGAAAAATGTGGTTTGCTAAAAAGAAAATTTAACAGAATAACTGTAAATTCTATTTTATTATCATGAACTTTTCAAATCAAAAATGGATGAATATTATAAATATTTAATAAAATTCAGATGCTTGTTTTTAATACTTGTAGCTATGTTTGGCAAAAAAGCCAACGATATTTACTGCCGTGTAAATTTATATTTTAATAAACGAACAAATCTAGACAGAATATTCCGGAATTTTTTCGAATCTAATACATACTACATTAAATAAACACAAGCTTACTAAAGTCTCATTGACATTAACAAAAAAATGTAAGAATGTCTTAGTTTCTTAAATACATTTTGTGTTTTTCTCATTAAATTGGGAAAGTAACCACTAATTCTGTTCGAGGTAAGTAAATGTAGAACGTGGCTCGAGGTAAGTCCAAGGCCGCGCCAGCCCCGTAGACTACTCCGAGGACAGCGAAAAACCTTTGTTGTTCATTTGTAGCGTGTCTTAGAAAAATCTTTAAGGAGCAAAGTTTCAAGTTTAAAAGTATTCAAAAGCGTTTGGGTTAGTTTAACTAATAAGCAGATTTACGAGCAAAGACGTGCTTATAGAACTTAGAATTTTTATTTTGGCCGACCGCTTAAATACGGGAGTATTTAGCCCGTCTCCGATGATAGAACTAGTCTGCTGGCAGATCTTTGTTTCCCGCATGGGTCTTTGAAATCGTTTTGGATGGCAACAGTTATTGTTTATAGACGCGATAGGAAACTACTGTTCACAATCTTAACCTAATGTTCTTCTATTTTCTTTCTAGATGTATTCAAAGTAACTTTTGAATATTCTTTTACAGGTCTAAGTTGTACCTGAGATTATCATCTACAACTGAAGACAGCATTTTTATATGTACAACCAAAAATGTTGAAAACCGTTATTTAATAGTAGTTGTCAAATCGTCGCCGACTGAAAAATCGGAGTAGAATCAATGCCTAGGGCAGCAGCATTGCTTTTTTCCACAAGCTATAATCCTGCTGACGTGGTACCAGCAATGGCGGTTAGGCGCTGTCAGTAATTACTTGTTTGCAAACGAGTAATGCCAACCGTTGAGCAATCTTATGCTACCAATGAAATGTGGACACGAGCAATATTAACTTTAATAACTTCTCTACTACAGAAAAACTAAGAAAAATACAATCGTCGCGACCTCTCTTGGAAATTTAATAAGGTGAACGCACTGTTGACACAACAGTGAAACATATCGTCAGAAACAGTCATAAAAGCTGCAAATTCTAAGATTTGAAGATTCATAGCCAGTTGTGGCAGTAACCCTCTTTTTCGCCATTTTGATACATTTTGACGAAATTTGTGTTGGTTCACCAACTGCAAATCAAATTTGAAAAACTTGTTGGTTATATGCCTCTTAGCAACTTTATTGTGCTTATAATGGCTTCTCTAGGTATATCAAATGTAAGTGTCAATAGAGTAAAGAAGGAACTACTAAATCATTAGCATTGTACTGTGCTCTGATATCCGTGACTTAAAGATAATCTTGTTTTCTCTGTCTAGCAAAAATGTGCAGATGTATATCTGTTCTGGTCTGATGGTCTACTATAAAAAGCACTACCATCGCCCAAAGATAGCTAAACTACAACGCCTGGTCTGTCTGACTACAAACCCTACGGCTGCACTTGAGATTTTATTGGGGCTACCGAACCTCCTAACGCGGATAAGGAAGGAGGCAATGGCGGCCCACCTCAAAATGCGGGATGCAGAGTTATGGCTTGGAAATGGTTTTAACATTTATTTAGTAAAAAAAGAAGTCCTTTTGTTTACTTACAGGTAAGTACTACCACACAATCCCAGCTAAGGAATAGTGAGAGAACGGTAAGGTGAATTTTCAGCAGGACTTGCTGGTTTTCTATACCGATGGATCACATATAAATAACAGGCAATCTTCAGAAGCAGACATTTACTTGGAAAGCTTCACTTGGGTTTCCAGACTGATGTTTATGCCAGTATGTCGATTGCGTATAAGGAAGATACGAGGACGCACTAAAAGCGGCCTGTGCAACCAGGATGCAACGCTTTGCAAGAGCTTGCCACAACAACAAAGGTCAACCTCGTCTGGAATCCTGGACGCAGCAGAATTCACGCCAACGAGAAGGTGGACGAACTCACCAGACTTGCAGCCGAGAATATCTGCTTAAGACCAGAGTTCGTTCCAGGAATATCAAGGCAACAAATCTTTTTAGCCCTGAACGCATAGGCTTACGAGTTTTAAAAGTTAAGCTCGCTAAGAAGCAGTGTTTATCGCCAGGCAAAAGCCCATAAAACCAGTTTTAACTTGTTAAAGTTGAGGTCCTCACAGGTCGCTCGTAGATCCAACATACCCGAAATGTGGGAATGGCAATTAAACGTCATTTTAATTTCTGGTAGAATGTGAGGGTTATGAGAGATGGAGGTTTAAGATCTTTCAGACCTTTATTCTAACAAGGGAGGAATTTAGTTCTCTAGCTTCTAGCCTATAAAAGCCTATTTGCTAGGCTTTAGCCTCCTCAACTCTGACTATTACTATTTCTACTACACTAACAATATCGATAATTGCTCAAATAATGTGAAATTTGAAGAAAAGGCTAGATTTTCCGACAAAGTGTGGTGTGCAATTTCAACAGCTAAGGCTTTTCGACTGTATGTAGGCGAGTTAGGGAATAAGCGTTAAATAGAAAAAGTTACACTCGTAAATGGGTTGATTTCTTTAACACATGTCAATATAATGTTTTGGTCGAACGTCAAAGGACAACATAGCCTTTATGCCTAAAAATGATAACCTCTCAAAGGTTTTTAGGTAGTTCTGTCGAGGGAAGTTTATGAGAACAGATGAGTAACTCAAAATCAAAAGCAATTGGGACGTAAGATTTTTTAGAAGTTAGCAGAAATAAAGCTGATGGAAAGAGAGAGTTTATACTGATGATTCAAATTAGATTAATGTAGTTACTAAAGATTAAATATCGAAAATTGTGCCAAAACTTTCGGGATGTACATTAACGACCGATATTTGAAAAATAAAAAAGGTCGACTCGATTTATTTGTAGAAAGTTAATTAATTGTAGTTTTTTTAACTTTTGCAAAGGTATAAAAAACAAACTTTATTGTTTGTTGGTCACAGCCCCGTGGCCTTAATCGTAATAGCCACTACTGGTGTTTAATCAATAATGTTTAAAATAGAATTTCTTTTAGCCAAATGTTACAGCTGTCGATGTCAATTCCAGAAGTTTCGAGCTTAAAATGAAATCCTAAAGTAACAAGAATCATGAAAGCCAATTTCCTGTGATTAAAAATTAAACAGATATCTCTGTCAAATATTGTCGTATCGATTCATTAATATATTATACACAGTTTCAAGGCGTGAAATTTCAATTTATATGTTAACAAAGATATTTAATACATGAATTTACTGGAAGCTAATATTGAGCTTTTAGAGTTAGATTTATCTTCTAATTGTAAGTGAAACAGGAACGATAGTTACGAAGTAACAATAGTGAGAACCTTGGAAATTAACATTAATTTATAAACTAGAATTAAGAATCACAATTCAAAAGCAAAAAAGTTAAAATAGAAATTGGATTAATAAATCAACTGAAGATGGTTTTAATTCCTTCTTATTTGAACCCATTTATAACAGATGAGTTTTGAGGTTATGATATTTTAAATCTAGGTTTATGATCATTATGGATTGAAAGCTGTTACCAGGATGTCTGAACCGTAATCTCTTTAATATATACTTACCATGTACATCAGACGTGCGGAATTTAAATTCAAGCTTTTTAACTTTAAGGAGATAAATAAGTTATTGATCTTAAAACGCTTGATGTCAATTATCTAATACTGAGTTTCTAATAACAAGTGAATTAGAGAGAGTCACAAATTCAATTGTTATTTTAAGTAAAGGAGAAAAATCAGGTAAAAAATTAATCGGAAAAAATAAAAAATTAAAAAAATAGTTTGCAGTGGAATTTAATATTTTAAAAAGTAGGTAAGCTACTTATGTTAGAGTTGGGTATTCGTACATATATAAAAAAAGCCTTTCCATTCAGATAATACTTTTTAAAACTTCTATTATAAATGCGCCCACATTCGGAAAACGAATATGTGTGTCTATTCTAAAACTGATTAAAAAACCCTATGGCAAGAGGAAGTGGTTACATGCCGAAGGGTTGGCTCGGAGATAAATTTAGAACTCCTATCTCGGTAACATTATTTTATTTTTGAACGTGGTAGGTCTTTTGTTTTCTCATCATTTTCCCATTTTACCTACAGTATGAATAATGGGTAAGTACATATGTATATCATGTTTAGATATGCAGTTATTATGAACAAATCGAGATTTCTTTTGCGCACATTTATAAAAAAAACCAAATATTACCTTATTTTAATGGAAATTACATTATGTACATTTAAGATCATTAATATGCTATTCAAGGCACATTTTTGCAGAACCTTACCAAGCTTTCGTAGCAGCATCTGGTTGACTAAAAAATATTTTTATATTTACATTTTAAACACACTTCCAAATGAATATTCAGTCTTCCATACCGTTTCTCCGTAAGATCGAACAAGTAAATCTGTATTTCATTCTTTTACACCACACGGGCTTTAAGCCACTGAAATCCAGGGTACTCTACAATTTTAAAGTGTGCTTCAATCTAGAATGCACAATACTTGTCAAGTATTTTAAATTCTGCTGACATTCAAAAATTACATTCATCTTTATACAAAGCTTTAAAAGCTGTATAAAAGCTTTGAACGTCAAATTTAAAAAGGAATAAATAGCATTTCCTTCTTTATACAGGGCTGACATGAAATATTCTTCTGAATATTGCCTTATGCAAATAAGAAAAGGCACCGCTTTGTCACAATGCAGATAATAATGTGAAGTAAATGATATCTATAATCACCAAAGAATAGCTAAATTGCATAATAAATGCTGTATTTCGCTATATATAGTAGATTCTTGTAAAGATTTCTCTACTATCTTTTTAATGTTATTGCTATACCAGCAGATTTTATTAATGGTTGTCCTTGTTTTTCTAATTCTAAATAGTTTTTGATCTAATGAAAGTCAATTGACCTATAAGTTCAAATTTCTTTAAAATAGTCTTTGCTCCAAAAATTACTGTAGGAGTCGTTAAAAAAATTTTACATTGTTTTGTTTTAGAAAGAAGACCTATAAAACAACCTTTTTAATATAGAATTGGCGCCTTATTGCTTCAGCGAGACTATAGTACATGTGTTATGTAATTAGGAAGATTAAATCGCCATAGAATGTGTTTAAGTTTCTCATCAGAAATAATCATGTAAATTGTACAATCTGATAATGTAGCAGTGACTTACGTATATAAGTATACAGGGTGTTTCCAGAATTATAAGAACTAATTTATCGACAGTGTCAGCTTTAAGACACAAAGTGTCAATGATTTATTTCTCCAGTTTTTGAAAGAAGTACAAAAATAACTAAATTCAGAATTTTTTATTATTTTTGATTTTGAGTAGAGTACTTTTGCCATTTTCAATGCACTTCGTACAAAGTGGGCTAAATTCGATATAAATATTAGTTGTCTCATAAAACTAGAAAAAATCTGAAATAAAATTAAGAATCTCTTCTTTCTATTAAATCCATTGGCGCAACGAAAATGATGTTAAATTCTCTAATCAGATTAGTTTTACATTTCTTTGAGCTGTTGCTACTATCAATACCAAGAAAAAAAGAAAGAAAATTGATTAGTAAAAACAGAATGTTTTTATGTTGATGCGTTTTTGAAATACAGACCAAAAACTAATTTTGCCAAAAAAAAACAAATTTTCTCAATTTTTTTTATGATATGATCAGAATAATAATAAATGAATTGATATTGAAATGTCTGGCGGCTTTTGATGTTGGAAAAAAATTTAACTAACGTAACACATGAGCTCTTTTCAAGGTCAAGAAGTTTCTCAGTGCTGTTTCAGAATCGCATTACGATTCAAAAAGGTTTCATGACCAAAAAGAAAAAAAATTAAAATCAAAGTGTTATGATCATAAAATCACCAAATATTTGCAGTTTTGCATTTACAAATCGATATAAAATTGCCCAGGTACATCTAATAAGGTGGTTATCGACTGCAACACTAATTTTTTGCTTTTGAACTATTTAAAGCATGGATTATCAATATCACAGTGACAAGAAATTAATTTGTAGATGTGCTGCTATCAAAATGCCTTTAAGAGTACTAGAACCATAGATTATTTCTTCTGGGAGGTGGTTAAGAGTTAGACAGAGATTGGCATGACGATAACATCGGTAAAGGTCCTGGTCCAAAGTACCTTTTAGTGCACTTACTTCTAGAACTTTCTCTAAAAATAACTATTACATATTATCAAGCATTGTTTAAAATGGCCAACTAAGTTTATTTAAAGAGGCTTCAATACAAAACTTTGATTGACATGTTTTAAAGAAAATTAACAATTAATTAGCAGTTTGATGTCTTGGTAAATGATGCCTATTATTCCTCCTGGATTGCTATACTGTTTAGGCTTTGCTCCTCTTTGAATCTCATTAAAAAAAAAAGAAATAGAAAAATGCAGATGAATTATCTATTGAACAAAAAACTATAGCAGAAGGATTTTCTCTCTAAAATCAGACTTTCATATAATTTTTCAAGATAACATTTCAAAGTTAGATTCCACATCATGCTGTAGCAGTAGTAGTAGTAGTGTCGTTCTAAAATAAAGTTTTTGGGTTTAAATTTCTTTGGATACCACGAGACTCTGCATTTTGAACTTTAACGGTTCCCTAAAGTCTATTCTCTATCCAAGGTAGTTTTTCTATTCATGCATTAATATATTCATAAATACAATATTGCAAGTCTTACAAAAGAAAGATTTTCTTCTTTAATTTTTGATTCTTAATTTGAAGAAATCAAAGTATTGCTATTGTCGAAGACCGTGAATAGACCCGTGCATGTATGCACTTTATTAATGAGACACTCAGAAGCTTTTCAATTAAAGCTATTACCCACAAATCGAATTAGCTTTGTAGGGTTAAACTTACAGACAATGCACTACATACAACCTAATTATCAGAGCGTCGCATTTACCTACATTAGTGGCTGTCCTTCGTCTGGAAACCATTTTGTAAACCAACACGCTATTGCTGAATAGTAAGCAGTTTGAGTACAAAGTATAATTGTAAGCATTAACCTATTTATTTACAAAAAACTGTTGTTTTGTTAATTTGTAAAATAAAACTTATAGTATAAAAAATGTTCAACTGCATAATAAACAGAAGTTGTCAGAGTCATTTAAGTAATAAGAATAATGCTTGGTTAGAATTCTATTTATAAGAAGATTTAAAAAGATTGAAAATGAGGGGCTATACAAAGAAAAAGAAAGGTCTTAGAAGGAAATTTGCTGATAAACCACAAAGGAGAATATGTAGATAAAAAAATGTCATTGAAAAGAATAGGCTGACCTGAAAAGAAGACTATAATAAAAGGATTACAAAAAATACAAACCGGGAGAGACACATTTCTAAAGATATAGGTGCGTCATCAAAAAATTAAAAACTTTTAATGATCCCTCTGCTAGAAATACGAAGTATTTACAAGTACGTCGTAGAACAAAAAAATGCCCACGGGAAGATTTGTATACTACTCGTTCAATATATCAAACGACTGTTTTTAAATAAAACGTCTTTATAACAAAGAACGCAATAGAGACTTAAAAATTATTATTAACCATGAGGATTTTATAAAATAAAACGACAAGTTAACAACGAACGATTGAAAATGTTAAATTGGAAACTTTGATGATATTTATATTATAAATGCATAAGGGTTGTCGAAAAGTTTGGAAACGCAGCTGATTCGGCAATTTAAGAAATAGATTTTGCAACTAATTACGAATGAATCCAAACTTTTCTTCGCGCATAAATTTACGTAAAAAAATTTTCAACATTACGAAACACTGTCAGAGTTAATTGGTCATGCAAGTGTTTTTACTCTGCATAATTTAATTTTTAAGTTGACGTAAAACAGAAACTGGAAAGTAAGTTTTAGAAAAATTAAATTATTAATAGAAATACTTCACAACCAACTAGTTCATGTCAGGCAAAATTTTAGGTAATCCTATATTATGCAAAACTACGTTTGTGTGAATTTTAAATTCTTCAAAATTTTCCAGAAAACTGTTTTCTAATTCGTACATAATTTCCTAATAGAGTTAAATTAGAATTTAAAGAAATTTCTAAAACAAGCCAATAAATGGCTTCTCAAAATGGCGACCAAAGATTTCTTTAATCTTGAATTTTAAAAATCGTACCTTTTTGATGGTTGAGATGAATTTATTTCCAAAAAACAATTATGGTTGAACGGTCTGTATAGTACTCATATGTGCTTCTCACGTTAGATGAATTTACTCCCTTCGAGCCTGAAGACAACAGAAGACAAGAACAAAAATTTAGCACAATAGTTTAGATAGTCTTCAAGATTCTTTCTATTTGATAGAATGACAAACAAATTTTGGCTATCATCCAGTCTATCATCGAAACACCCCAACTAGCTATTAAAAACACATTCTCTTATCGTTTGTACACCCAAAACCATGAACAATAAACCTCTTAGATTCGTTCTGTTCCAGAAAACTCTTTGTCTTCCAAAATCCCTCATTTTGTTTTTTTACCAAAAAAAGTACTTCTGTAGAAAAAATTGCTCTTATTACAATGAAAAATCAATAGAAAACATTTTGAGGTCGCCCTCGTAGTTAAGAAATGAATTGAACACCATAGTAAAGTTGCTAACCATTTCATATTATATTGCACTAGAAAGGCCAAAGTAGATAAGACTACACTTCACTGTAAGAAAATTTTAATTTAATTTTGATAAAGACCATATCCTTCATAACAAGTCATTTATAGTATATAGGTAAGTTGTTACATCGTGCATCTTGAGAACTTTGGGGTTCAAAGCAAGGTGGGCAAACTTTAGCTTTAGCCAATAAAGAGAAATGTACGAGCCGAAATTTAATCAAACAGTTTGATCGTTCCAGCTGTAAAATAATAAAAACCCATATTGAAGAAAACAGTTACTCGAGAGTGATGCACAGCTTTGCCAATTGTGCTTTAAAAGGCTTAACATCTATTCTTTAGACAAGTACGAATTATTTAGCCGCTTGTCATATTATAATTAAGTAAATGGTAGTTCTTCCCCCAAGTACTTTCATACTTACAACAGTACCACCACAGCTGATTTAGTACCTCCTAAAGAGAATTTACAGCCCTCAGAATTAACTGTACAGACAGTTAACATCAAGAATATGAATCCTATTTATAGTCATTTAGAGACAGCCATTATGAAGTTATCAAATGAGAATTCATGAGCTTTTGAAGTTGAAATTACTCATTTTTGCGTAGTAGCTACTTTTTTACTTTACTTTTATTTCCCAGATCAATAAATTAGATTTTCCTAGAAACTGCTTTAAAGGAAAGGAAAAGCCAAAAAAAAGTAAACAAAGTGTTAAATATTCATGAACATTTAAATTCACAAATATTTCAAAACCTAACACAGTTGCAACACAAATGGAAAATTTAAACAGGTGTTTGTTAAAGTTTTCGACGCATTTCAAATTTGATTACTCGATAGGACATTATTATAACTACGAAATAACAATTAAAAGTTGCAGTGTTTCATGAGCAATACAGTTCTTTATACGTTTGGTAACATAAATATCGCTGTTAGTATCTTTATCTTTTGTGATATACTGTATAATGCAATATAACGTGTGGTCACAAAATTTTTATGTTGTATTTATTGTTTTTAAATCTTTATATGCACTTGTGGTGTTCAATCATGACGCTTGTAAAATTATAACGCAGTTTATAATATCCGTTTCTTTGTTTTTCGCCGTTCATGCTAGGATTGTTTATGAACTGATTAAATGAAATTTATTGCTATTTAATATGTGGTTCAGAAGTTTCATTCTTCTATTATCGAATTCATAAATTAAACTACGCCATTACCAATATCATACCACAAAACCATTTAAAACAAACATTTTGCAGTTTTTGCAAATTATTTTCATATTTATGTGTTGAAACTGATTGTTTAAAAAAAAATCTTCTTTCCTGCCGCCTTAATAACTTTCGATGCACTTAATTGAATTTCCGTTGAGATATAAACTGAACGTTAATAAAGCTGATGTAGTAGCTGGGCCCCCGTGCAAAAAAGAGTAGAAGGCGCGAATCTTACAAGATGTGCTTTGATCGAAAGACTAGCAATTAAGCTAAACGTCCAAATCAAACGTTAGTCTCATAAATTTCTTGTTAAATACATTCTCTTTTCATTTCGAATTTATTCTGTGTGTGAGAGTGTTAAAAGGGATTTTCCAGAGTTGACCCACACATCCCTAATATTGAAAGGCAACTCTAATGAAGACGTCTGTAACGCTCTTAATTCCTATCGACTCGAGTACCAACCAGTAAATAGTTGCTTGACAAGTAGAACATTCCAATTAGTCAAGTTTTGTTTCTTACACGTTATGCTTTGGTTTTCTCTCATCAGTGTTTTCACTTTGAGGTACTTTGTGTTTTACTGATCTCATGCGTGCCCAACAAGGTGGTAGCGGTGGTCATACCTATGAAATATGTAGTGAATACTGCAATAAAATTAAAACTAGACAAAGACGTATGAAGTAGATAATAGTAAAAATTGCTATTGCATTCATTAGTGCTTTTATCTCATTTGTTTCTGTTTGTCTTGCGAGCGCTAATATTAAAACTGATCTTCCAGAGTTTTCTCTATTTTCTTTCTTTCTATTAATATTTATATAAGAGTTACATATGATTACGGGTGTAAAAACATCTTATTTTGAATAATTTAAATCATCTCTTTTTATTTACTCACCATTACATCGTTTTGCTCTTAGACAAATCTTGGATGCGGGCAAGACCAGAGCTGGTCGATATGCCGACTTTAGGCAAGTCATCGTCTGGCGGCTTTTCATTACATGTCAAATAGGAGGAGAGCAAGGGGGAGGTCAAAGTTGAAAATTTTGCACTTTTTGAAAACGCTTCACCCTAGGCTGTTTTCAAAGATATTGAAACGGTGTTGGAGGGCAATGTTGTGCCTTGTTATGATGCCGTTAAAGCTAATTTCCCATTTGCTGCAGTTTCGTCGATACAGGACCCAACTGGTTATACCCAAACTGGCTCATAGCTCGGAAATCACGACAGTTACGGATGCCTAAGTTTTGCTGTCTGCGAGTTATAAACGAAAAAGCTCCAAACTTCCTCGAAAACCCGTTCGTGCCATTTGTGAATTTTGCAACACCCACCAAAAACGCCCTGGTGGTCCAATAGATATAATTGTATACAGCTGTGTTCTGGGAGTGCTTATTAGGTTTACTTTTGGTTCGCTTTTGGAACAGATTAGAAAAAAACATGTATTTTGTCTTCTATTGAATTTGAATGCGCCGTGAATAGAGAACAAGAAATTGGAACACTTTCTTCCTACACTGTCATCTTCCAGATGGAGAAAACAAAACACGGCCATGGAATGGGCACCCTTTAAGCTAGGGGCACCAATTTTCTGTGATAGGTATACTTTAGTGACCCATAAGTAATTCTGTAAGCAAAGATTGGAATTCTCCAAAAGGGTTGCCGCTCCCCTTTGATCCTCTCTACCGCCGTTATTTTCGGGTATTTATTAATGATGGAATTAGGAGTGTAGCTTTTTCAAATCTTTGCGCTCTTGGCTACAAATTCGGTTAAAATGCTCCAATGAATATTGGATATAGGAAATTCTGAAATTTCTTAAGAATTCGTTATTTTTTTGGTTTTGCGTCATTCGCATCAAAACGGTACGTCCTAAAAAATCTAGTATACTCCTTTATTCAAAAACACATTCTTTGAACCTACAAAATACAAGAGATAACAAAGACTACAAGTATGAGAGTTGGTGCCCATAGACAATAGGCGCTATCGAATAATTTATTCTTGTTATAAGAGCTATATGAAGAGTTATAGCAGGTATAACTCGTGTGCAAAGAGGCGATATGAGCCGACTAGTTTATATGATTATTATAAATATGGATTGTCTCTAAATGTGAACAGGCTATTTTGCTATCAAGGGAGTAGTGAGATAAGCTTTTTTATATTCACCACAGTGCTTCCTTTTATTTAATTTTTAAAAATTGAACTTGAAGAATGCACTTATGAAAAATGAATTATAAAATTGTGTACTGTGCTTAAAATAGTTACTAATCTAATAACTGCATTCATTATCATTATAACTTTAAAATGCTCAATTACAGCAAAATCTCTATAAAAAACTTTATAAACCATGATAGCGTTTGTACTAGTTCAAATAGAAACAGCATCTGTTTTATTTCAATCCTTTCAACATCGTGAAATAATCTACCATATCAGTGACGTAAATTGCGCTGATAAGTGAAAAATATTCAATAACGCAATTAAGAGTTAAGTTTTAGATTTAATGTTTAGTTTAAGTTGGCGAGTAATCCTGGAAAATTCAGTAAACTTTTGAGATATTCATTTAGATGCAAGTTTAAATGGGATGTGCACACTGATAAACTGCGAACAAAATTAATTGTTCGTTTATTACAGATTAGAAGTTTAATGGATTTTGTTCCCCACATGTAACTAAGATTTAAACTTTGATGTTGCGTCACTTAACAATCTAGAACAATAGAAAACAGCAACAAAAAGTTTTGCAATAAATAACTAATTTTATTAAATCGAGAGTTAGACATTTAATACTTACCATTCTCGTCTTTTTAGGCGACCCGGGAATATATTTATAATAAAACATAATAAATATCTCATAAAAAAACCATCATCAGAACATATTACAGGAATATAGAGATTTTATGTCTCTCAAGATTGTTCCATCTTTGGAATATCAAAGAACATTAAGTGTCCAAAACAGTCTAGCCTCTAAAGATAGAAATTAAGTTGCTTCAGAAGTTTGCTAATGGAAAGTAATGAAAGAAAAAATTGCCAATGTAATAATTACAATTATTAATATTTTGAGACTTTTGGTGTGCATGAGTCTTAAAAATGATTTTCCGGCATTTTTTTCCATGATATTGTGAATCCAGAAGTTTCTCTTTGGTCAGAAGTTTCATAGTCTTGGAAATTCTAAATGTCTAGCATAATAATACGAGGGTGGTCTGAAAAGTTTCCGACCTAACAAAGATACAAGACATTTTTTCTGAAATTTTTTTTTTTATTTTTCAACATAGTCTCCTTGTAACTCTACACACTTCTCCCAGCGATGCTCCCATCTCTGTAACCCGTCCAAATAGTACTCGGCATTTTTCTCTGCAAAATAATTGTTCACG
The DNA here is from genome assembly GCA_011009095.1 of Ignelater luminosus. Taxonomy (NCBI): domain Eukaryota; kingdom Metazoa; phylum Arthropoda; class Insecta; order Coleoptera; family Elateridae; genus Ignelater; species Ignelater luminosus. The sequence continues at coordinate 326,715 of VTPC01090689.1, forward strand.
AAGGTGATTGCCTCTTCATTTGACGAAAATCTTTGTCCTCCGAGCGCAATTTTTAGATGAGGGAACAAAAAGAAGTCGCTTGGGGCTAGATCTGGTGAGTAAGGCGGATGGTCAAGCAGTTCAAACCGTAATTCGTGGATTTTCGCCATGGCAACCGCTGAGGTGTGAGACGGTGCGTTGTCTTGGTGAAACAGGATTTTCTTTTTCTGCAAATGTGGCCGTTTTTTCGCAAGTTCTGCCTTCAGCTTGTCAAGTAATGATGCATAGTATGCTCCTGTAATGGTTTTTCCTTTTTGAAGATAATCGATTAAAATAACTCCATGACTATCCCAAAAAACAGTCGCCATCACTTTCCCAGCCGAAAAAACAGTTTTTGCTTTTTTTTGGAGCCGGTTCCCCCTTTGCAGTCCACTGTTTGGACTGTATTTTTGTTTCGGGCGTATAATGGTGTATCCAAGTTTCATCTACAGCAATTAATCGGCGCCAAAACTTGGATTTATTTTGCCTAAACTGCGCCAAAAGAGCGTTGGAAATATTCATTCGAACACGTTTTTGGTCTAACGTGAGCAAACGCGGCACCCAACGCGCGGACAGCTTTCTCATGCCTAAATGTTGATTTAATATGTGACAAACACGTTCTTTTGACATGTTCATAACCTCTGCTATCTCTCTCACTTTAATTCGGCGGTCGTCTAGCACCATTTGGTGAACTTTGGCGATGTTTTCGTCGGTAGTTGCAGTTTTTGGACGTCCCGGACGTTCATCGTCTCCCAAGCTCTTACGGCCACGTTTAAATTCAGCAGCCCAAAATTCCACTGTGGTAAATGATGGTGCAGAGTCCCCATACACAGAATCCAACTCATCTTTTATTTGCGAAGGCGTATTGCCTTTCAAAAACAAATATTTAATGACAGCTCGATACTCGATTTTGTCCATTTTCACAAAAAAACTCACATCAACTCACCCAAACGACTGTTACATAAAAACTGCGCGTCCAAAATGGCTGAAACTTTGGTGAGTAACTGTCAACAGATGAACAACGAAATTCAGTAGCTTTTATTTACGAGTGCTGCCATCTTCACGTTGAGGTCGGAAACTTTTCAGACCACCCTCGTATAAGTGAATTTCTCCAAATCGTTATTTACAATCGTAATTAAAATCCAAAACGTACAATCTCTGAAAACAACAACAAATGATGATAAAATAATAAATATAAACAAATAATTGAATAGCTCATAAATGGCTAGGTATAGATTCCTAAAGAAATCTTACATTTAGAGATTGTTGAAACGCCCTGTATGTAAGTGTGAGTACACAATAAAAAACACAGGCTGTTTAAAATCGACCCATTAAACATACTAATGCAAAACTGTTAGTGTCCTTAATATAAATGTCACAAATGTACAACTAATTCTTGAACTGAAAACTGGTTTGCTGTATAAATTTCCTGAAGCTTTCGAGATGCAAGACAATATTGACTTCAAGTCTTCTGTCTATTAGTTCATATCAAAATAATAACGGACATAATTAACAATAGGTATTACCATGTAAGTAAGTCATTCAAAAACATTCATCTTATAAATTACGATATAATAAAACTCTTATGGCACATTATATCTAAGATTATTATATTTCTAGAACGAACTATTAGATTTCAACTGATAACCATTAAGATTGATATAATAGAACGGTATTAACAATTCTGGTTCGGTTGAAAGCTGCCTCGTTCGTATTACAATGGAAAAAAGGGCAATGATACTTTGATCTGTACTTTACAATGTACTGATCTTTTCCATTTATACTTTTTACAGTTATTGATTTTAGCATTCAGTAAGTAATACATTGAGGTTAATCAAATGAGTCGAGTAGATCCCTTTCACATAATCTCATACATAATTTAATTCATCTAAGTAAGCTCGTTACTACAACTAACCAAGAATTAGTGTAGTGAGATTATTTTTGAATTTATTCAGTACAAAAGCCGGAGGAAATTTCGTATTTTAAGATTTTCCCAACGTGAAGAATTACTTAACTATAATCTCATGAGAAAATATAGTAAGAGTATAATAATGATAAAATATGAAATGAGATTTTGTTCTTTTATACTGCATTTTTCCTCAAACCAAGGCCTCCACTTGAGTTTAGTTCAGATTAAATTAAACAAAGCTTCTGTATTAATATGTATGTATCGCAATATATTTTTCTTAATATATTTTTCTTCAATAAATACTCGGCTTTGTTTTTCTTAAAAAGGGTCACTAGGTCAGTGTTAGCTTCAAGACTTAAAAGGTTTCGATCTGCCAAGCAAATTATGTATGTATCAAAAATACTACATTTTTTATCTCAATTAATTAATTATGTAAGAAAAGAAAAGCGTTACAAAGTATTTTTTGTTCATTTTTTTGTATCCGATGATGTTTTCATCAGAAAGAGTACAACGAAGAGGTTGGAGAAATCAAAATAAAATATGACGCTAGAACTTACATTACTTTTATTTAAGGCTGTTCAATAATATGATACCATTTCCGTCCTCTACTGGCACTACGTATCCGTCTATTTTTTCGTATTTTTGTACACTAATAATAATAATAATAATAAATCTATAAGAAAAATAAAGAAGACAACATAAAATCCGTATTTTAAACAGTCGATGCCAGATTCTGAGACACTTCGGAAAAATATTTAAAATTTGGAATTTTTCCCTTAAAAATTAATCTTATTTTCTTGTTATTCATTTAAGTAATCCCTATACAGTCATATTTACGCATTGGTGGATCGGAATCTGTCAGGTTTGTCAACGCAATTTGTCCCCCTGGCTTCTACTTGGCTTACATAATTTTATTGATTTACATTTGAATATAAAATATTTTTAGACTTCCCCTTGCCGCAATTTCTTAAGATTGAAGATACGTATTTCGTTTCAGTTACATTTTAAATCGGTTTTAATTTAATTGAAAAACTAGTAAGTCTTGTAAAACTTACGATTAGAGCAACTGCTAAAATACAAAACGATACAGGTGTTTAAAGAAAAGTTAATTGATTCAAATTTTAATAATATTTTAATACATAAACAGCAAGTAATTAAAACCTACGACAATTTCACAATCAACCTTAAATCGTATTAAGCAACTGTTTGATTGTAGTGGCATAAAAAATGTTGATTGGTTTCTGCTACGTAACTAATATTCATTAATGTATGATGACTGTAAAATAAACTTCTTTTTATTCCGCATACCAGCCAACTAGATTATTCCGAATTATATTTTTAAACGTATTCATTCCGACGACATTTTCTGTATCATTTCGAATCTTGTTAAACTAGTTGAGATTTTGGTGTAACTAATTATAAAAACTTTTGTACTTTTTAAATTTCGTTTTTATTTCGAGGTAAAATATTATTCAATCAGGAGAAAGTGTTACAATATTAAAACCAAAGGAATTGTAATTAGTATTTGAATTATTCACCCAAATCACCTCTTTTTTTTCTTATTTTGAAACACAACACGTAGCTGAAAGTTATTGCGTTACACTTAAATTTAGATAAGCCAATGAGTTTTACTTAACTCTATTAAAGAATTCAATCAAGATTTAATAATTTTTGCATGATTATAAGCGTGGGCGTATTAATCAAAAAGAATCAAAACGTTGTGCAATCAATAACAATATGTGTAAGTACATAGGTGTATTTCGTAATTCATTTATGTTCCATCTCACAGTTACAAAAAAAATCATATACAGGGTGTATAACCATGTAGATTTTGAAATTACATATTTGCTTTGTCAACTCACGTTTTAAATCAATCCATGACTTGATAAGAAGAACAAATTGTTTTCATACAAAAAATTCAACTATAGTACCTTAAAAGCATAATTTGTACAATTCCCTTTCTTTTTTGCAAGAGTTTTTTATCCACGTTCAATTTATTTAATTTAAATATAAATTTAAAGGTAACAACACCCATTTCAAACTTTAAATGACTTCCTGGTGCTCGTATTACTGCTTTTAAACGCTGTGACATGCTTTCATTAAGGTTATGAACCTGGGCTCTTACAATTAGCCGCCCACGTGCTAGCAACATTTTCTCTGCTCCTATTATAACAGGTACATTTTATCAAACGTTATTTTATCTGAATAAATCAAGTCTTCAGTTTAAGAATGTTCCCGCTCTATACATTTTCTCTCTTTTGAAGTACAGATTGCAATAAGAATCTAAAGCCTAAATGTTTATTTAACAAAAATTTGAATTTATTGTTAACTATAACAAATTTATTACAGGTAGGTTTTCTAGCTTTTTCACAGCAAGTTGTCTTTTTTCCCTTTAGATATCTTGTTTTTTTACGTGTACTTGCATTGAGCAAATCGTCTTCGTTTTGCCTATAGCAGCCCATACAAGTTCCATCGAGCGCTACTTTTGATATTCAAAAAATATTTTACTTAGCTTATTTATCTTCTTTGCCTCCTCACTTGATTAAAAAAACATTAAAAGAACACTATTTTAAATGCACAAATCTGATGTATAATTCCATGACAATCAAGTGGCGCCTAAATTCTTCAGTAGATCAAGAAACCTTTAGTGCGAAGCAGTTAATTCATATGATTTTGGGCAAACTTCTGGCAAGCTTTTTTGCATTTCGCTTGTTCGATCAAATATAAATTCGTGAAATTCATTTCTACAGAGATTTTCATAGTCGGTATATGATCTTTCCGCTAAGATCAATTGAAAAATGTGTGTTAATTCCATTGTGGGACGTAGCTGATGATGCAGTAAGAAAACGGCTCGAAAAAGTAAATTCTTGACACTTAGTCTCCAGTGATGCGCGCGTCTAGGTATGAATTTTAAAATGACAATCACGATCAAGAAATTTTGACTTAATATCAAAGCTTTTGAATTGAGAAAAAACTGATATTATCAAGTTCATCTTGATCTCTATTCTGTCACTTCAAAACAGAATTAGCACCGCTGTTGAATTTTGCACAAGTTTAACACCACGAAAAAAACAAATTAATCCCCTAAAACGTAGATTACTAAATATCTTTCTTCTTCTCTGAGTGATGTGTCCTAAATAGAACATTTACGATTTCTCTTTTGCACTTGTGCTGTGCTGGTTCAGTAGACAAAAGTGTATGGGTATCTTACATTGCAAGGTTAACCATCAAAACTATTTAGGAAACAATCATAAAAATTCGTTGTAGGTTCCGATCAGTAACTAACCGAGTTACGGACCCAACTAAGTTTCATTTGGATTCACAGAATATTGTTGTATAACAACCGTTGCAATATTAGTTTGTGCTTGGCTATTGGCCAAAAAGCCTGATATCAACCTTCAAGTTCATAAAATTTCATCAGTTATTTCAGTTGATCCATTATCAATTGGGTCTCGACTGGTGCAATCTGCATTTAAGTTAAATTGAGTTAACTTACACATTGTTGTACATGTTCTATGTTTTTTTTCTTTTTCTTTTTGTTCTTCTTTTTCTCCTACTAAAATTCTACTAAGTAGAATATTATACTTCAAGGACATTTCGATTTGTATTTTTGGTGTAAACAGTCTTTGTAAACATTATTTCCATACTGGCTACTTTTTCACTAACTAGGTAGCGTAGAATTGTTTCTGTTTGATTTTTAAGTTTAATTATTATTGTTATTAAAAAACGGTAATGGTAAAACTATTTGCTGCAATAATTCAGAATTTCTACCAGGTCACCTGTGCCAGTAGAAGTGGCTTACATTGCATGTCTAAATAGTTTTCAATCTTCTACTTATGAAATGAAATTTTAATCTCTCTGTTCTCTGTTTGTTTTAAATCGGCGTAGAATGACATTTTTAAATTTTGACTAGCGTTCAGATGTTTAGGAGCAACGAAAATATTGTGATTCAATCCCGAAATTACTTTCCAAAAATCAGCTTTTTTGATTTTTGCCAAGTTGTTTCTAGTGCTCCGAGTTCAAAGCAAAGTTGGAGGATCGACTTTTGATGTGTTTCGCTGCCGTGTATTATCTACGATAATGCATGGGAAAAAAGGTAGGTTGTTTGTGATTTTATTTGAAAGCTTCAGCTGAGTTTAAATCATTAAAAAACCAAAACAAAACTAAATCGTATCATGGCAGGTAACTGTAACTTATACAATTACCACGAGAATAAATAACAATTGCCGTCTTCCTAATCCGTAAAAAAAGCCAAATGGCTAATAAAGATTGGTTACACAATTCAATTTTAAATTATTACGAGTTTCACTAAAATTTGTTTGATTAGCCGGCAAGGTTGCACAAGTAATCAAACCGTTACAACATTAACACGAGCGGTATTCAGTAAATATGTAACTTTAGGCAAACTCAACAAATAAGTTTGACTTTTTAAAATTGGTATTTTCGTTTAAAACAAAATCACTTCAGAAAACAGATCAAAATCCATAGCGTTTAAAGCGAGTTCGCGACAAGGCGCGAGAGCCTCAAGATGGTACATAATACACAACGAATAAAAGTAAATCATAATGCCATCCGTTAACTAGCTAAATGTCAAATGTTAAGCATCTCTGAGAATGGATTTCGCTTGAAAGAAGAAGAGCATATAACAGGCAACAATCTACTATTCAAGCGTTTCGTGTTCTACAGAACGAACCTTTTGATACACTTTTTTCACAGAAACAATTTAGCCTCACAAGAATATTAAATATACAAAATGCTTACTAACATTCAAATTCTGATTTAATTTAAAATTGACAAATCACGAAAGTATTCATTTTAGAAATTTTGAAATGAACTATTTCACTTCATTTTTGAAGTCTTGGAAAACTGGAAATGCTAACGTATTAAATGCTGGCGAAATATAAAAACAGTTTTGTTTTGATAAATTAGATGCAGAATGATAAATAATAATAAAACTTACATATCAATAGTGCAAGGCATTTACGAGGTACCGGGAAAAAACCAAACACCTTTTACAAATCAAACTTTTAGAGCCTCTATTTCAGGCCAAACGTTTATCTATAAAATTAGATTTATTTCGGCTTAGGAATCTGTTGCACGAATGCTTCTGATCGTCTCAAAAGCTACATGTATAGTATCCCATCAAGTAAGAGCTTTCTACAGCTGAATTTGCAGAGGGCGAAAAAAGTTCTGTCTTTGTCTCAAACGGAAAGTTGTAAAAACAGTTGACAGAAGCCTCACCCATCCAGCCTACCTTACCTTTCAAAGATTGTTTACAAAAAGGTCACAACGATATACACAGCTGACATACTAAGATTGTAAACAAAATGCACAGGACAATGTTTATGAAAACTCGTTCGAGGTGTGTATAACTTTGCTAATGAATAAGATAAGAACAGCTCAATTAACATATAAAGCGATTATAAAACAACAAATATTAGCTTGGCGAGGTCAATAAATATATATCATGTTTAAAAATGATAAAATAAAAAAATAACCAAAGCCACAACAGATCATTGGCTAGGTTCAGTGTTTTCTGGCCTAAAATGACAGAAGATACAGTAAAATTTGGACATTCTGCAAAAAAGCAGAAAGATAGCCCACAAGACCAATTGTTACTTGAAGAATATCCAAAGCGCCCTTGGTAAATAGCAGTATCAAATGTATGTCGCAATAAAATCAATATTATTTAATAATAGCTGACATATATCAAATATCACCAGCAAATCGGTTATCCAAGCTATGTTCTCTGATTTGGAATTCCAGATATCTTACGAACTGACGATATAAAGCAATATGTGTCTGAAAAATGCAATGATTTTGTCGAACATGGAAATTTGAGCATAAAAATTCCAGCCTACATTTTCCACGATTCAATGATCTACCCAAACGATGTGTGCAAGAAGCCAAGACTTTGCTCGGTAAATGCTTAGAAGATGGTTCATATATTTAATTTGCACTTTTCACCACCACAATACCTTTATACAAGCACTTGGTTCACCAGCATAACGACTCAGGTCTTGTAGAATCAATACCTTATTGATACATTGATAAGCGCCTATTAACGGGTAGGTTAAAAGGATAAAATATAAAATAGACCCTTTTCTTGAATTTTTCTTAACTTAGATTTAGCCTTTCCCATCATGTTCTGGACAATACCTAAGCTAACGTTTTTGAGCTTTTTTGGTCTTGCTTTAGGTATATTTTGGGAGGTTGGCTTTAGTTGCAAATTTGACGTTTTTCTCCTTTGACCAGTCTCAAGTTGTAGCAGCACTAATAGCAGATCTGATTACTGATTCGGAAATGCCTTTATCCGAGATGATTACCCAAACTTACATTTTTTGTTCAAATTTTATGTTGTCCTTGTTAGCATCATTTTCTGGTACACTGGTGTTGGTGAAACTAAAATATTCTTTATCATCCATAACGATGGAAATTTTTCCAGTTAGAAACTCTCTTCTTAATTTTCTACATTTTTTGAGAGTATCTTCTAACTGCTTCACCTTGTATTTATCACCCAGACAAATACCGTACTTCGACGCTAACTTGCGTTGTGATGTTGCTAATTCATTTTCAGCCCTTCTTTGCTGTCTATTATTCAGATGGAATGGTCTACCACTTTTTGGTTTTTATCCAACAGTAATTCCCATTTTCCATTGTTTAATAATCTTATATACAGTGAAACTTGCAATATTTTCGTTTAAAATGCTTGACTATTTGTTTCTTCGGTAACTGTCCAACAAGTTCGTACACACGACGATGCAGATCAACTTGCTTTTTCATTATAAAGGTAACCACAATAACGAAGAGCACAAAAAGTTCGGCTTCTCCGTTGCAACCGTTAGACTTAAACTGCAATTGTTTTAGAAACAGCCTCACTTGATATTAAGAAATTATACTTTAAGACAATCCCTTATTACCTAAAATTATCCACCGAAGTTGCAGCACATTAAAGTCAAAGAGAAACATTATACTGAAAAACTGAAAAAGAAACTACCTTAATAATATAAACAAAGTGAAAAGGTATTGAAACGTAAAGACCACAAGGAATGTGTTCCTGCCACAGTTGTTTAGATAAAAATGACGAGCCAAGATCAGATTCCAGCAGTCTAGCTAAGTAGACGAGTATTCGGTCCCGTCTACCAGAACCACCAAGTATTGTCGGACTGTCACTCCCGTGTGTTACTGAATTTGCGAAGTTGGTTTTCTGTCTGTCCAAATATTTTAAATTTTGAAATTTTGACTTTGGATTTGGATTCTACATCAAGAGGTGTCTTTGTTTTTTGATATCTTTCCTGGAACATGATCAAAATAGTCGCTGAAATTTGAAAAATTTGAAAAATTTACTTTTTACTTTAGAATCGTATTCTACATCAAAAAATAAGACACACACATATACTTTTAGTTTTTAATATCACCTTGGGGACATGGCCGCCGAAAGCTAATTTTTGTGAACAGACTGTTAATCGAATTCAGTAACAAAATGGAGTTCGTTGTGGTTATGGTCTGCATTCCCAGATGTTTTTAATTTTATTTGATTTGTAATCTGTTATTATTTTTAATTTATTTCCTAAAATTAATAAGCCCAAACAGATAGCTTTTGTTTGCTTATAAAAAGGAAAATGTAAAGATAGGGACACACGGTATAGAGATGCTATGATAAGGCAGCTTCAAGAACGTTTCATGAGTCATGCTCGAGCACAATGGAATGTGATGCAATATTATGTTATCAATGTTATTATTAATTAGTTTGTACATGTTTTGTAGTTTGTTAATAAAAGTACTAAATAAAGGAATACAAAACATGACAAACATCAAGAAAGATACTGTTTTCTTCTATCATATGGCTCAGTATGTTGTGCCAAAAAGATCATTCATTACGGAGTGTCAGAAACTATGAAGTGAAGTTTCCAATTTAGGACTCGTCACCGAGGATTAATTATTGATCATGAAGGTAAATTTCTCCGTTATGGGCAACTTCAAAAAAAATTTGCATTCGTGACTTGGAACTTTTTTGTTCTTGGTTTCCAGGCAGAACTGTTTAGGGGGGTAAATTAGGAAGTATAAAATGCTAATTTTTGAGTTTGGCACGATGCAGAGTTTTTTCCCAAGAATAGTTACGTTTGGCAAAAAATAGATATTTAAGAATGTTTTCCAAACAGAGTTAGCAAACAAGAATACAAAAGGTAATCAATACTAAGAGAACTGCTGGGTGTAATAAATTTGCAGGAATATTCTTATCAAGAAATTGAATTCTTTCTAATTAATACAGTCAGATTAATTTAGTCACACATTGATTAACTTCAGAAATAAATTTTTAATAATAATTTGCTTCGTATTTATATTTTATTGTTGAGTAATACGCAATAAAACGTTGTGTTTTTTAGACTTTTCAGTTTTATATAAAAAACAATTTTCAGTAAAAGCTTTTATATTACACCAAAATTTCTTTTGTAACGAATTTTCTAAACAACTTGTCTCCATCCAAACACAAAACAAAGATCAATTTTCCAGAAAATTCGGACAAGAAAAAACCTGGATTTACTCGTAAGAATGTAGTTACGAGTAAAACAAATAAAATAAGCCGGATCAAACAAATCAAAGAAAAACGTTGAAAAGCAAAGATCTAGAAAGTCTTATAGAAATAAAACAGAGCTGGAATTATATCAAGGTATAGAAAACTGTGAAGAAATATAATCTTTAACCCTGAAAGGTAAAGGATTAATTTCTATGCGTTTTTGTATTTGTGGGTTCAAATTTATAAAAAACACCAAGTATTGCGAAATGTCGTATAAAGGCAAAATAATGCACGTAATTTAAATCTGTTTATACAGAAAGTAATAAAAAATAATATTATCTATTGTATAGTAACAAATGAATACGTGAATAATTTAATTTAGACAATAGTTAAAAATTTTAATTAAGAGATTTATATTTTAATATAGAAACAATTTCATAATGTTTTAAGTAGAATTTCTACAATTCCCTGATTGCTTTGCCATTTAAAGTAAGTGATTATTAATAGAAATATCTAATATAAATTAAGATTGTTTATGCATGCCTATGTAGTTAATTTAAATTTGTTATTAAGTGATATAAACAAATTAGAGTGTTGGTGCTTTAAAGGTCATCTAGTAGAACACGCATTTAAATACCAAATAATGAAAAAAAAAAAGTGAAAAAGAAACTAGGAGTTCCCATTTAAGCTAAAACGAGCACAAAAATTTCTTCAACGTTATCTTATTAAATTCTACTGAAATGACTGAAGCCAATTTAAGTTAGATGCACTCAATTAAACAAAACTCGAACTTTTAAATTTTGTTTTCTATTCAATCAACACATTTTAGATAGTGAATTGCAAAAACAATGTTGAATATATAATACAGTATTTACCCCAAAAAAAAATAATTTGATATTCTAAAAACAGAAAACTCAAAATTTAAATAAATTGTTTTTAATATGTCACAACTGATAAGCTACTCGCCTTCGTTTTGCTTTTTACAATAACAATCGCTCAATAAAAATAAAGATTGAATTGTCTTTCTAAAAACAAAGCTTATATCTTGAATATTATTCATTATCATTAGCAATGTATTGTATACGTGTATTTTGATTTATTTTGGTGAAATTTATTGTCTTACTCAATGGTGCCAAGTATGGGGGTTTTGAGGCCCACATAAAATTTAAGCTCATAATAAAAATTACTAAATACTTCAATGTCTTATACAAAATTGTTTTCTTATTTTCTCATTTTTATAAATTTACATTGGAAATTTTTGTTTGTTCCATTTAGTAGAATGTATCAATATCATCGATACATTCTTCCTCTACAATTTGATTCTTACTTTTTAACTATATCATAATAAAGTTTTTCCACTTTGCCTTCCTCAGCTTTTATCTTTTTGTCGGTTGCCTTATAGCTTTGTAGACCAAACACGATTACCTGACTAGTAAGTCATGCAACAGAATGAAATATTCAGAGATCTACCCATTGAATGAAGAATGGAAGCAAATCAAGCAAAACAAAAACGCTTTGATTGGTTCTACGGTAGATTCGGGGTATTCACGAAATGTAAAGCCCAGATCTATATAAGTATCATCATTCTAATTCCGCAAGAATGTATGAACAAGACCCTGCAAAAATTTCTAACGTAATTTGAACAATCCTTTGAAGGACATCAAAGGGCTAAAATAGAATTCTGATTACCACAATGACTACATTTTAGGCAGGAGGAAAAGAGAAAAAAATCAGACTTTTTTTACCTCTAGTAGACCACAACTTCTTTCTCCATCTGGTCATGACCAGTTTCACAATCGATCTTCGTTTTTATCAAGCTCACCTTCGATGGCCTACACTCAAACCAGACCATCTTTAGTGGTCTACGATTGGGCCTTGCCATTCATTAAGTCATTTAGGTGACCCGATATCAGATTTTGACCTCTACTACTCCTATAATCAAACTTTGCATTCTTACAAAGCGTTTCAATTTTTACCAAGCTACTCTCAGTGGCTTACCACTAGATCTCATTTCCTTATCTTCAACCAGACCATTTTCGGTAGATCACAATCACGTTCTGACTTACAATCGAGCTTTGTTTTTATTAACGCCACCTACAATTAAGCTTAGCCTTTAACTGGGTTATCTTTGATAGCTCACGCTCTGTTTTTGTCAGTTACTAATTCCAAATTCCCCCGATTGTCCTATAATCAAACTTTGCGTTTTCATAAAGCACTTTGACTTCTACCAAGCCGCTCTGCGGTCTACCATTAGATTTAATTTTTTGTTTCATCACTTTTGGTATCTTGCAATTTGGTGGACCACAGTCGGTTTGCCCTCAGCACCAAACTACTTTTGGTTAGCTCACGCTTGGATTTTGCTCTTTATCTGTTCATGCTTGGGTTTAAAATTGAGTTTTGTTTTCAATAAATCCCACAACTGAACTTACCCTTAAACCAAGCCGCTTTTGTTTGTCCACAACTGATCCACTAGATCAATTATGATGACCCAAAACCGGTGTTCGTCTTTTAGTAGTTCAGTTGCGGTTGTTTAAAAATAAACTTTGCGTTCTCACTATTTGATAACTTCCGATAGCCCTAAGAAGGGTTCGTTTTCAAATCAAGTTGTTTTTGATAGTGATAAAGTGAGCCACAGCCTATTCTCTTCCTAAAACAAGTCATATTTGGTAGCTTTCGATGAGACTTTATCTTTCACTAGGCCTAGTATAGAGCTTTGTTTTCTAATAGCCTATCTGTGGTGATCCAATGGTAGTTCTCACAAAGTATTTTGCTCTCCACCAAGTTACTTTATTTAGCCGTATTTGATAACTCACATTGGGGCCCAATATTGAAATTCGTTTTCTATCTGGTCATCTTCGGTAATCTGCGGTGATCTACAATCAGACCAGATCAGATCGTTTTTCAACAAGCTACCTTTTTTTAACTTTTTATTTAGCCACCTAAGATATCCCACACTATTTGGTTATTCAGTGGTCTACAATTGGTTTTTGCCTTCAAAGCCACAACCTTTGTCTTTAATCAACTTTAGTTTATCTACAGTAGCCTGCAATCAGACTTTGCGTTCTCACAAAAAGTTTCGACTTCCAACTAGCCACCCTTGGTGGTCTACAATCAGACTTTGTTTTCTACGTGACCATCAAGACTGCAGAGTCAATATTAATTCTCAACCAGGTCACCCTCGGTGGCTCACAAGTAGTCGTCGTCCTTCAATAGCGTATTTACCCTCCACTAAATCACATTTTTGGTCAACGGTGGAGTTTAATCACTATTTGCTGAATAGGATTCGTTTTCTGTCTGCCCACCTTCAACTTTCTCATTTACGGTAGCCTACACTCAGATCTTGCATTCTCACAAAGAGCTTTTGCTTCCAATTTCCATTTTGTTTTCTTCTATTAGATCGGATTATGCTGTCTATCTGACCACCTTTGGTAGTTCACAATTGAGTTTTATCTTCAACAAGGCCACCTTTGGTGGTTTTCAGTCAATTTTTATTCTCGACTAGGATACCTTTGGTAGGCCATGATTGTGTGTCGTCTACTAATGGTCGATTTGTGATGGCCTACAGAAAGAGCTTTGACTTCCAACAAATCATTTTTCTTCTTCTGTTAGATCGGATTACGCTTTCTATCTGACCACCTTTGGTAGTTTGTCTTCAATAAGGTCACGTTTGGTAGTTCCCAGTCAATTTTTATTCTCAACCAAGAGACCTTTAGTAGGCCATGATGATGTGTTGTCTACTAATGGTTTATTTACGGTGGCCTACAGAAAGAGCTTTGGTTTCCAACAAATCATTCACTATTTGGTGGTCCATGATGGAATCTTGCTTTCTATTTGTTTACTTGTGATAGATCGCATCAACGTTCAAGATTTCGCTCTTATGTGACCATAATTCAGACTTTTACCTCGATCATTCATTTTTGGCGTTAACCAGGCTACGTTTGGTAGCCCATGATTGGGCTTCGTCTATCACAAAAAACTTTAGTTTTAAAAAAACCATTTTTGATGGTTTACGGTAAGATTTGCGCTTTCTATTTGGTCACTTCTGACATCTCACATCAAGGATAAAGATAAAGATTGCATTTTGCTCTCTTACAATCAGGTCACAAAGAATTCCGACCTCCAATAATTCACAATTGGTCGGATTTCGTTTTTTATTTATCCACTTTAGGTGGTTCAAACTCGGATTTCGTCCTGTAATAGTCCGTCTATGTTGGCTTTGAATTATCTCAAATAACTCAATTTTGCCTTTGGAATTAGTGTTTTTCGTAATATTCTTTTTACTGTTATAGCGACTGAAGCTCTTTATTATGGAAGGACAACATAAAAATTTGTTTATATCTGTTGCTATTGGTAAAGCTCTCATAAAACATATTTAAAGTAAATTGGGCATACCAGCGCTTTCTATGTTAATATTTACAACAATATGATTAAATCTGATTAAACCTTTGACTCTTTCTTATAATTTTCTTAATCTTAGGTTAGATATCGTTAAAAGACGGATTCAGCCGAAATAAGAATCAAGCGTAGTTTCTACTCAACATGAATAGTACCTAACAAAAAAATGTAACTAGGTTAATACGTAGTTTTGCATAAAGTTCTATGTTGATCCTATGCAAAACAGTGTCTTGTGTGTCAGTGTTTTAATTAACTCTTAATTATTTAAACTATTTTCAGTACAAATTGAAAAAAAATTAAATTTTTAACAAAATTAAATCTCAGACTTTACTTTTAGATTTAAATTTCAAATAGGAACACAGCCCTTTTTTATTCCTTGTAATAGCCGTTACTATTTATGACTACTTGAAAAACTATTGAAGATCATTCATGGTAACTGCAAAATTAAATTCTACATTCTCTACTACAAACTAATAGTCTTCTAGTAGTTTACTTACAAAAACTTTCAGTTTTAATGCATTAAGAAGAGGTAGTTGAGACGACATTTGTATTTATTGAGGAAGCAATTACGTCATTACTGCATACCAGTGGTTACTATGCGCTTAATTTTCTTTTCATTGAAGGAGATTACTCTTCTTGTTTTAATATCCACTGAGTGTTTTTAAGAAGTTGAGTATATCTAGACTTCACAAAATATTGGCAATGTGTTTGATTGCAGAAGAGTTGGACTATGGAATCCCAGAATAAGCATGCATTCGTCAACTGCGTTTTAATTCAGTGTTATATCCTATTATGTTTCATATCTGCAATATTTCATAATACCATACATAGTTTACTTCATTTAGAAGCAATTTAACCTAAAATACGTGCACAAACTGCATATGTTTGTTATCATTGTTTATGCATTTTTGCCTGTTCTGTTCTAGAAGCTAAAAACTTGAGTTTCTTATCATTCAAAAATAAAAAAAATTTATTATGAATAGTATTAAAAAAAAATTAACATGAGAACTACATATAGGTTGTTGTTTGCAGTTTTATTTTATCTGTGGAGAAAATTCTTGAAACTGTTTTAAAGAATTTAAATTGAAGAGTTGGAGAATTTCTAATTTGGCCTTTGTAATATCAAAAAATGTATGATACCGCGAGAGGGCTATTGCAGACTTGTAATTCTTGAATAGAATTGCTAACACTGTAAATCGTGGTGAGTTTGCAGTTAAAATTAAAATTAAAATGTTAGCAAAATTTGCATTTGAAATTGTTGATTTGTTAATAAATAAATGACGATAATAATAATAAATAAATAATATCTTTCTGTCTTCAAGCTATTTGGAGCTAACTTAATCATTTTTGTTGTTTTATTTCAGTATAGTACATTTATTGCTATAATTTACTTGAATTTTGATATAAAAATGTAGTTAAGAAACCTTCGCTTTCTTTTAACTTTGTTGCAATGTCGACATAATGTTACATTTGTTTGTATGATATTATTCTGAAATTACTCATTTTTATTACTGTTATTTTCCACTATTAAATGACTTAATACGCAGTTTTTCAACTCTAATCAAGCAAGTAGAGATTTATTACTTATTGAACATTATTTGCAATAGCAGAGTGTAAAACAAACAATTTCTAGCTACACAAGAGTGGAATTTGTAAATTTAATTTTTCTAAGTAACAATATTTACATTTTATAAATTTACGTTTATAAATTTAACATTGCCAAGAAAAATATTTACTAGACTATTCGTTCGTAAAGCGGTTTCGTATCCAGGGCTCATAAATTTGCTTTTTGTTCTAGAGCGCGTGAAAATGATAATAAAGGTAATGTTGCAATATTGATAATTTCTGCTCGGCTTTAATTTCCTTCATACAGAACAGACTTAGGTCTATATCTTTTTTATAGGTTTCGCGTCTACTCGAGTGCGGAGCTTTTTAAGCACGCATCTTTGAAATCGATATACCGTCGGAGCGCAAGTGCGATAATTACGAGTATTTCATTTAAGAGTCCAGACCGCACTAACTAAAAAATGATAAAAGAAGAAGATTAATTTATTAAAGACATTTAATTAAAGTTTTCTGAAATCTGCGGTATTCGTAAACTCAATGAAAAGTTCAATTAGGGGGCACCTTTACAGAAAACGTCGAAAACATATTTTTCATCAACTTTATTAGTTATTACGTTATTAGCAATCGAATTATAATTTAAATAAAACTCATTTAAATAAAACTCATTTAAATAATTTAGGCTTTTAGATTAAATAAGGTAACAAAAACAGATTTTTAAATATTGGAAACCAAGTTAAAAATGTTGATTACTGATTAGTGATTAGGCACACACACTCTCAATCAAAACGCGTTCCGTTTTTGATTTAATAAACTTTGATTGACAAGTGGAAAATTATTTGAAATATTTCTTAATGTATTTATCCAAAACCAAATTAATACATTTTGAAATTTGAGTTAAAACGATAATTTGTTTATTTCATCATGATATATGAATTTACAATTAATAACATAAATTTGTTAGTTTGGCTGAGATTAAGGCTGCAAAGTGAAGTAGTGGTGGCTGGTGTCATTTCATTGGAAAAGGGTAATATAAGAAACTTAATCGTAGTAGGTATTGAAAATCAGTTTACTCGAACATTTGAGATTTTTAATAACATTTTTAAATCAGTTTTTTTCAGTATGATCAAGGAATTTGACAAATTTGGAAATTTAGTCTAAATAATTTCACCACGATGCAGAGCCTTTCTGGTTAATATACAAGAAGCTCGACGATTCAGAATTCTAATTGTTACTTCCAAATTGCCAAATCATGTCACAACACCTCCTGCCAAGACAACGCCTAGAAAAGTAACGTCTGCCAAAATCTAGTCTACCAAAAAGCTCTTACAAAAATAGATTACAACACTACACGTTAGATTAGCTGATCTAGGTTAAGTTATTCATGTTATGTAAGTTTTGCCTTTTAAATGTACAAAATAGAGAACAAGAAACTGCGCGTTTCAATTACTTATGTTAGTTAATTAACAATATTAATTTCTTCTGTGATTCGAATGCTTGAAAATCTTTATTTCTAGTAGTATACTTTTATTATATACTTATTATTCCTTCTTTGACCATTTAAAGTACTTTTCTTATGTCAGATTTTCCAAATTGGATGTCTTATACTATGCCCTCTATAATGTTTTTAAATTTCTCTTTTGCAAATATCTACAAAAGTGACATCTCTTACGGTCTCTACCATCTTCAATGGTATTATTTCTATTACTTCACTGAGTATCATCAGAAGTTTTATTTTATTTCAAAAAAATCTTGCAGTTCTTTCCTCTACGATTCAATAATCGAAGATCACTTAACCCACTCATAGCCAAGTTTTCTACTTGTAGTTTTTATTGTTTTGTCATGAACATCTGAGTACCTTTTGACAATCTAATTTGGGATCGTTCTTTAAATTATCTCATTGATGTGCTTTAAAGGTATTGTTCAAAGGTCAACAAAGCTCTTTTAGGGTATAATACAGTATTGTATTACAAGAAAAATTGATAATATTTGATGATATTTCTAGTAGAAAAAAAATCATAAAAAGTCAGAACTAGATACAGACAGTAATCAAAATAACAAGGAATTGTACGCAGATTGGCACTAGTAATTCCTAAACTTTTTTGCGCAAATGGTTGTTACAAGATGCGTTTTTGATTTGTTACGGCCAAGTTTACTATCCTCTGGTTTAAGTAAAAAAAAGTTATCTTTATCTAATGATCTTGACTTATAGAATAAATGCAAAATATCAGAAAATCTTTCCAAGATCCTTCCTCAAGTATCACTTTCATCTTAACTCATTTATTTCATGACATTGTTTTCGGAGGTGTCATTTTAGTCAAAGTCAAGCACAAAAAATGAAAGTTTGATTTTATGGATTTGTATTTAAACACAAATGGATAGATTTTCCCAAAAGCAAAAGAAATATCAAAAAGCTGCTCCCAAAGGAAATAAACGTCAATTGGCTAAGAAAGAGAGTTGACAAAAACCTGACAAAAATTTGAAAATCAGTTTCTTAATTTCTGATATTGCTAATTCCAATCAAGGTCACACAGATGGTAATCAAGTAAACTTTAAAATACACAAAAAGATAATTAAAGGAATCAACAGGGGCTAAGTTGCAGCTTGACGCTAACGATGACATACCAAATGCCTTACCAAAACAAATAATCGCACGAAAAAAAATTATTTTTAAGAATGCTAAAGGAAAAACTTAGAAATACTGACTACACATTAATCAGAATTGTTTTTTTGTCCTACCCATAACATCGCGATTAGCTAACAGGTTTTTCCTAAACATTGTGTAGTACATAGCCAGTCAGCGTTTTCGTATCTTACAGCCATCGAGACCTGTCTTAGAATTTAGTACGTTGCACGCTTCACCAAGCTAGAAAACTTAAAGTAGAAGTAACTGTTAGTAAGAAAAGCTTCGCAGGATTAAATAATTGAACTTACTGCTCAAAAAGCTTTAAATTTAGAGTTAGTTTGTCCAATAATTCAAGAATTATTGAAAATATGTCGGCGATTCTCTCTTTCATTTCCCCTTCAAACGGCTGAATAACAAATAGAGAAAAATAATCATTTTCAGCGGTTGAGCTGTAAGAGTAAACTGTTCTTTGGTGAAGCAACCCTCCCAGCAACAAACATAAAATCGGTTTAAGAGCAATAAAAGAGATTTCATGCTTTGGTCTTATCAGTCTTGATCTCAATCTTATGCATTCAATTACTTTACATTACATGCTGTATTGAAAACAAGCGGATGGATCTTAGCTGAAAATACTCTATGTAAATTTTATTCGTACGAAAACAAATCTTCTTGGTTCCCACTTCAAAACTCGTATAATGCCAAGAAATGTCCAACAAACAGAGTGACGTCTAGTTCATGTAATTTTTTGGTCATCAGTTAGGTCAGATTCAAATTTGAAAAGACATAAAAATATCGCAGCTCAAAGACGTCTTATAATGATGTGGAGAAGACGTTATTAGTGACAAAATTTTTATTTTCTAGAATATTACAACTATATATTTGCAACGCCGTTGGTATTTATCCTGCGGAAGCTCGAACACAAAGAGTGCTGTCTTATAATTAACCATTTGATCCACTGAGCTAGCACATTTAAGCGACAATAGATAAGCAAACCGTAAAAATACGACAAAATAAAACATATAGGTATTTATATCCTTCATTCTAGAATTCCATCTAATTATCTCTTTTTGCCGATACTTTTCCTTTGGTAAATTTACCAAAAAGATATTCATTCGCCATCAACAGTTACATTGCTTTTGAGTTCAAGATTATATTAATGAAATTAAATTTTTTTAATTCCATCATTTGCAGAAAAATGAGTGGTTTTGAATTTTTGGTGCCTCCATTATATGCGTAGTACGTAGAGACATTTACCCTTACAAAAGCTTTATTACCTTTTTTAGGTAAACTTATTGATATGGTTCTGACAGACACAGGTTTTGAAGTTCTGCGGGGTAACTTTCTTTAGAACCGAGTAGTCACTATTTCAAAAATGTTACAATCAGACAAAAACTTCTATGGTAATATGGCATGTTTCGTCTGAATTATTAAAGAATTATCATTACATTATTAAATAATTATTTTGGAAGATTTTAGAAACTTGAACATTACTCGAAGACGAGGCATCCCAGGAGATAAATCACATAACAATTATTTTTGCTAAATCAAAAATTAGAATTACTAACTTTAATTGACGTTTCGTTTATACAAGAAGGTCAATTATGAGAAATTGTAAAAAGATAGATTTTTTTCTAGAAGGTAATTGATGGATGTTGAGATATTAAAGAAAGAAGAAATTCGTTACTTTACCAGAAATTCTCAGTTAAAATCGTTTATGAGAAACGAGGACTTTTAAAATAAATTCCATGTGTGTTGTATAATTTTGATAATTTGCAATAACAAAATTGACCTTTTTGCCTTATTAAGTAACGCATATCATTGCATACATGTAAGGTCATAATAATTTGCTTCTGTTTATACGCATACTTCGAATCGAACACGATTTAGCAAATTACTAAAAGTCTTACCTTCAATGACATATTCAAGGTAATAAGAATTTAGGAGTTTTCCTTAGACGACTTTATTATTATTAAAAACATATAATTATAACTTTCCAACTAAATATTAGAAAGAGATAAATTTGCAATTTTATTTTTGCTGTTTATTTATTATTGACACTGTTGACAAGTGCCTAATTATGAAATGAATGGTAAATATAGGACTAAATTACTTTTGCAATTTAAGGAAATAAATGGATTTAAGAATCGTCATTAATTTACAGATAAATAAAATATGGGCGTACTTGATAAAATAACGAATTTCGTCATAAACACGTTAAATATATTAACACATAAACTACGACTTCTAATTTGTACTTTAGTGGTAAAGTTAATATTGCGTAATGGATGGTTGGTACTTATTACGTGATTCCAAATGTTTAAATTAAAGAATAATATACTTTCTAAATAAACGTATGATTAATAACAAATTTTGAGATAATTTCACTTTATTACGTTAGCCACCTATTATTTTAAAAGCGTATTGGTTCAATTTCAGATAGTGTAATTTTGAAATAAAGCAGATATTATGGATGTTTGCTATCACAAGGAATAAATTTAATTATGAAAACAAATTTCGTTAAATTTCTGTTAATTCAGGGACAACCTGTACAATAGAATCGTATAAATAACCTTCGACCACGCTAACTCTAACAGTAAAGCAAACTGCTGCAGTAAGTAGATATTAATGCTATTGATTTACTACGCGGTACGCCAAAGCCCTGACCAAAATAACTTTCATGTTTCATATTCCCTATTTTCTACTTAAAAGGTTCAACCTCTAACATATTTATAAAATATTTTCTAAGAGGTTAATAGAATATCTTGGGAATTTTCCGTTTTAAAGTAGTTAATTAATTAAGAGGATCCATAAAATTGCACTTTTTCATAACGTTAAGCTTTTGAAAGGGCAGAAAGCTTAGAACCCGTTTTGTATTTAGCATAAAAATGGATTTTAATTTATCGAAGCTAACATAGATTGTCTTTAATTAAAAATGGGGAATTAGAAAAAAGAATGCTCCGCAAATTCATAATTTTGATAGATTGTTTAACATAATTAATGATTATATAGGACACATCAAGGCTTAGTTACTATAGAAATTTCTCTAAAAGGAAATTCTTTCTAGCGGGAGAAGAAAGAGACAGAGTTCAGTTAATAAATATTCATAAAAAAACTCAGCTCGTGTTGTAGCAATTTTGCTCCCCGAAAAGTTGTTATTCACTCTGCTGTAATGGTAAAGTTCGGATGAATTCGCAAGATAGAAAATTAAACATGAGACTTCATGATAATTTGAAAACTAGTGCTATGGACTATTTTTAATAAAAAGATCCCCATTAGACAACGCAGAAGCTTCGATTAAAAGGAATTTTTCATTCAGTTTAATATTTGTCGCGACCCTGAATATATAGCAAAATGTCAGTCTTCTTTTTGTTCCATTAAGTACTGTTCTTAGTCTATAATGGTTATTTGAAACATTTAATGACTATCCACAAAATTCCCATCATCAGGAAGAATTCTTTATTAAAAGCTTCAATCCATGGACAACTTAAGATGAATATTACAAAACAGAAGACATCTACAGATTAGTTAGATATACATATATATAACACTACACTCGCTATAAATTAGAATATGCCACAATTACTTGGAATCCACAACAGCATATTTATTTGTTTCTTACATATTCGGTATTCGACTATCCAACCTGTTCTTCATATCTTGAAAAAGGCAAAGATGTTTTACAAGTAACTTAGGATGCAGGATGTCATAGCAGACATAGTTTCGATAATTTCTATAAAACCCTAGCTTTCCTTAGTCTCAAAATCTAAACAGGATCAAGATCATAATCAATTTTGTTTGAATCTTCAATTGTTAATCTTATTCTCTCCCAGTTTGCAGCAAAGCTTATAAGTTCCTCTTCTAGAGTCGCAAATGTTGCATTGGTATTATATTTTAACAACTGTCCTAATAGGAAGGTCATACAGTTTTTAGGAAGTCCTTTGTTTGCTTCCTCTGCAAAAATTCATGCCTTTCGAAAATATGGATTCTACTGGAACACTCATTGTATGTTACTATATTATTCAGGACTTATTTTGCTATTTAGATCTTTTATCAAAAGAAACTTCAGAAAAATTCTCTTTAATGTGCTCTCGCAAACTCGGTTCACCATTAACCCACAGTGTGAATTGAGTCATTGCATTTTGGATGTAATTTAGAGCAATTACCAAGGTGCAGTTTCCACCATGGTATTACATCTAAGCAAATTCAAGTCTTTAGTTTAGGGGATCTGTTATTACAAATATTTTTTAAGAAATATTTCAGATGTTATTACAGCTTCATTTGTTCGAATACCCGGCCTTTTCACCCGTTCCTGTTCCGGTACCTTCTTATCTAAAGGCATATTCAGGATTTTTCCAATAAGAAATTCCGAGTCACGAACTAAATTCGTAACTTTAGTAATCCTGCCCACACAGACAAAAAAAACTGCTAGCTAACTGAGTCGAAAATGAGAAAGTTCGAATTATCTTTGAATTTTGAAAAATTCTGCCCGCAGTGTCCAAGCAGTCTAGTTGTTAACATCACATCAACACAGCCTAAATATTGACAAATTAAGTTGTATACTTAATAGCTCTAAAACTAGTTGTGGTTTACACTGATCACATCTTGAGCAATCTGGTATTAGTTCCCAACACTCAAAAGGTTATTATTGCAAAGAACAGTAAAAATAGGCATTTCCATCTATGTACAAGAATTAGTTGTGGTTAACCTGACTAAAGCCAAACATGTTCTTCTGTTAACTCTTGTTGACCGACTATCGCGAAACCCAATTCGGAAAAGGTTGACAAATCTTCCATGTCCTGTAGCCACCTAACTGATGGGAAGAGGGGAGGAATGTTAACAACTTCAGAAAAAAAGAAGAAAGAAAGATTTCCTAGAACGTACTTTTACTACAAGATGAATTTTTAGGCTATTTCATCTGAAAATGTTACTTATTAAATCAATTCTCTAACCAAAGTCGAATATATCCAGTTTGATTCTTTCCCAGGTGAATGAACAATTATTCTATTAATCAGATCATAGAAAATATGGCTCTGTACATACATAGGTGTATACCTATGAAATGAGACCTTTTTTTTCAATTTTAAACGTTTATTAACAA
>VTPC01090689.1:350941-424723 GCA_011009095.1 Ignelater luminosus
GTTACAAATTTAATCTTCAAAATAATAGCCATCGCTAGCGACACATTTTACCCATCTCTCAGGCAATTTGTGAATGCCGCGCCAAAAAAATTGGCCGTCTTTGGCCGCAAACCAATCATCGAGCCATTTTTTGGCTTCTTCGTGAGAATTGAAGCGCTGCTCGGAAAGTGCGTGGCCCATCGATGCAAACAAATGATAATCGGAAGGCGCCAAGTCTGGTGAGTAAGCCGCATGCACCAGCGGTTCCCAATCGTACGTCTCCACCAATTCCCGGGTCGCTCTTGTTCGATGTGGTGGTGCATTGTCATCAAGAAAAATTACTTTGTGACGCCG
Organism: Ignelater luminosus; assembly: GCA_011009095.1. Lineage (NCBI taxonomy): Eukaryota > Metazoa > Arthropoda > Insecta > Coleoptera > Elateridae > Ignelater > Ignelater luminosus. The sequence continues at coordinate 351,275 of VTPC01090689.1, forward strand.
ATCGGCATATTCTAGGCGTTTTCGGTGTATAGCGCTGTTCAAATCGGCCAATTGTCGTTGGTAGCGTGCACCGTCCACTGTTTCACCTGGTTTTAATAGCTCGTACCAAATCATACCATGCTGATCCCAGAAAACACACAGCATTGCCTTGCGGCCGAAGCGATTTGGTTTGGCCGTTGATTTTGGCTTGTGGCCGGGCGGACCATACGATCGTTTACGCTTGGGATTGGAGAAATACACCCATTTTTCATCACCCGTAACGATTCGATGCAAAAAAGACTTCCTTTTGAACCGGGAGAGCAGCATTTCACAAGTGGTTTTTCGGTTCTCTTGCTGCCTTTCAGTCAGTTCATGCGGCACCCATCTTCCGACCTTTAAAATCATGCCCATGTCTTTCAAACGTTTGCAAATGGTTTTTTGGGTCACTCCCAACTGCTCTGCCATCATTTCTTGCGTTTGACCATCATCTTCATTCAACAATGCTTGCAATTCGGTGTCCTCAAACTTTTTCGGTGGCCGGCCACGTTCCTCGTTCTCCACGCTAAAATCACCACTTCGGAATTTTTCAAACCACCTGAAGCACTGTGCTCTGCTTAGAGCATGTCCACCGTAAGCTTCTATAAGCATTTGATGAGCTTGAGAAGCGTTTTTCTTCAATTGATAACAGAAAATCAACGATGTCCGCAAATCGTAGTTTGAAGGGACGAAATTCGACATTTTTAAGAGCGGAAAAAATGCGTTGTTGTATGAAACATCACAAACAATGAATTGAATATTGTTGACAGATGACAGACGAAAAAAATAAGACATTTGGGACAGTTTAAAAATACTCCTAGCGACATCTGTGGTCTAATAGCTGAAAGTCTCATTTCATAGGTATACACCTGGTAAAAACTAAACTTGATAAAAATACATTTTTACAGATCAAGCTTCATACTTCCCTATTGCCCTAGAGATTTAATTCTGATTTAAATCTTGTTACCCTGCACATATCATATAATTGAAGAGATAACTTTTAACTCACGAAACGAGAGAGCTTAGTTGTATAAAATTCACAAAGACTCTGTTTTCCTGTAGTGCTTGGTTTGATTTGGTCAGATCAACGGATGGCTGCAGTAAAATAAAAATAGGAAGAGAATATCCACCATGAGTGGAGCAAAGAATATTTGGAGCTTTATCCCAAAAATATATGGTTTGTTATTTTGTTTGCAAAATTTCTGCATTCACAGTCTATCAGATTTAGGTTTGGAGCAACAAATCTTATAGTTTCATGAGTTATCATTGTTTCAGTTGGATTCCATTACCATTTCACAGAATATTATGCAAATTCATCGAGTCGTATCTTTCCAAGGTTATATCGGCATGGAATAGTATCCATGAGTTTAATTGCTTTCCTTGAGCTTGGTCAGTGGATGCAATTACGTATCATTTAAAATGAATTCAATTGCTACTGGGCGAAAGCCATTCTATTATAGTAATCAACTGCGTGAAACTTTGAATGTAATCCAGAGGTGAAAAACATCTATACAGTATCCTTTCATTAGAAAACAGTCAGCAAGATACAACATATAACCAGTCGACAAATTTTCAAACTGATTTCTTGATCTTTTTTATCTTTATTTCTGTTTTTTTGCAATGAGTATGGTGTCAAGATTCAACATCTTATATAATTATACTGATACTCAGAAATTGTAATTTTTTACATATGAAGTCTTTCATCATGCTGTAAAATATCTTTGGACCGGCGCTTGATTTACCGGCGGCCAAGAATTAAATAAACACCAAGAAATCAATAATTTTGTCAGCCCAATTTCTTGATAGAGACAGCTTAGTTTCTTCTCTTAAATGTTTTGTTTCAAGGAGAAAATACAATTTAAATAATTGAGAGAAGTAGGGAAGCTACATCACCAGAACCAAACGAAAAATCACCACTTCATCGTGTAAAAGAGGAGGCAAAAAAGAATAAAAAGTAAAGTCGTAGGTAGACTGAATGCAACAGTATCTACTTATCAGAGCAAATGCAGACTTTTAACTCGATTCTAGAAAGACTCCGAGAAATTAAAGTGATTAGAAGAAGAACTAACAAAAAAGGGCAAAAATGTAAGATAGGGAATTGTAATAAAAAGAAAATTTGGCCAAAGGAGAATCTTTTGAATTCCTACTTCACTTTGCAAATGAAGTCTATTTTTACAAAAAGAAAAAATGAAGATTTGCAAAAATTATAAATTTATAGAAGTTGGGGACGCAATTTTACATTTCTGTTTTGATCTATCATGGTTCGTTCTTCTAGACACCATTACACCATAGACAGTAATTTTTAAGAGAACAGAGCGGATTAACTTTTCTTTTTCTTAATTATCATGAGTATAGATTTCTGTTAGTTGCGCCTACATCTGGAATTCTTAATTAGATACCTAAGTATGTTATGGAGCACTCCTGCTGTATACCTGTTCAATTACAGGCAAATAAGTGTCCAAAAAGGAAAAAATCATTTTTAATACCGGAAAATTGGAAATCTTTAGATTTTGAAGAAACTTGGCAAAATTAGTAGACCCTCCTCAGTCAGTATTGATTATTAATAAACTCTGGTTCATGACCAAAGCTCATCAACGGAGTCCGACACTTTCCTAAACCTCTAGTTTGTAACTAGAAAAAGGCAGAAACCACCAAACGTTTGCAATAGGTAACGATGCTACTCTAATACGTGTACGCCAAAGAGTATAGAGCGGAATTTTGATCTAATATTGATGACATGAGACCTCTGATTCAGAAACAAATGGGATTAAGTCATTCCGCAGTTTTTGTGGTTTCCAGAAATTATTAATTTGTTGTTTCTATTTCCTTGTTGTTCATAAAATTAGATACTTGCAGTATATTCAGAAATTCTTTCGACTTTCATTCTAAAAATAAAAAAATTGAAATAATCCAATGTCGAATCTTTAATGAAAAAATTTGAAAATAAAAAAGTTTTAAATTAAATTTCTGTAATTAGAGAATTTATTATTTTTAAGGATTTGGGGGACGATACGTTGTAAGTTTGCCTGGAGCAGCAAAAGCGGTATTGATGGCGCTGAATGCATCCCTCTGAATGGTTGTTATTATAAAACCCTTCCTATTTACAAACTTCAATGATTTATTCTCTCATTAGGAGCGGATATATAGGAAATTTCTTAGGAAAATTTATTACGCTACCGACAAAGACGTCAACACTCAATTTTCCAAAACATTACTATGTTACAGTTTTTCCTGAGATGGATCGATTTTGAGTAAACTCAAGTATTTGAAAACCTTATCATTTAGAATTTATTGACTTTCCACAAAAATTCGGTTGTTGTGTGCGTTCTCAAAACTTCAAATATTTTTCTTGAGAATACTTTTTTTTATTGCAGGAAGTTTATAAGTTCTACCCATAAAAGAATGGGCCATTACTGTTTTTTTTAGCCTGGGGAAGTTATTTTTATTTTAGTTAAGTCAACTTCTGCTTAGTTTTTGTTTAGTAAGTTACTATTTTTTCGACTGATATTATTTTAGTAATTCACCGGTTATTATTAAATGAAAAACGATAATTTAGCAGAAACATTTTTCATAATACGGTTCTGTGTTTGTTAGTAAGAAGAATACATCCATCAATTCAGCATCACAATATGCCATCTTTACATAACAAATAGAAATTCTTCTATTATATGAATTCACAAAATATTATGTAACAATGGTTTTTTTCTTATATTTATAGAAAAACCAATTTATGCTATTTCTTATAATAAACCCTGGTATTTATTATATTGTGATGTGTACGGCATACTCGTAACATATTGAATTAATGGCGGCAATACAGAATCGTGTAAATATTATATTATGTCGTACCCATGTCCTTGTTCATTTCGAATGAAAATTATTCTACGAATCTATTGTATTACATTAAAGCGACTACATTTTTTGCAACTCACTGCTATTCTTCGCATTCTTTGATATGCTTAGTGAATATGAACAGTAGTGGACTCGGCAATTTAATTTGAAAAAATAAAACGGAACAAAATAAATTTGTTTGAACTTTCCTATTAATAAGGAAATAATTTCTCTTTGTGAGCATACTTTTTGCTAATAAGCCGACCAAAATTGTTCCAATTTATTGTATTATTACGAACAAAATGAAAGATAAATAGAAAAAAATATCAACGGAAGTACGTAATAAAAATGAAATTTATTTTTTGAAAGTTAGATACTAGGCTATGAGATAGGTTTTTATCAAAACGCAATTTCGAACGATTTCAAGCTCGTATGCAAAAAGTCGCATCAAGTTGTAAAAATCTGAATTGATGTGTATAATTTGTAATAATAGTAATAAAATAAAGTACGCACTTCAATTTCAAGTTAACACAATTAAGCAAAACAACAGAAAGTAATAGCAATAAGTAAGGGCGTATTCGAAACGGGTAGCGATAGGAACGATCGTTCTTTCGTGTTTTTTGACTTCCTATTTTTCTGTGCCAGTTAGTACAGCATTACATTTAGATACATGAGATCTAAACTGCATCTTCTATCTTTCTTTTAGGGATTTATTTTATACTGAACGCGTTCGTTTTTAGACCAATTGAGTTATCGGGCTCTGCCAAAATTTAATTAGAAGTTGAATCAAGTCAGGCCGGACTCAATAATTTCACCTCTAAAACGTGTTTGCAATTTGTAGAAAACGCTGTTTTCAGTATTAAAGAATGAGATTTTCTTGCAACTGCAAAGCGTGTCTGACACGATTTTTTTTTTGGTTTGTTATTCTGCCCCTAACTGAAACTTAAAGAAAGTTGAGTTTCAGTACGTAATAATACTTTTTGTAGTGTGGTGCTTTTTTTATAAGAATATTGAGAAAACTCAAACATTATGTTTGCATATTTGGTATCGAGATGATGTATTTGACTTCTTACAAAGAATGAATGTAATTTTCTGAATTCAACTCTATGTTAAACCTTTTCTTCAAATATCCTGAAACTGCAATTTTTGTAAATCTTCTAGAGATAATGCTTTTATTGCCTTTTTAGGGCTAAAACATGAACGATGCAATGTAAATCAAAAATCTTTTCTGGGCCAGATTAGGCCTCAAATACCAATCTATGTTCATAAAGAAATTAATTTATACTTCAGTAGAATATACACAAGAAAGTACGATTCTATTTCTCTGCTGTATTGGAATAAAGTTACAGTGAAAGAGACAGTTCAATTAAGTTTTTCTTTTGGTCAAAGTCAAATTCCTAGTTTTTCTCTTCATACAGAATAGGAGTTGGTCTACTAGCTATTGGTTCTTGACATTTTTGTTTCTAGGTAAAAATGATTTAGATAGGTATCTTTTGTGTCATCTTCAAGTATGCCGACTTGAAAAAAATATGACACTTTTGAAATTAGAGTTCCAATGTGCCAACATCTTTTTGTTGTTTGTAGCCGCACTGTCATATCATACTAGTACAAGCATTGAATTTAAGCCAACATGTCTAAAAGACGGATGATTTAACAATGGCTCGAAGACTAAATCTATTCAAAAAGGTTCTTGGTAGAAACTCAAACAGGCCTAGATTTTGGAATTTTAAGCTAAGAACTTCTCTGTTTTGTGTAGACTAAATTCATTTTTTTAAAACTAACTATTAGATCTTCCCACATATTTGAGTGCAAATGAAATTATTAAATTAGAAAAATATCATCAGAATCTTGATGATTTCTTAGCAAGAACATCATAAGACTCAAGATGATGATTTTAGAAGCCAAAGGTCCAAAAGGTCTTGATTAATCCAAAAAGACTGGTCAGCCCAAAAACGTCTTTCCAATGGTAAATCAAACAGTTCAACAAGCTTCAAAAGCGTGTTAGATACACAGAAGACACAAAGCATTTTAAAAGTTAGACCTGACTCAAGCCAAATGCAAGATTCAGGTCACGTCTTACAGTGACTGCTTAAAAACCTTGTATCTCTCTTAACGAATAAGTAAACGAATTTTAAAAGCCAAAATATCATCTTCCCATTTGTTCCGGTTATCCAGCTAGAACAATTTTGTAATTCATTAAAGTAGGTTTTATGCTTTCCAGCAATGAATTTAAAAACGGAAGAAACCTCTTTTGACATAGACTGCAATAAGGAAGATTGAGAGAATAATTTTATTAAACCACGTTTGAGAATCTTTCAGAACTTCCTTACCATGATGTACTTCTCACAGACCTATACATATGTCAGAACTGAGTTTTGTTCAAGTGAAAAACTTCTAAACTTGATATCCCTGTTTGGAGACTGCAATACCGACTAACAAATACTACGGCCTAAATAATTTTTTCTGTTTGTTTTTTTCTTTCTATTGGAAACGGGCATGATGGAATCAAATATCCAAAAATCATCAAAATCACTTGGGAGTTTTCAAAAACAAAATAAGCCGAAAAAGTTAAATAGCAGTTTTTATATTTTGGCGCATTTGTATTACTATTTGGAATATAAAATAACAGTCGAAGCTCTAACATGCTAATAGAAATAATGAGCAGGAAAAGGAATTTGCTACCCATAGAATGATCAAAAGTCTAAAAATAGATAATGTAACTAATCCAGTAGGTCGAAAAATATCCTTCTGTTTAGTTTCTCATTGTTTTCGACCGATGAACCTCAGTGTATTTAAAACGTTAGATTTAGTATGGTATAGCAAGACAGAAATTGCATTTCAAGACTAACAAAATCAGTCTATTCTTGTATCATATCAAATATATGACCATTAAAGATTGTTCAGAATTAAAAGATTTGAACGAACAAGAACAAAAAAGCAGATTATCTTATCGCCAGTATTCGTTTCGCTTTCCATGTTATAGCTACCAACAACAGGATTATTGCATATTTTAGTCTTTAATAATGCCAAGTAGCAATAGTTGGAGAATAACAGTACCTATAATTCAGAAAACTGCTTTTAAGACACTACAACAATGAAGAGTACTACAGTGATGATGAGATGAGAATATCAAATAATGAATGTCAGAATATTAAATTACATGTTGGACTTGTTGATATTATTGTGTATTCAAATGAGAGGTTACCTTTGGTAAGTACGATATATTTAGAATACAAACAATATGTTTTGCCATAGTTTTAATTCAAGAGGAAACAATTGACTAGGTACCATGCAACATGATTTTCTTTAACGATAGAAGTGCAATAGATCCGAAGAGATACAGTCTAGAAACCAGGTTTGTACAGAGTAACAGTGCCCAAACACCATAATCATCTTGAGTTGGCAAAAACAAAAATTCTTTTTGTTGGTTTTGCTTATGATTATTGGTATACACTGCAATATTCGAATATAACTGTTATTGTAATAGCAACATTGTTAATAAATTTTTGCACAGTTTTGCCAAAATAATTTTCGTAACAATGCATTTTTGGAAAGGTAGATTTTGAATTATTTAAGTGTTTAACTGTATGGAGATGGCAACTGTACTTGTAAATATAGAAATAAAAAAAAATATTAGTTAAGTCACGAAGAGATGTGAATTCTACTTTCTAAAATTATACAGTCGTTTTCAATGAATTCGTTCTCAATGAAAAACATGTGCAAGGAAAAGCGCAGAATATATTCACTTTATCTCTAGATGGTAGAATTTCAAATTATTCATTAAACACGTAGACAGTTGTTAGCTGTACGCGTCCAAAAACAAACTGAAAAACTTTTTATTTTTGCAAATTATCAACTTTTGTCAGAGATTCGTTTTTACGATTATAAAACTTTCTTTTAGCTTTGCATCATAAAAAGGTAACAACGTGAAAAATTTGCTTATCGAAACAAACTCGTGGAAATGTACATTTTAAACATCAAAGAGTTAGTTACTGACCTTTTACATCTCCCGTGTCCGGTGGTCGCATGATATCATTTAGGTAATGTTCTAAACCCCTCATTGTTTCCAAAGGACTGCTGCCGTTGGCGTTCACAACTCCACATCGATCCTAAGTAAATAAAAACTAAATTCAAAATTACAAAATGACAAAAGTTAATTATATATTTACATTTCGTGTAATTACTTCGAAATTAGAATATTATAATGCGCGTGCTCTTAACCTACCTATTCATAAGTTAAAGAAGCTTGTTACTTTATGTAAATTATTAAAACAGTAATTCATTCAAATTTAGTTTTGCATTAAATTGGGATAAAATTTACATGTTCTTATCAAATGAGCATCAATTTAACATTAAAATCAATTTACCTTAGCAAAATTGTAATTTAATGTTTCCTTCAGAAGGAAACAATTTTTATTGGCTCTGGTATAAAAAGCGTTAAAATAAAAATTCTTGTTTCATGCCAAATTGTCGGTTTAATTCTGAAAATATAGCTTTAATAAAAACCATAAATTATTGAATAAGGAAGAAGGTTTATCAAGGATAATGTAATTTAAATCGAAAAAATCGAAATCGAGTTTTACGTAACCAACATACAAGAAAACAAACAACTAATTTTTCAAATTCCAACTATTTTAGGTGCCATTTTGAGGTCGATAAACTATTGTTTATGCGTATTTGAGTAACGCATTTAGAAGTCAATCTTGGTATCTAAGCGGAATCCAGACAAATTCCTTAATGGCGTTGCTAGTGTACACCAAAGTTCAACTTACCATTTTGGGTCTATATGAAGGGTTTCCTTAATTTGTTTTTAGATGATGTAGTACACGGTTTTTATTATTAACAAAATTTTGAAACACAATAGGAATGACAGGTTCTCGTTTAATTTGTTCTTCTAATACGTTAAAAAACGTTTTTATTAGCAATTTTTCTAGTAACAAATATGTTAGAATTTTAAAAAGTTTAGCAACCCGTATGAATAATCTTGAGTTTATAAGTGAGGTTATATCATCCGTGGATTATGAGTGGAACAAGCAAAAATTGTATCCTCTGACTAGATAGTTTCCGTAGCACTTAGGAACATTCTTAGAAGCCGAAACCTCTTAATCTTTGAACTCTTTTGTTGTCAATTTTTCACTTTCGGTATGTTTTTGTCACAAGAAACTGATTGACATCTAATTTCAAAACTGACAAGTTGTATACCCAATATAACATTTTATAACACAGTGTTGCCAACTAGGTATTTTAACTTCCCCAAATCGGTGTTTACCCTTGCTGTCATCTGGTGGTTTGCGATTAATGGAAAATGCGCATTGGAAACCACCATATATCTATTAAAGGTTAATATAGCTAACTGCCCCTTTCTCCAATGAGTGAGAAACGAAGCCAACATTTAGAAAAGAAAAAGATATTTTCTTTCTCTTTTCGCCGCTAGTGTCTACTGCGCCTGTCGTAAACTCGCGAAATGCGGGAATATTTAAAAGCCAACGCACAAAATGTATATGTCAGAAAGTATATTAAATATTTTTTAAATCTTAAAAAATTATTATATTATATTATTTATAAATGTACAACAAGCGAATCGTTCCACAAAACGTGAAGTAAATTCAAATTCAAGCTTTTAGGTTAGAAATTTGATTGGGAACATGAATTGTGTGGTATTTATTATTTTATATCCGTTAACATTCATTATTATCTCTTTTCCTTTTTATCCTATAAGAGACGTGTGAAACAAATAATACCAGCAATTCTGAGCACTAAAATTTTTTGCGTATGCGCATTAATAGGAATCCGGCGGAAAAAAATAGATATACGTATATTTTATCTCATAAATACGGCTTCACTCAGAGTCGTTTCATTAGTTATATTAACCTTTAATAGATTATGGAAACCACCCATTTTTCTGAAATTTTAAGTCAAAATAGGAATAGCACTTTGAAGACATCAAACACCAAAATGAATTTTTCAAGTTAGTATTACTGTGTGTGAATAGTAAATAATGTACACACTGTAAACCAATTGTTCAACGGGATAATTATTTTATAAAATAATTAAATATAATAGAACAATTAATTAGTCATACATTCATATTTTCTGTAAAAGTGATTTAACAAATGAAAATCAATTACAGATCACAGCGCCCATATAACACAATTAATACCGTCATTATTGGAACTAAATCTGTTAAAGACTACTTTTTATTTAATTGCCTTATAAAATGATACGCAGTGGGTTCAATTTTATGATGTAATAGGTGTATGACAGATTAATAAGAAATCAACACCGTGTCATCAAGAAATAAATAAAAAAGAGTAATAAAAACTTTTCTGACTCAATCAACATACTAAATGATAGACTTTTTGAACATCATCAGATTGTTATATTATAGTATGGCGTTTTAGAAAAACAAAACAGACCAATGTAGAAAAGAAAAGTAGAAAACAGTAAGAAAAAACTTTCCAGAAGGTTAAAGAACCAAAGGCAAACATTGTCAAAAATAAGTTCAATGTGTTAATGAATTAAAACAAAATGATTTCGTATTTCTCTTTGTCTAGCCAGAGCAGCTCGGCAAAGAGATAGAAAGTCGGTTAAATTGTAAAAAGGCTTCTCACTTTGAAAACTAATTTGTTGCTGTTTTTGTTACTTGGGCAAAAATTTTAATTCTCCAGTTTTCTTAAAGCCAAATATTTTCATGATTAGTTTTTGTTTCACTGAGAAACTAAACCATAGACATGAAACGTTTCAAACAAAATGCCTACTTAATCTTGATACCAGTGAATAGTTTATACATAATTGTTTTTGTGGCTTGGTATAAACGATTTGAAAATTGTAGTGTGCCACGGTCAATGACGACACTAGTCGCAAAGTATTGTTTAATTCAAATGGTATCGATGGTTTTAAAGAAGTCTTACCGATTCAGAGATTCCAATGATGAGCATCGAATATGATATTGACATACATCTTCTATTTAACGATATAACACTGTGCTCTGTTGAACTTGATTCAACCCGGTTTTTAAGTTTTATCAGATTTCGTTAAGTTTACCAAGTTTTTTCAAATAGCCTAATGAAAACAAGTTTTGGTTTGATTTGATGAAAATAAACTTTGGTTCAATTTAAATTGGTAAATGCCAACTGAATTTTCAATGTTCAATATTCCAACTTTAGTATTGTATATTAACTGCAATCCGCAATAAACGAATTACCTACTTTTTATAGAAAAAAAAACTTGAAACATTATATAGACATTAAAACGATATTCTGGTTAATTTTGATTTTGACAGTTGGCTTGATCAAAACTAAAAAAAGTGGTTTTTTCTCAATTCTGCTAGACTGTCCATTCCATCTAGTAATCCAAAGATAGAAGATTATTTTTAAAGTCGATTGTTCTAAAACATGCAAAAGCTACTTTTGCACAACTTCTGTAAACAAGGTTTGACCAGAATCTAGTTGCCAAATTAAACAAAACACTATTAGGCAAAACTCTTTTTTGTTTCGAAACAACTTACATTTCTTTTAAGAACGTTTGAGTTATTTTGATCTACTCCTACTACACGGTGAAAAAAACTGTTTTGGAAAAATTAAAATTAGTTAGTCTGGTTTAGAATTATTGGTATGTGTAGCTACTAAGATAAAATCCGTAAGTAAATATAAGGTCACAATTGGTATGGGACAGTGTTTGAGAAATTTTTAACAAAAAACCGTAAACAAGAACCTTCTGCCATTTTTAGGCTGTTGAAAATGTCGGAAATTTCATCAGGAGGATCAAATCTCATCAAAACCAACATTTACTTAAAATTGTGCAAGTTTGTTTTGGATTTAACTTTGGGCCATTAAGGATGAAAAGTGACGAAAAATTATCTTCAGCAGTAAAAAGAAATTGAACTGAAGTGATCTTAATGTTAATCATTATTGTTGGTAGTTTTACAGCAGCTAAACGATAAGGTTTTTAAATCACAGATATCTTTATAGTTTTGTAACATTTAGAGTTTTGATAAGTTTCTAGATGTACCTCACCAAAGATAATCGTGCTTGGTGGTTCTATTAACAGTTTCCAAAATGTTGTTCAAGAACTCAAACGCAAATAATTTAATCCAAAATTTAGAAAATACCATAGGATGCTCAAAACCATAACGAGAACAGTCAAATAATAATTTTTGGTTTATGAGATCCACACTGTTTTTGTAGCGTCATGGATTTATTTCGGAAAGTTGCCTTTCAGCTTCAAAAGTGTTTTGCTTGTTTTAGACTGCCTGAGAGACTGTAACACCCAATGACAATTGCTTGTTTACATTTTGGCCTTAGTAGAGGAATTAGATGTAAGCTCCTGCACGAAAAGAAAGAAAAGATCTGAAATAGATCACGTTTGGCATTGCAAACTTGTACTCTTTAGTTTTGTTTCGCATGATTTTGTTTCTAGTTTTTAGAACCAAGAAAATAGATTTTTCAGAAGTGTACGTGTGAGATGTATTTCTTTGTTGGTAAATAAAATTGGTAAGACTGTAGACTAGACACTTGAAAAGGACTCTTCAGAAAACTATCAAAACTAACAGTATTCACTTAGTATCACGGTTATTTGATGTTTTTATTGAACAAAACTATAATCTATAATACTATCTAGGAAGAATTTGACAAAACATGAAAGCAACTCTTTCTATTTCTATAGCTTCATTTTTTATGATCAAGAATATATTAAGCACGACTCGTATGTGATGTGAAAAAAACAAACAAACGACTTGTGTACAAGCAAAAATATTAATGTAACAATTTAAGCAGATGTTCAAATTTTTTTTCTAAATAATGCTAACTGTTGTAATAACAATTAAAGAGCTAAAAATATAAAAAACCTCCTTTATTTTTATTTTACTGTTTAGAACTTTTACTTATTTATAAATTAAACAATTAAATTTTGAGTTTCTTATAAGTATCCTTTTTACGGTAAAATTAGATTAATAACAAAGTATTTAAACGGTTGTGCTCGACTGAATTTGTTTATTGCGTGCCTCTATCTATACTTTTAAAAATAATTACGAAAATGCACAGCTGTAAATTGTTCCTAATGACTAATTTATTTTAAAATACAAACAAAACAATTGATTTTAATGATTTGAAAATATTTTTAAAAATGGACTGTTTTCCAACTTTTTGTAACTAATTAAACTGCATAACATAATTACGAATGAAGTTATGTAACTGTATTTAATTGTTTCTAATTTGCATAGCGATAGGAAATATTTACGTTAATAAATACTAGAGACGTAATACTCAATAAATGTCAATTCATTCTTGATTTCTTTTAAATAACTAAAATTGAAGAAATAAAAAATGTATCTTACGGTCCACATTCTGGTTTTTCTTTATCAATATAAAATCTAGTTGACACGTAACTTAATGGTTATACCGTGGTGTCGTACAGGTTCAGGTACACACAATATAAAATATCAACAAATCAACATACCCATGTAATATCCAGTAGTATTCAAAACAGGATATTGCGACACTATTAATTCATACTAAATCCATACATCATACAGGCAATGTTAGTACCGGCTAGATAAGCGATAAATCGTTAATTAAAAAAGTAACACGATGTGGCATTCATTGTATTAGATTTTAACAATTTTTTTTGTATTGTGTTGTCAGTTTTGATACAACAAAAAGAAAACATTAAAACCTTTTACATTATTAATTTTTCATTAAAGATAATTAACAAGATTGTTTTATTGAATAACAAAAGTCAAAAACTCACTTTCTGTTTGTCCGCCCACAAAACAGTGTTGTTGTTATATGGGTTGCCTATACCTACGTGTTTATAAACATTCTAAATTGATGCTTCCTTGAATTTTAAGTAGGGTTGAATAAAGCGAGCCAATAATCTCCAAAATTTAAAGTAAATAAATTAATTATGAAAATGAACACAAAATGAAAGGTCTTTAAACTCTCCAACTGGAATGAGCCAAAACATATTTAAACATAAAGTAGGTATATCAACGTACATCTTGACACTTACTAGGAAATTACAAAAATATTTTAAGCAATAGCAGACATTGAATAAAATGTAGCTTTACAAAAGAATTCAGTTATTACATAAAAATAATTTAAAAACGAGGAATTTGGTGCAATAATCGTTATTGCGATAATATTAACGTTTAAGTCACGTATTAAAAATATTTTTAGTTCTGCATTGCGTACTTTGTTGTAAATATTTGAATTTGGATATTTAAGATTAGAAATTTTATTGTATAATTTGTTATCAAGAAGCAAATTACAGTTCAGACTTACCTTTTAATTCTCTTGTTTATGATTTTCAGGTTTTGCTATTTATTTATTCAATTACAAAAAAATAGTACAATTTAATTTTGCATGCAGCATTGCATCTTGTAAAATAAAATTATGCTGTCACGTAAAATGTCCAGTATCCAGTATGTTCTGTCGATTAATTTAGGTATTAAACTTGAAAAAAAGCAAAACACGTTTACCTAGTATTTTGATGCAGTGCAGAATTACAAAACAAACAAGTGTCATAACAACCAAGCCGATGGTTTTCTATCCTTGTCTAAGATTTTTAAAACTTCACCAAGATGTGGAAATATCTTTCTATTAATACAGTAACAAAAAACTAAATAAATATTATTTTCTCCTGAATTCAAAATTGCTTTGCTCGACTGTTCAAAAAAACACAAATTGATGTAAACACGAATGAAATTAGAAACCCTAAAAGATCATTAATTAATTTTTGTTTAGTCGTGTCTGTGATCACTTTGAACTCTTAATGTTCTTTAGGGCCAAAATCACCAAATGGAAGCTCTTAAAGGAAAACCATAGCAAGATGTTTCAAAATATCAAAATTTTAGAGATAGCGTTCAAGCCTAACCAATTATTCAATGCATGCCCATAGAATTGTAAGCAATCGAAGAAAAACTGCCAAGCCTGTCGAACAAAGAAACATCGAATAAACGTAATTTGTTTAATTTATGATTCATTTGAATTGAAATAAGAAATACCAGAATGTTCCATATAGCATATTAAAATATTACGCTGCATAAGAGAGTGATGAGTGATGATTGAGTTTATAGTTCCTTGATGATAAACAAATCTTAGTTCATCATAATATTTATTAAGAAAAAAGTTATTTTTAATCGTAGTCTGGTTGCACATAGAGCACCTGCATTAAATTTAACTGCGTCGAAAATAAACTATGGGAATAATTAGACTTTCATAACCTTTAAGAAGAACACTCTTTGATATAAAAATCTACTGCAAAAAATATTTACATCTGTGCTATTTAGCTTCCTAAATATTTTCTTGCCGGGTTTCATATATAGGGTATGTCAAATATTCTTCCAAATCACAATAATAACCAAAACAAAAATTAGTAATTTAATAACAAAATATTTTAAAAGCGCCTTTTTGATATTAAGATAAATTATAACCAAATAAGAGTTAACCAGAAACAATTTCCAATGTTACTGTCAGGGTTTACAATATTGTTTCCTTTGATACAGCCATAAATTTCTTCTGCAAAGCCAAATATAAAATGCAAATCTGAACAAGATTTAGACAAACGCTTTTGGCATACAAATATTTCTTTGCTACACTAATGTGGAATTTTGTCAAAATCTAATAACTTATCATCTGAAATGGAAAGAATTTGGATAGATGTGTTTTTGGCATATTCCAGTGCCGTTTTGGATTCATTAGTCATACTGCTATCTTGTCTCGATGATTATTGTAACTAGCTTTAGTGAGGAAAATAAGATTTGGGAAAACTGAAAGGTACTAAGTGGCATTAAGAATATTGGGCATTCTCCAAATGGTATAACTAGCTATAGTTAGCAAGATATATCGAGACAATGGTTAAGAAAATTAGAAACAATCTAGTCAAACCTAGCTTTGTCGCAACAAAACTTTCTCAAGACGTGATAACTAACCGTAGTTCAAAAAATAAAAGATGTTACTTATACATAATTTTGGCGTATTAGTATTATTTGGTTAGGCAAGAACGCTCTTACGAATTAAACATTCTCGAAAATAGTCTACAAGACAAGTACTACAATAATTGAAATTTTACTCAAATATATTCTGCATGATGATAATGACGTTTTGACAATTAATGACGTGAAAATGAGTTTTTTTAATCAATTCATCACCATAAAGTGTGTTTAGAGAAACAAACTAAAATACAACTTAGAAAAAACGACAAAAGTAAAAATAATTCTGATACCCAAAACTGTTCATGTTCCTAACAATACAGATGTTGTAAACACAAAAACAAGAGCTGACTGATCTTTATGACTTGTTACATTTTGGCCAAATAATACTAATGGAATCTGTTTAAAAATGTTTTACTTTCATCAAAGACTATGAATATTAGTGCAAAACGGAAGAAGACGTAATCAAACATAAATCAACCTGATCTTCTATACTTGACTAGATTTCTTTTGTGCAAAAATGCAAATATAGTAGAAGTTATACAACGACAACGACATTAATCAAGTTACATCACCCCTATGTAAAGTATTCATCCTCTAGGCTCTGGAGAACAAAACGAATTAAGATAAGTAATGAGTTAAGATAAATTGTTCGATTTTTAGTTTTCAGTACTATAGATTTTGATTAAAAGTAGATTAGGCACATTAGAAAAATCTTATTCGTGTTAAAACAATCTTGCTTATAAAAATCTTCAAAACACGGTGTGTATTATCCAACCACCTTCAAAAACGTATCTTTTCATATTTGAATATATCATAAAAACACCCTGTATGCGTGTAGGCAGGCTACACAATACTGTTTTTATTTTACCTGCATTATATTAAATTATAAATTTAGATGACAAGGATATAGGCTTTACAGACCATAAAAATCTCGAGTTTAAATAACGCAGATTTTAAACGAAAATAAAATTACTTCAAAGTTAGGTTAGGGACCAACTTTTTAAGAAGTAATTAAAAAAATCCATTAGGATCTCTTTGACTAAAAGTAATTTGAAATACGTATCTAGTAGGAAGAAGGATTTTATTAATTTGAAATATGTAGGTAGATTAAAGTTTAAAACGGTCTCATAAACATTCTCTCAATCCTAACCTTCTACATTTTATAAAAATATATTTTTTTATGTATAGAGATCAGCGCAGTTGATGTAGATACTGCACACAGCCTTTCTAAAAATATATGTTTCTATATTTGGTTTCGTTTTCAAATATCACGGAATCAAACATTGAATGTAGATAATTGTTACGCTTTCCGGTGGAACTTTTATAAATTTATAGGTTATCAATAATTTAGCCTGTAACGTTCATATTTAGTTCCAATTTATTTTTGAATAAGTGTCTTACCCATTCTTAAATTACAGTCTAATTCAGGCCATTAAATTATGCATGGTTAATGACGTAGTTTTTATTTTCCTCATTCTACAGTTTTAGAATAGTGACGTATCGGCGCGTAATTAGCTAAACTGCCAACCTATTTTCTTGGTACGCCGATTTACATTTATAATAATAGAAGACAAATATTCCGCGAATTTTTACTATCGCTCGAAGAATTTTCTCGTATTTGGTATTACAACGTTGTTATAACGTGAACCAGCGATCTCTAGAGATATGTGTGTAGTCACAGAATTCGTATATTTAAATTTAGAGTGTGTTGCGGCAACGTGCGGCCATTGCTACTATTTTGGGAGCTTGCTGACTTCACCTGTCTGTCTAGTACTTACTATGACAGGGTGATTCTAGTGATCGTGTTTAAGATACAATAATATACACAATACAAAGAACGAAATTTAAACATTCGTGGGAAATTGGGTCAAAATACACTTGTCATTTAATTACTCGTCTATGTTTGAAGTATTTAAACGCATATTAAGCAAGCTCACGTTTTAAATGTTAAAGTTCACAAGGACGAAAGCGTTACAACACAGTTATCTACATTATCTAAACCTTTTTGTCATCTTCCCTGCATTTATATTTCAAAACGAATATAAAACGGAACCATTTATAGAAAAAATTCTTGCCCGAATATAAAATATGCAAGACATACCTACTATAAACCCTAAAATACCTTCGTGTTAGCTAAGGCAAGGTAATACTTTAAAATTTTACTGTTACACATTGATTAATTTACAAAAGCCAGGGTTTGTAGGGTATATGCGTTTTTTGCGGTAAAATTAATTAATTTACGGCCTTAAAATCGACCGCTACGTTTATCGTAATAAAAAATAAATTAATTACAAATAAAATTGCATGCACAACAATTGCCAGTTTGTGATTTTCATAATCGTTTCAATTTCAATGTGGTTTAGTTAACAAGCGTGAGTGGTAATGACAAAAAATATTATAAAAAACGCACACCAAAACACTGGCTGTCCAGCATAAAAATCATAATACACAATTCAGTGTTATGCTTTATTCAAACAAAAACAAAAAAGAAAAACAATTATCACAGACACAAGAGCGACTAGACTATAAGGTGACACAGCAAGCGGCAGCAGCACAAACAACTAGCGTGGCGATGGGATTCTCGGTGCGGTGTGCTCAAGAGGTATCACAAATTACCTGATAGGGTAGAAGTTCACGAGCCTCATCCATATTTGTTATTTCAAATGTAGGTGGCTGGGGAAAAGGTCCTTTACACGGATACGAAGTGCTTCGTCGAAATTTTACAGGAGAAATGACTTGTTGGTGGTTGAACGTGGGACTAGGCTTTCGACCAGCGACACCGATCTGTTGTAAAGGGGTTAGATTGGGAACACTTCGACCCCTATTCCAAACTGAAGAACCTGCTGACCAGCTTTGTCCAGAATTAGCCCACGACCCATAACCTGCTTTATAAAGTGGGTGACTAGGTTGTTGCCGACCCATATTATGGGGAAAGTTATGGCTCGCTGTGATGGCACGCCGGCCCTGATTTTGACCTACACTGTTGTTAAAAAGCTGGGACTGTGTCGGGGACGGGAAATTTTGAAAGCCTAGGCCACCATTGACGTTGGTTATGTTAGGAACAAAACCGTCCTCGATAGCTGTAGACCATAGGGCTCCCGATGGAGTGCTAGGCTCGCTGGGGTGAAACAGAGGCAGCCCTGCATTTGCCTTGGTACCGTGGGCCACTTGTTCGTTCAGCTTATCCGATAAGTCCGATGTTGCGTTCGAGTTGGTTTCTGATTCTTGAGACTTTTCATTGACCGCACTAACCACTTCGTCGTTATTCGTTCCGCTGACAGCTGCTTTGTCAACGAGTTCATCTTGCATAGCTGTGCGAGACTGCGCCTGCAGGACAGTATCGCTCGCGGACGTAGGTGTGGTGTAGAATATTTGGTTTGGATTACTTTTGCTGGAGTTTACACCGATCTCTACTGCACTTAAACCAATATTAGTATTGCCACTCAAACTAAATTCCCCCATTAGTAGAGTCTCACTATGTTTAAGGGCCGCCCGTTATGTCATACACCCGTAGACACTCCACCTGCCCACCACTTTCCTGTCAACTGTATTGCGCGAGCCGACCTACCAAGATTTCATCGAACGAACCTGCGTGTTTCGACGCTCGCGTTCAGCTGATGCGAGCTACACATTTCTCTTCTATTCTTACTATATGGTGCCACCTAACGGAAATATTTTCATACTTCATTCTAGAAATCCACCACGATTACATGTACTTTTAAAATACAATGAGTTTCATTTTTTATTTCCTATTTTTTAAAATGTATTGGTATTTTGTATTTTAAAATTAAAATGCTTATTTCTATTTTTTTTAAATAAATTTTTTACTTATTAATTATGGAAGTGCGTCGTAAAAACTCCTTAAATTACTTTCTTTTTTTTATTGTCATTATGACTATCAATAATTAATTTTAATTATTTTTTTTTTCGTTTCTATGTTATTAATTTGTATAATTATTGATAATTTGAATGGTCTGTCTTAAACGTTAGATAAGATAGTTTTTTTTTAATGAAAACTGTTAACTGATGCTAATATATAACAAAAAAATCTATGAAAGAGTTGTTTACAAAAAATGGCCCCAAATAAGATTTTTTTCTTCTTAATTCATATTCGGAGGCATCTAATTTTACATTTAATGAAAAAGTAGTATATAAACAAACAAGGTTTCTTCTATTTCGCAACTACATAAGCAAACTTATTACATTTACAAACAGAATAACAAATTGCAATGTTGTTAGATTTGCATTACTACTGAAGTTGAATGAATACAGAAGAGAGTAACGAAACAATAATGTGACGCTACGATTTTGGATATTCCAGATACATTTGTAGCCGAAAAGGTTAGCAAAGTTTAACCTACACACCTACACAAGTCAGCTGTGTACATGAAAAAAATCAATAGTTAGATGTAAAACCATAAAAAATTATTATTTTCATTTTTATATTGTGAAAGATTAAATGATAAATATTAAAATCACATAAAAACAATTCAATATCAAAGAAGCGATATCGCCAAAACTTTCTCCGGCTATTAACTTAAAAATTTTAGTAAATTCAGCTAATTGGGGAAAATTCTCATTTTGTTATACATTTTAGATCTTACAGAAGTTGTTTACGTTTTAAAGCGAAGCTTTGCGCTGCATTTGGATCATAACGTGGGATGCCACGGCCTAAGTCGTCGTGGAAACTAAATGTCGCGGTGTCATGAGTGTCGCAGGAACAAATCCAAATTGATTTTTGCGACATATGTCAAGACTGGCTTTTTATGCAGTTGATGGTAAACCTCAAGCATTTACTCTCTATACACGTATTAAATGAGTAACTGAACATGGGTGCTTTTTTCTCCTGTTTCGTTTAAATAAGGATCGCATGGCAGCATGAGTGAGGAAAATTCTTTATAAACTATTTATTAATGACCGCCTTATAGTAAACAGCTTATTATCTATTCCCCTCACAGGAAATGCATTGTTATTTACATGAGATTTCTAAGAAATGTTGAATTTTTTTGTAGAGTTAAATTAATGATTACCACAGTTTGTCTTTTTGCCTTTAAATCTTTCTTTGACTGTAAAATATCTGTGTCTGACAATACTCCGATATCTTTCAACTTATTTATATTTTTCAATTTCTGTAGATATTTAAAAAGGGTTTAAATTTGTTTTTCTGTTGTTAGTTGTCAGTAGAGTAGCCTTGGGGAAAGGATAAGGAATGGGCCCTTTATCTGTTCATGAATTTAGTTTAAGGATGTAACAATATAATTTTGGGATTCCTCATCACTGGAGGACGTATATCAAACTAGTAAGATTAGACCAAGAGAAGATCATTGCATGAAAAATTACAAAAGGCAGGTTTCTTTAAGTTCATGGTGTTTTTAATGGTAACCTGGCATTTCCAGAAGAAAATTTCCAATTTTAGGAAAACCACAGTAAATTAACACCTCGTCTATATATCTACATTGGATGAAATTTAAGAAAATCATTTCAACTCAGAATTTCTTCCTTTAGCTCTAGAGTAGCTCTTTATTAGCTTTTCTAGAGTTCAGTATTGTAGATGTTTTGGTAAGCTTAATTATCTTTATCAATTCAACTCAGAATGATTGTTATGTTAGGTTAGGTTGGGCTAAATTTGATATTTTGGTAAATCTCCACAAGTTTCCTATAAAACAATGCGCTCCCATAGACTCCCACATTAAATTTTGACCTCTCATACTTTTCCATCCATCTCCACCATTTAAATTTGATATGAATAAACTAACCCTTGTGTTGGTATCACAACAACTCTTTCTATACAATCAACATTAAGTGGGTTGGAACTAAAATATAGGCCTCGAATACCCAAGATATCTAATTTTGAAATGGAAACCAGTGCAACAACACCAAAGGTGATAAAAAATTATCGCCTGGTAATCGAAAACCGAAAATTTTGATTGGCTAAAAAATGCATGACAGGTTTCAAAAAACGAACTAACTAGATTTTTGCTTTATCCTTTTGTTTTAGGTTTGTTCTTGTTCTTCTCTTTACGCAGCTTTCGTGGCATAATTTTAAAGAACATTAGCGTAATCTCGATCCCGACGAAAGATTTTTTTTTACAATTTTGTTGGTGTGTGCATTTAACTATATCTTCGATCTGATAGTGTTGCTTATATTGGTTTCGAAAGTATTTCTTTATTTTACTACTAGTTTTCATAGACTTTTTCTTCATATTAGTTCTTGGACAAACAGTTGAAATTCTAAAAAATACGAATCAAACACCAAAAAAATAATAAACGTAAATTAAAAAAATCATAATAAGCACACATTGGCAAACAAGCAATCTGTTCAAAAAACAGCAACTATTCTGAGGATTAGAGTAGCCTGAAAAGTCCAAAGCATTTCAAAAGTAGACCATTATAGCTTGCACCAATAATATAACAATTTCAGTTGACTGAAGGTTGTGCAACGTGGGAACCACAAATCATGACCGTGGTAGCAACCTTTTTAAAGCTGTAAAGATGCTCAGGATATCTTCACGCGAATTTTTAAATTTTTCTTAGACTCGTCGTCAAAGTTTCCTTCACCTAATTACAAATAAATAGAATAATTACATTGTGTCTTGAATGAAGCCTTTATATTGGCAGTTACTCTTTGACAGATCTCAGATTCATTCTTCTTTAAAAGACTTTCAACACAATTAATGTATGCTGAGTCTAGAAACTACTTTTGCCTGTCTGTCTAGAGAATTCCTTGTTAATTGATGCAGATGACTTTTTGTTAAAGAATGGTAGCAATCTCCACACGAAACAGGAACCTTGACGGTTGCCCTTTCTTAATTGATGAAAATGAACAACATCAACCAAACTTGCTTGCAAGGTATAGCTGATCAAAATACCTTGTAATTATAAAAGTAGCCTCATCTAATACAGAAGTGTCCAAGAAAGTTATATCCTTCCCCACCTTTGAAGAAATGAATATGCGTTATCAACGAGAAGATGCCACCGTAGGTGGCTGCCATTTAGGAAACTTAATTCCTCTATGGCTGGTGAATTTGGAAAAAAAGGCGGTTGTCGTGAACGTTATGTCAGGTACCAAGCAGTCCGCGCGCTCGTCCACGGCGGTGATGGTCTGGTGGCGACGATGGAGCAGGTCGGAAGCAGGGTCCTCCATAATCCCCGCCGATGTCGATGACCCATCTTCAGGTGGAGGTGGAATGCCCAAGGACGGCCAGCGAGCCGTCACACAGTAACGACGAAGTGGTGACACGATGAGGCGGTTCTTTTCAGAACGGTGTTGGTGTTGTGTAGTGAGGGGTGTGAGGGTGTGTATATGTTAGAGTGGTGATGGGTGGGTGTCTAGGTGTGTATAGTGTGCCGTGGACTGGTGCAGTAACTGTTCCGGCATTTGCCTTCACCACTAGGGAAACCACGGAAAACCCTAGTGAAAACAGTGTGGCGGTTGTGGAATGGGTGTGGTAATTATTGGCGGGAATTATTAGGCGGGAATTCTTAGGCGGGAAATGATTTGGCGGGAAGTTATTGGCGGGAAAGGAATTGGCGGGAAGTGTAGCGGATAGGCGACGAATTTCCGGGCGCAGTGGAGTTGGTACCTTGAGGAGCCTGGGGCTCAAGGGTTTGGGTGGGAAAGGAATTTGGTGATCACGGCCCGGTAGCTACCCGGGCCGGTCGGATGAGGCTGAGATGAGTGGTGGTAATGGCCGGGTCTGCGCACCCCTACGCAGACGCCGGTTGGTGGTGGAGCGGCCGTTGATCCATCTACTGCATCTTGGGTTTGGTTGGATGTGTGGCGGTCGCGGTCCTCAAGCACCCAATTCCTGAAGACCGACGGTCGGGTGGGATGATGCAGCAGTGCGACCTCAAGTCTCCCCGTTGGTGGTGGAAATGGGCCAGGCCTGTGCCCCCCAAAACACAGACTCTGGAGGGTGGAATGGCGGTAGCCCCCGACTACAGCGCTGTTGGTTGAGCCCGTACTCTTCGTCGCCGATGCACTACACTCGCGCTGGAGACCGGGTCGACTGCCTCGCTTCGCACTCGCGGCCGGACTGTCAGAAGAAATGAATATCATCTTCAACCTCCTTTTATCTCTCTCATTAAAATGGCGCTTTTTTGAAAACAAAAATAGGACCTTCTTGGTTGACAGTGGTAAATTGTTTTCTTTAGGTTTCGTTTGCATTTAAGAAAAGGGAGGTCAGATCGATCATCTTTTGTATTTACTTTAACAGGTGTTTTACGTCTCTAGAACTATTGGTCGTACAGAGATGGGACTTCGTATTGTCATTTGTTTATTTTTGGGAAATATCTTATATCTTGGAAAATATACATCGTATAGAGATGATACTTCCGTTACTAGAAAGTCTAGGGTATTAAACGCTTTATGTGCTACTGATTGTTGTATTTTTATAATTCCAGGTTGTGTACATTTTGGATTCGTTTTTTTTTTTCATAAAATAAGCTTGGTTCATCAGTTACTTCTTAAGATGCGGTCAGTTTAAGTTAAACGTGTGGTACGGAATCGCACTGTGTAAAGACCGTCGGACTTTGAAGGCAAACAATATCGCATCTATTGCTTTTTACTATTTTTTGGACATAGACTTAACAACTTAACCTCTTCTTTGTGACAGTTATTATAGAAGATTGAGGATATTTTTGCTATTTATTGATTGAAATGTATTCTTAATCCCTAATATTTCGTTGTTTAGGCAGATAACTCCCAAGACGTTTTGTACTGTGAGACTGCAAGTTTATGATGATTTAAAAACTCCGAAATTATCAGTCGGAAGCTTCAGTAGCATTCGAAAACTGCTACTTTAAAAGATACAGAAATTTGATAAAGAGAAAAACTGAATTAGATAAACCATATAGTTTCAGTGGGTCCAATAGGTTTTGAAATCTTCACGTGGGAAAAATCTGTAAAAGGATATTATCTTCCGAGAGGGATATAAAGCAGTGGATGACGAGTTGCACTTTAAAATTCCTGTAAGGGTTGGATTATTTCTAGATAGCCGATAGCAAATAAAACTTCCATCCATTTATTTACCTCGACTTAAATTCAAGAAGTATGTTAAATTAGCTGTAGAAGACTTCTTGATTTCACAAATAAAAATAGAATAGATCGAATTTTGGTCCACCCTGTATAGTCATTCAAATAAAACGTACATTACATAGAAACGTTAGAATGTGACTGTTTTTTAATATTAGTTAATAATATACTGCTGTGACTTGGATAGAAACGAAATACTTTAGTGAATATTAAAGAAGGAAATTTAGGAAGTTAATTTTAAGGTTACCTTTATACTAAATTGTATACGTTTTGTTTTTAATTCTTTCAGTTCAGCATCAAAAACAAATGAAACGATCCGAAAGCATCTACAACTTACAAAACAGTCAGTTGTTTTGGGAAAGTTATAATTATATAATAAACATCTACTACAGGTATGCAATAAATTATAAGACAAGATAAGATTTTTATGTTCCAAGAACAGCTACAAGCAAATGCTGGAAAATAACTTATTAATCGAAAGACTGAAGTTGTATAATTAGAGATAAAAGATAGTAATACCTGTTACATGTGGAGATAACATGAGATTATTAAAGAAGGAAACAATGTTTACCTTTATGTCTGTCTGTCACTAATAAATAGGCTGACTATATAGGTTTTTGATTGCTATGATTGTTTTTATTCTAACTTTTATCTGCAACATAATTTTAATTCTACTAATCGTGCAGTTATTGTACTATTTCGGTAGTAGATGCTTAAATGAAACTTGAAAGTAAATATTTGGTGAAGTTTTCATTTTATACGCGTGTGTGTATGTTGAGTTGAAGTGTTCACAGGTGTTGAATGTTCACTTCTCATTCGTAGTTGGATATATTGGTTTTTCGACCTTTACATATACGATATATTGTAGTACTTAATTACTAATCAGATTCACGTTTAATGTCAATAATTCTAGTTGGATCAATTTATTTTTATTTATTTTAAATTTAATTAAATCTTTAGGTTTCTACAAACTTTTAATATTTACATCGAAAATTTGTATTAATCTTCTCATATTGCCAGTATTATCTCAAGACTATTAATAGATAATAAAATTTCGTTCTAAAATCATTAAACGGCTAACGATGAGTGAATAAATAAATAAAAAAGAAACTGGATAAAAGACCTGATACCCGTTCAGTGTTGGTTTCAAATGTGAAGCGACTACTTCAAAATGATAATGTACTTTTAGAAGATAAAATCAATAAATAGTGCAAATAACTAGAATTCAGAGGGCAGCAACGTCGTATCCCGCCAAACATTTTGCATGCGTTATCAATTCCTAATTTAACTTGATCATAATTCATAAAGAAGGACTATATGTTAAGCAAAAACTTCTAATAAAAAATATCCAACGTATTCCTACGGTATTTATTTTCTTAAGCGTTACCTTGTAGAATTCCACAATACTGATATACAAAATTGAATTTTGTGAGTGTTACATGGACCAAATAGAGTGCTTGTTATAGAATTTCTCCTGCTGATTCCAAATCTGCTTTTTAAATTTTCCTAGCACGTAAGATTTTTGAGTAAAACGCGTTCGAGATTTCAAAAATTTTAATTTTTTATGGAATAATAAGGTACATAATCTCGTTGCTGGTGCACCTCTTTTAAGGTCCCATCAGTAGTCCGCAGGCATGTTTTTGTTCCATTTTCCCATTCAATCGATATCTTCGTGAAGTCTCTCACCATGTTCATCGCTCACATCACCAAGATTGTTTAGCAATCATCTAGATGTGAATGGAGGAAATGAATCTTCAAGGAGATATTTGTTTTTAAATCTTTGTAATTTTGCAGCAAAGTTTTCAGCTTTTGTATTCTCGAGGAAGTTTGTCACCACACTTTCGAAGGACTGTCAAGCAGGTGCTTCTCTTTCATCTAAGGTATTGTAGAAGCTGGCATCTTTCATTAATTGTTATTCTGAAGAATTTGTTTTTTTAATAAAGGAAACCTTCACCATCTTTGTTCATCCCCTTTACAAAGTTTTTCATCAATCCCAACTTGATGTGAAAAAGTGGCAGCAGAATCTTTTCTGAGTTAACGAGAGGCTCACAACCGACTTTATTTCTGGCCATTGCTTTTTATATAATCTTGTCTGTTCCTACTATCTCACTTACACAAAAAACAGCAAACTTTCGTGTACCCCCGCTGTGACTCAGTACTAGAGCTACAAATTTCAAATCCGCACAAATTTGCCATTAAAATCTGTGGTACTCTGTTTTATCCAGCAGTAACTTCATGCTTTGATAAGAATCCTTTATGTGGACAGCACGAGCAATGGGAATAGAAGGATTTTTATTACCATAATGAAGAAGAACAGCTCTGAGGATCCTTTTCGAGGAGTCTATAAAGAGTATCCACTCTTCTAGATTGTGAGTGCCTCTAGTAAAGCGTTGACATCATTACAGAATATCAAGTCATCTTGTTTTGCTACCCATTACAAAATGTGCATATTCTAATAAATTTCATCTTTTAACCTTTAAGCTAACAGTTCTGCTTGATTTCTTAACAAATTCAGATCATGCACTAAATCATTCAAATCGGACTGGCTTATTTTATGAGGCTCCTCGAACGTGTCAACAAAGTCTGGGTCCATTTCCCTGTTTTCTTGGCCCTTGAAGTGATCTAGTAGGTCGAAGCTTGTGTACGAGGGTGATCTGAAAAGTTTCCGACCTCAACGTGAAGATGGCAGCACTCGTAAATAAAAGCTACTGAATTTCGTTGTTCACCTGTTGACAGTTACTCACCAAAGTTTCAGCCATTTTGGGCGCGCAGTTTTTATGTAACAGTCGTTTGAGTGAGTTGATATGAGTTTTTTTGTGAAAATGGACAAAATCGAGTATCGAGCTGTCATTAAATATTTGTTTTTGAAAGGCAATACGCCTTCGCAAATAAAAGATGAGTTGGATTCTGTGTATGGGGACTCTGCACCATCATTTACCACAGTGGAATTTTGGGCTGCTGAATTTAAACGTGGCCGTAAGAGCTTGGGAGACGATGAACGTTCGGGACGTCCAAAAACTGCAACTACCGACGAAAACATCGCCAAAGTTCACCAAATGGTGCTAGACGACCGCCGAATTAAAGTGAGAGAGATAGTAGAGGTTATGAACATGTCTAAAGAACGTGTTTGCCACATATTAAATCAACATTTAGGCATGAGAAAGCTGTTCGCGCGTTGGGTGCCGCGTTTGCTCACGTTAGACCAAAAACGTGTTCGAATGAATATTTCCAATGCTCTTTTGGCGCAGTTTAGGCGAAATAAATCCGAGTTTTGGCGCCGATTAATTACTGTAGATGAAACTTGGATACACCATTATACGCCCGAAACAAAAATACAGTCCAAACAAAGGACTGCAAAGGGGGAACCGGCTCCAAAAAAAGCAGAAACTGTTTTTTCGGCTGGGAAAGTGATGGCGACTGTTTTTTGGGATAGTCATGGAGTTATTTTAATCGATTATCTTCAAAAAGGAAAAACCATTACAGGAGCATACTATGTATCATTACTTGACAAGCTGAAGGCAGAACTTGCGAAAAAACGGCCACATTTGCAGAAAAAGAAAATCCTGTTTCACCAAGACAACGCACC
This sequence comes from Ignelater luminosus, assembly GCA_011009095.1. Lineage (NCBI taxonomy): Eukaryota > Metazoa > Arthropoda > Insecta > Coleoptera > Elateridae > Ignelater > Ignelater luminosus. The sequence goes on from VTPC01090689.1 coordinate 379,673, forward strand.
GTCTCACACCTCAGCGGTTGCCACGGCGAAAATCCACGAATTACGGTTTGAACTGCTTGACCATTCGCCTTACTCACCAGATCTAGCCCCAAGCGACTTCTTTGTGTTCCCTCATATAAAAATTGCGCTCGGAGGACAAAGATTTTCGTCAAATGAAGAGGCAATCACCTTCGTGAACAATTATTTTGCAGAGAAAAATGCCGAGTACTATTTGGACGGGTTACAGAGATGGGAGCATCGCTGGGAGAAGTGTGTAGAGTTACAAGGAGACTATGTTGAAAAATAAAAAAAATTTTCCAGAAAAAATGTCTTGTTCTTTGTTAGATCGGAAACTTTTCAGACCACCCTCGTAGTTCACAAAATCTGGTTAGTCAAAGTGCAGTACGAGTAATAGTAGACTATAAATGTGCACTTCACAAACGATAGTAAGGAAATGAAACCTGAAGCAGTCCGGTTAGCCCCCAAAATTAGATTTATTCATACTAATTCGTTATTGGGTGGATCAAAATGCAAGATTCAAGAAGTATTGTGGATTAAAGCGGCCCCGAAAATTAGAAATCTAAATAAATATATATAAGGGGCAGGATATGCTAATTTGGAATAAAAACCAACAATTACAAAAAAATAGTGTTCGATGGACAAATTCTGATGACATATTCGGATTCAGTAGGCAAAATTAACCAAGAATCAGCCAAAAGTGTTCCTGTAACAAAATTTTTGTCTATCAGTGTAATTAGAAAATTCTTTGTTTTGTTTTTTTATTCTATTTTTATAGGATAGGATAGGATTTTGTATGACCAAACAGCTGGCAATAGCGTCGTGCAAACTTCCATAAAAAATACCTACATAGTCTATTTGCCTGTACTGTACTCTCAAAGTGAAATCCATAGTAGTATGTACATTTGCAGAAAATAGGTAAATCAGATGCCGGTCACATTGCAGATTATTAACTTGCTTGTAACATTTCAAAATTTTTGATTATTCTATTCTAGTCTTTTCAGTCTTCATCGGGCCTGTTTTTGACTTAGATAGTTTAAATGAAGCTGAAATAGAAGTCTTCCGGCTTGGATAATACCAACAGATGAGAAAATTTATCTTCAATTTGCTTTTAATTCCGCGAAATTATTACGAGATAAACCAAAAGCTTTTCGGTATGTTTTATGAAAAAAAAAGAAACGTGAAAAACTACACATGTATGGGCTCAGGATCAGATCTGAGAAGGCGAAGCCATACTTTCAATTGTATAGCCTCTCAAGCCTGCATTAGACTTGTGGGATGTTTGAATTTGCCGGATGCTTCTGATTAACTATTCGATTTTTGTTGGTCAGTTTGACTTCTTGGACCGGTCGAACTTGTCAAAACAATAAATTAATCAAAACTAAATTAAAGGAAGGCTCACAATAGTCAAAACTTAGAATTGAAACGATAATTCCTTTTGAAAAAGCTACGAATCTCAGATTACACGTCTTGATAATGGAGAATCTAATCGGTTGCTAATACCAGAATTACTGATGAGTGATGACATTTAATTTTCTAAGAAGCTATTTTGGATGCTTACTCATTTTTAGATTTAATGGCAATCATTTGGCCTTTAGACTGCACAAACTTACTTTGTTTTATCAGAAAGTTTCCCCAAGGCGCATTAATCCCTAAAGTACGAATGTACAAACAAGCAGTGTTTTGTATTGTATTGAAGTGTCGATGCAACTGATCAAAATGCATTTATTTGGAGAAGCCCGAAAGATATGCATGTTTAATTACTGTGTTTGGTTTCATTTTTTAATGCTTTCTTCCACCCTACCTCCAAAAAGTGAATATAATCAAAGTGATGAAGACTACTATAAAATATATTTCATTAAGTTATAGTGTCGTTATTTGTAAGAATATTAGTAAGCAGAGTTGTACAGAGCAACTACCTCGATGTCCTAAAACTATTTCAAACTATACAAGGCGTTCCGTAAAACCTAACCGTTTTGGTATTATTCACTATTGTTTGTTGTGAAGTTTCACTTTTATAAAAGTAAAGTTTGATCTTTTGCTCTCTAAAAATCACAGTGAAGCGTATTATCTGTGCTAGAAAAAGGCAACAATTAAAAAGTTTTCGTTTTTCATTGTTCTGAAGTTAGTGTTTTTGGACAAAGAACACTATCATCCCGTACCAACAAAATAATGGCAGTATGGGGTTATTAACATGTAGTTTTCACTTAACTTCTACACGGATCATCAAAACTGACCAAAATGCTATTAAGAAAATATATCTGTAAGCTTGTAGCTGTTTTGAAATATCCTGCATACAGAGTACCCTGAAAATAAATGTTAAATGCGTTACCCAAGCTTCTGAATTGATTTGATTTGATTACTTCTTTTTTTTTCAATATCTCTGGAACAACCAACAATAATGATCTTGTAGATTTCTGATTTAAGGACCTTACCAAAAAAACACATTTTCTTAACAAAAGTTTGATACACCACTGGGAAACCCAATAATTCCTTGCTTTCGATTCAGTAAAAAATAGTTTTTTGCACTTTTTTCATAGAATGTGCCATTTTCGAGTGAAATCAGTTTTTCCAGATCTTCTAAACATAGTGCAATGTTACAATACTACAACAGCTTACTTCAAGGTATTTTTATTAAAGGCAGAGACTTGAGAGGACTATTCAAACTTGGATTTGAATTGTTAAAACTAGTTGTTTTTAGGAAAAAAAACGCTATGGGGTTGACATCGATTTTAGGGACACCTCGTATTTCTAAAAGCTACAAAAATGACAAAGAGAATAAAATAAAAAGCAATTGATAAGGATGGAAATTACTGCAACCATTTTATTTTAACAACACATGAAATCTCTGACAATTTTTTTGTCAAATAACCGAGATACTACAATCGCCTAAGGAAATTTTGAAAAAATCAACTTTTACTTCTGACTCAAAAGCAAAAGCATGTATCTGGAAATCAGTAGGTAGGTGTAGATAAATAATGTGAATTAGGATTTTTTTTTGTAGATATTTGATTTCCAAAGTGTCCTAGAATTACCTACAATTTGGCTTACCCTGTAAATAGATTTAGTGTAAGAACCGTACTTTCTATGTATTGATGCGTTTGAATAGTAGTTTTTATTATTTTCATCATTCTAATAAAAATTAATTTCTTGATGATATACCATCAGAGAAACATTTCTTTCGGTACATGCATATATGTACATAAATCGTCCCCTTGACGAGTACGGTAAAATAATTTTTTGTTCTAATTATCATTAACAAAAGATTACTTAACTATTGTTTACAAATTAAAATTTATTTAACCTTTCACTATTTCTGCTATCCTAATGCAAAGTTGTTTACACTTTTTTTATGTTGTAAAATTGTAGTACGTACGTTTTTATAGCACTATCAGTACATTAGCGGAAGTGAAATCCGGTTTACTAGAGTAAAGTGTTCATTTTTAAATCGTGTGATGAATGAAAATTAATCATCATCACTCATTTCTTATTTATTAGCCCCATGTAACATTTATGTGGGTGTGTATAATTAAATTGTATACATAGATTGCGTAAGATGAGTGGTAGAAGTTGCAAGTAGTAATCAAGTTTTTGCATCGTAAATAGAAATGTTTCTTATATAACTTAAAAGTGCAGTTGGACATACTTTTATTAGATTTAATTTAGAGTATGTGATATATTTCCTTAAATCTTTTTCTGTATGATTTATTGATATCAAATGTGGTTAATTCTATAGGGTGATTCAAGTTCTAGTCTCGCTATAGTCATCGTCTTAGTTTTAGTTCAGGAATACACCTTGTATAAGAACTGTACTTGAAGTGAGTGTGTAAGATGTAAAACTGTGCGTTCCGTATTTTATAAACAGGAAGATTAATAATATGTCCTTATAAATCAAAATGTTACTCCGATAATCTAGACGATTCTTAAGTGATTATGTCAGATATTATGGTTTTAACAAAAATGATAACTGTAATTAGCCGTTTATAGTTTACATAATATGCTGGGACATTTCCTTTTTTGAATGGTTTTAACTCTGAACCTTTTTCTATTAAGTTACAAACCTTCTTAAAGGTCAAGGTAGATGATATAGTAAATACCTCTGTTGGTAGTTACCTATGAAAGTTTTTACGTTTTTGTTTCGAACTTCATCTAATTGACATGATTCATTTAACAAATTTCAAGCTTCGTGGTTCTTGATGAAATTGGTTTAGGGGTGTGGCTATCTTTTTAAAGAATGATATTAAATTCTGAGATTCCTACTGAAGAAGTAACGGAAAAAAATATTGAATGTTGCTGTGTAAATACTGATAGAGTTTAGTATTTAATAACCATAACATTAAAAAAATTTGCAATAACTTTTTTAATCTAATAACAAATGCATTTGATTCGACTTACCTTCTAAAGTGCCAAATTTGTACAAAAAATAGAAAAAGTTAAAATTACTAGTAGTATCAAAAAGTTTCGCGAAACTAATTTGTTGTGAGCGTGGACTACAATGGATGTTTCAGTTTTATTATTATTCATGACAACTTCTGAAGGTGATACAACACCAAAACGTTAAGTGTAGCTTTATGTTAGAAATATTTTAAGATTTTGAACTACTGCAATGGAATTTCTCCTTACGATTTTTTATGGCTGTTCTTTTTAATCACTGGCGGAGGCATACAAACTTCAATACAATACACTAAACGATGCTCGTGCGTCAGACAGTCTAGACGAGTCTAAATAAACAATGTCTGAAAATGTACCGAGAAAGTAATTAAAGATTTATGTTTGAAATGTGTATTTTTTCCTAAATGTCCGTCCTTGGTGAAAATCTGAAACTTTCGACGTTTCACTATATCATTGTTCTGTTATCCTAAAAGATATCCTTGGAACTACTGATTCTCTCGATTCTTAAAAATTCAGAATCTTATTCAGTATTTTTGAATAGAAAATATGATAGATAGTTGATTATCATTTCAGTAAACGTCAATACAGGCTACTTGTACTGTGCTTTCTAATTTTCAAGACAAATATATTGGAGAAACAAAATTTGGCAACCTCTTTTTGTTTTTCTCTTGTAATCAAAACCTCAAAATTTGTCAATTTTGCAAAGTGTTACCATTCTTCTTCTCCCAAAACAATAAATCATACTATTGTATGTACTGGTAATGACCATACATGAAAATTAGACAAACAAAAGAAGAGCGCCAAAATTCTATGTTACCAATGAATATAGCTTGAAAAAGCTAAGACGGTATGATACCAATCTCTAATAGTAACCGAAATATCTTATGAATACATTGAAATGACAGACTCAGAGTCCCATAAAGTAAAACAATTTTAAGATGAATGACAGATTTCGACAAAAGAGAATATGATATACAGTATAGTTAGAATACTCGAAAGTATTGAACGCATACAGCTCAAAAGAGTCTTAGAGAGACGTCCATCATTTATTGTCCCCGACAAACAAATGAAAAATTGTTTGCTGTCGATTTGTTGTTTTTTGACATTAATGTATGTGAAGTTTGATTTCATTACTTCTTTCTATTTAAAAGTTCTTAATTGTATTCTGTTGTTGTGTTCGTGCTTTTTTGAAAATTGGCAAATTTGAAATACGAGCTGTTATTAAGTACCTCTGTAAGAAGGGGTTATCATTTAAAGAAATCCATAACCACATGACAGAAGTGTTGAGTGACTCTTCCCCTTCATATCAAATAATCAAAAATTGGTTTTGAAATTTTAAATGTGAAAGAGAATTTTATCAACATGCACCGAGTGCTGGATCCCCGAAAACTGTCACCACTCAAGAAAATATAAATTTAGTCCACGACATGATACTAAGTGATCGCAGAATTACTGTTAGATTTATAGCAGAGACATGTGTCTTTTCAGTAGGTGCGGTTGAAAAAACTTTGCACGATGAATTGAATCTCAGAAAAGTGTCTGCACGTTGGGTACCTAAAATGCTGACGTCCAATCACAAACGCATCAGAGAGACTACCGCTGAGGATAATTAACAGAGATCCGAATCAATTTTTGAAAAAATTTGTTTTTGTAGATGAAACTTGGGTTCATCATTTTGATCCAGAGTCAAAACCCGAAAGTATGGAATGGCGGCATAAGGGTTCACCGCCTCCTCAAAAATTTCGTGTCAAGTTTTTAGCCGAAAAGATCATGGCAACAGTTTTCTGGGATTATGAGGGAGTAATTTTTATAGATTATTTACCACGTGGGCACACTGTTATGGCTGAATATTACGCAAAGCTAATTCCAAAAGTTCGCAATGCTATTAAAGAAAATGGCGTTTTGTTTCGTCAGGATAATGCCCCACCTTACAAGAGTTATGTTTCCATGGCCGCCATTCACAATTCCGGTTTTGAAATTTTTGAACAACCTCCCTATTCTCTAGACTTGGTTCCCAGTGACTATTTCTTGTTCCCAAAACTAAAAGAACATCGTCGGGAAACCCATTTTTCAGACGACGAAGAAGTTATGCCCGCAGTAAACGAGTGGTTTGCAGACCAAAGTAAAGAATTTTTTCTAAGGGTATTCAGGCCCTTTAGCATCGGTATGAAAAATATATTAACCTATCTGGAGATTATGTTGAAAAATAAAATAGTTTTATACATCTGAACTGTTTGTTTCTATGTCAGGGACAATAAATGATGAATTTCCCTGTACATACATTTTCATCAATACAAAATGCAATTTGTTGCTCATGTCAAAGAAAGTATTAAAATTATCGACACTGCTAAGTGAAAATTCATTATAGTTTTATGAAAAACCGCTTCGTGATTTAAAAGTTGCGATGTTTGCAGTTGAATTAGAATTAGAATTCATATAAAGCCATATCTTTTCGAAGAAAATAATGCAATAGTTACTGCAACCATTATTTGCTACCTATGCATGTTGGAGACATCATTAGATTCAGAGTTACAGATGGTGAAGCACAAAAACTTTCAACAAGATGGCGCAATTACGAACAAATTAATTCTCAAGCTTTGGTCATTATAATCTCCCTATCTGACTGGACCAAATTATTTCCACTGAGAGTATCTCAAGTCTTAAAGGACTATAGAGACCAGAATACAGTGAAACTAATCTGTGTACCAGGACATCGAGGAATTGAAGATAATGAAAGAGCTAGATCCAAAATTCACTCTGAGAGTACCAAAAAAGTAAGTGAAAAAATCAAAAAATCAACATATAACAGACAAACCTTACCAGGAAAGTCCTATACATGCGGCAGAAAACCAAGACTATTCATATTGACAAGATCCGCCATAAAAAGTTATACGAGATTTTCAAAACCAAAAATATAGATAGTCGCGACCATAGAAATTGAGATTTGCCCAGGTGTGCATCAGGGCTGTGTTCTGTCCCCACTATTATTGAAGATATAGTGAAGTCATATGTCCGGGAGCTCTAGAAGACGAGGGTGCAGAGATAAATATCAATGGACAAGTGATAAATAATATACGTTATGCTGATGATACCCTATTTCTAAGATTTACAACAGCTATTAGACAACATAAACGCTTGTAGTAATAGATACAGACTCGGCTTAAACGTTAAAGAGACCACGTAGATGGTGATTACAAAGAAACATATCATAAACATCAAACAGGTAAATCGAAAGGATAACATCGTATAAATACCTAGAAACGTAGGTCACGGATACCAATGACCAAAATAAAGATATCGGAGCAAGATTAGAAATTGCAAGGCAAACATTTGTTAATGTCGAGAAATTAAGCTAGAGCTCAGACTAAGAGTGTATATGTATACTCTGCTACGTTCTCTCTACTCTGCTGGAAGGTGTTGAGGTCTGAACCTTAAGGCAAAGAAACATAAACAATATTGAAGCTTTTGAAATGTAATGTTATTGAAAATTCTTGAAAATACCATGGACAGATAAGGTGAAAAACGAAGAAGTTTTAAGACGCGTGGAAAAATAATGAGAACTAACTAACAAAAAAAACACCAAAAAGATGTTAGAATACGTAGGCCACATAATGAAAGCAAAGAAATATTTGTTGCTAAGGCTTATTATGCAAGGGAAGATAATACGAACCAGAAGCGTAAGTCGTAGAAAATCGTCCTGGTTGAGCAACTTAAGAGAGTAGTATGGTTGCAGCTTCAATGAATTATTTAAAGTGCGTGTAGCCATGATGATCTCCAACCAGAAGAAGAAGAATCTTAGAGACCTATAGAGCAGAATGTGCAATAGAGAACCAGAAACAGTTTAACACGTATTGTGCAAATTCAAAGCTCTGGCACGCAGAAGCCGTACTGGAACGGTTGCAGTAAATTCACAATAAGCCAATAGACTGCAATACACTGACAACCGGACAGCTTTCAAGAAAGAGTTGAGATTGCTTCATTTTAAAATTCTTAAATTACCTATTGGTCTAGTGCTAGTTGTGAGATTCTCTTCAACTGCAGAACTTGTTCATCCAAATAAAAGGAGAAAAGCACCCTGTCTTTTGTAGTAGACTGTGAATGGAAGCAAAGGTTCTTTTGTCTATTTCAATGGCGTTTTAAAATTTGGCTAGTTAAAGCGCCCGAAATGGCCAAATTTCAAAAACTCAACATAATCACTTGCAACTTTCATTGAGCCATAAAGTGTAGAAATTGTTCAATGTATCCGCAGCTTTGAACAAGTACTATAGATCAAATGTTATCAAAATTCGAGGCCATTTGCGTTTGGGCTAGAAAGTTTGACAAAAACCTACTGATTGTATTTGTGTGAGACAAAATTAGTTATTTTAACACAAGATTAATAACTACAAATCAATCTCTCTGTAAGGTATAAAGCTCACAAACCTGTAAGTCTTTATAAATAAATAAATTCGATTAAATTCCCAAATATTTTGTATTTCCAATTAATTGAATTAATAAGAAGAATTCTAGTTTTACCTAAATTTGAAGTTTCAAGCCAGTATGTTAAATTCAATAATTTGTGACTTATTTTACGATACATGCACTATCAGACATTTATGACGCAAAGATATTTTTTATTATTTGAGAATGTAGGAATGTGTCACGTTCGTTAATTAAATTAGTTTTACCGTAGCTTCTGTCGCTTAAGTGAAAAAAGAGACAAGTTACAATGCAAGTACGTTTTAATTTTGACATGGTTTAGTGTCGGGAAGAAGTGCCAATTTGAACTGCTCGATTCTATTACATTTTGATTTATTAGACTGCGCTTGTTTTATTTTGTTTTATTTATCTGCTAAAACGTGCTGTGGCTATAATAAAATTGCCATTTGTAACCTAGTTACGTATACACTGTGTCCAAAAAGTGCAGAACAAAATTTATATCTTCAAAATTATTTTTTTTGTTAGAAATATGATGACATGACGATACCCGTCAAGTTCCTATTTTAAGTGTGCATATCTCGATGATACATAGTAATATACAGAGCGATCCATAATAAACCTATGACGTCTCGGTATTCTTTCCTGAAAAGGAAATGCCGATTATGTCATAATTTCGCTATGGCTAGCTGTGTATATTGCTACGTATCCTCGAAATACGCGCATTTAAGTTAGAGAATCGAGCTGTCTCAGCATCTTTTTGGGAAAAAGATAATTCTGAAGATACAGATTTTATTTCATCCTTTTTGGACACGGTGTATAAATATCGTGATCAATAAAGCATTCCAATGACAGTAAAGCGTCTCTATCTAATTGAAACTTATGAGCAATAGAAATGACATTTAAGTTTTGGTCTAATATGACTTTTATTTGCTGGATTAACATACCACAAACCTTGGTCGTTCTCGAATTGATTAGTACCTATGTCTCTGTCTGAACTTTCTGGCCTTTCGCATGATTTACTTATTAGTTTCTCAAATTAGCAATGGTTGAAACGTTTACAAATAGAGAATTATTCAAAGCACTCCTCGTTTTGATCACATCTCAGTACACAGTGGAAGGTCTCTAAAAGATTTTATCCTCCTTCTTTTTCCAAAAGTTCTGCAATTTTCCCAGTTGCAGTTTAAAAGCGTCTGATAGTTTCAATGAGGACCAGGTAGTTTCGAAATTCAAAATCAAACATTTTCCAGATCAAGGAATAATTCATACAGTCTGCGTATTCTTAAATTTTAAAATAATTTTAAAGCCATAGAAAAAGATACTTTGCGCATAAAGTTATGTCATATAGAGCCTGGGCCAAATTGAGCCAGTTCAATTCTGGAGTAGATGGAGGTTCTGTTCCGTATACGCCTGACAAAGAAATCAGGGACAAAGAATGTTATACAAACATTAATCTACCGTATGAAGACCTTTAAGGAAACCAAAAAGAAATGTCACCCTGATCGTTTACAATGAAAATGAACAATTTTTTAAATTTCTTCTTTGATATCTAATTTGCAAGAATGCAAATAAAATATAGACACAACATTGTTTTCCTCAGAAATATGGAAATTATGCAAGCCTGGACCACATCGTACCTCTAGAAGAACGTTTCGTTCATGTTATGGACTCGTCAATTAAGGATAACGACAATCAGTGTTTGCACACTACATGTTAGGTTAAGCATGTTAAAATTTAGTTTTTTATCTTTAAGGTCTCCTGTAAAATTTTATGAATCATATCATAGCGCGACCAATTGGAACTGTAGACTTTGCTACTGTTTAAGATTATCAAAGTCATTTCAAATGAGAATGTGGTGGTAGCCCAGTTCAATACCGACTGTAATCTTTTCTAATCTCTCTGTTCTCGAATCTCAGAATTTGATCATAAATCAAATTACTTTTAATCAATAATGATGAAACTTATAAGGTTTCCCAATTGGGAGCCTTTTGCTTTGTAACTTTAGGAAGATAAGATTGACTCTTTGGTAACTGTAAATGCTTATCAAGGTTTTAACCATTAGCCTTCTTTATATGGGATGAATGGGAAACGACAAATGTTTTATATGTTGTATGTTTTTGATTCGGACTGCGTAGTGGCCAGCAAAAAGTTATTTGTTGTACATAGAACGTTCTCGGTATCATAAATAGGAGGTAACAAAGAAACGAAATGAACTACGTTTGCGTTAGAACTTTGGTGAGCCAAGACTCAATATCATCTTCCTAAAGTTTAAAAACCGAAATTTCCTTAACTATAATTATTGTCTTGCTTTTTGGCCTCTTCTCTGATTCTTTTTCTCTCTTGTTTATCCTGTTCTTTTTGTTACTTTGTATTTTGTTTTTTCTTTAGTTGTTTAGGCTTAGAATTATTTTGGTCTCTGGCTAAAAGAGGGACTTCTTAAAAAGTGATGGTATCCAAACATTGGTTGCCTTTTTTCCAGGAGTAACATACTTCGAAGACAGGTTATCAATATTTTCTTTAGATAGTAGAGAGAGGAATACTCTATTATTCCTTCTCAAGTTGTATCAGATAAATATTTTTTTTGTTTGGATCAATTTTGTTTAAATTTAAGAGAGTTAAATGGCGCTGTAATGTCACTTTTGATTGGGAAGGTTCTCCTATCTCGATAACCAGATTGGACTTAAATATCTTTGTGTAGTTCTAAACATTTGTATCTAGGAAACATAATAACACATAAGCTGTGTCAAAGCATTTTTTCTTCAATTTAATGCTTTCGTGCTTCATTCGGCAGTCATAAACTTCAACCTTCCAGTAACTTTTGAGGGGATGAAATACAAAGGAAGTAGGTTGAAGAGCAACTACTATTATTCCTTTTTTGGTACAAAAATCGCTGTGTTATGATAAGATGACTAACGTGTTCATCTACAAATAACACTACTGCGATTTTAAATTTTCAACACTTGCCGGAAGCCGTTCATAGTGAAATACCACCATTGGTGGTGCTATCATGTCTGCTGCATTAACCGTGGGCAATACTGTAATGCATTCCTTGTCGTCATTGGATACAAAATATATACACAGTTTTTCTCTAGTACGTACTAGTACTTTGTTTGCTTTCGGAAATAGAAAAATTTTTTCCTAACCATTTGGCTTCATATAATAGTACTTTTGCTAACCAATTACAAAATGATACTTTGTTGAGTGACAGAACTTCTTGAATTATTTAGCTTTTAAGGAGTTTAGTAGCAATATTGGGATGTTATTAAAAAAAAATGCAAACCACTTTTTTCTCGGCCTTCCACTGACAAATTTTGTTCGACGTTGAAACTCTCAAGTGTGTTAATTAGCTGCAATTTGGTTACAGAAAAACCCCCGCTTGCAATTTGTATAGCTTGCTCAAGTAAATCTTGTTCTTCTTGGCAATCGAGAGGAGTATTACCTTTGCATTCATCAAGGTGGTTCTTCGTACCCCAAATTGTTTTGTCACTGATTTGTAAGACTGACCATATTTCACCGCATTAATGGCGTAATGGAGCTTTCTTTTGCAATTTTTTTTTGATTATTTGTCCATGTAATTGTTACCTCTGTCAATAAAAGAAGCAAATGATTCTTAAATGATTCAAAAATTGTCACTCTAAAAACTAACTTTTAAACTGAATTGAGCAACTAAAACTTCATAATCAAATCCATAAACGGGCTATTTATTTAATACCTAGAATAAATCCCAAAAATGAGCTTAAGTAAAAAATCACAAGCCTCCTCTCTTTTAGGACGACGCTGCTAAGAAAACTTGCTTGAAATATGCCAGATTCACCAAATAAAATTTTAGTAACATACTATTTTAGCAATGATCGTATTCTTTTCCAGAATTTCATTGCTAACTGTCAACAGCTGAAGGTGTGCCAATTACTGCCACAAGAAAGGAATTATGGGATTAAATCTGACGAAGTGCTACAAGGTAAAAGCATTTCCGCCACTTAAAATGTAACGTAGATGTTGTTTTTCCAATTGGGAACAAGTTTCAGAAAGCTCCAATGATTTAGAATTATCAACGAACTCCAATAGGAGTCGTTACTGATTTTGCGAAGTCTGTCTGTCTGTTCGTCCGCACTTTTTTAAGTTTTGAAATTTTGCCTTCAGATCTGGATTCTACATCAAAAACTAAAGGCTACGTGGTGGCTCCGTTTTTGGATATCACCTCAGGATTATGGCCAAAATGGCCGCCAAAATTTGAAACTTTTTTTTAAACTGTTGCTCGAATTCAGTAACAAAACGGAGTTTGTTGTGGTTATGCTTTGCATTCCTAGATGTTCTTAATTGTACTATCTAGTAAATACAACCTAAAGAGTGTTAAATAAATGGCGATACCTGAGAGCCTTTATAAAACTGTAATTCATAGAGAAGAGACTGCAGAATTTATTTTATGCTATACTGAAAAAGATACCGTTTGTGATTATTAATGTATCGAGTTTATTGGGTGAAAGTTCATTGTCATAATAAATTTTTTGTGTATACAATGTAAGGAAACATTGATTCCGCATTCGCTGAAATTCGTCATCATTCTGGTACGGTGTAATGAGAGCAGTCTATGTTTGTAAAATAAATAATAACAATGCATGTTCATAGTTTGAATGCAAATGATACCTACAGATGTTAGTTTTCTTTTAGAAAGAATTGTAAGTCAAGTAGGACCTAGCATAACACCAAGGTAGTGGTCGTTGTGGTAATAAAGCTTGCAGATGGCTTGGGACACCTAAACTAGAACGGTGTCTGGAGCTGTGGTGATATGGTTATTTGTACAAAACAATCTGACAGAACAAGCAATGCTAGTGTCTTTGTGTCAAGAAGTCCTATCCAGAATTTGCCGAATTTGACCATTCTTTTGCATTTGTAAATTGTATTCCCTCGAAAGAAGACAGTGATCAAATTAGGTCAAGAATTGTGTAGTAATAAAATAAAATAAGAAAAAGTAAACACAGCCTTTAGTCAACTAATTTTGGTCAAACAAGATGTGGATTCTTTTATTCACATTTACTCCTCTTATACACTTCTCAACCCTGACGTTCTGGAGGTGTGTAACAAAATATTTTGCACCATCCTGCAAAAATCTTGTCGACGCCCATACCTTTGTCAAGTTTGTGTAATACTCTTTGGTGTTTACTTCGAGATATTAAAAAAAACTTTGTAAAACTCCTATTTATTATTAAGTACTTGTGCCACACTGGGTTTTGCTTTTGTATTATTATTTGCTACCACATCTTGGAGGAGAAAAAAAGATTATTATAAAGATTCTCTAGATATCATTCTTGTCCTTACATTTCACATAATACACTCACGTTGTATTAAGATGAGGATTGGCTATGCTTTTGATTTGTTATGTTGGAAGCTGTGCGGCTACATTTTTGTTGTATTTCAAATCATGTATGCTTTCCAAACGACATTCTTAACAATGTTGCCATTTTTTGAATTTAATTTAGTTTGCCTAATTACTTTCTACTTGTCAAACAGTCAAATCAAAAAATACTTGACATTTGAAAATTTGAAAAGCATCTGGCAACATACTAAGCAACAAATGATGAAAGGCATAATCGTCAAAGTCATTTTGACACAAGAAGCCTCATTTACATGATTTTGCATGCCATTTACACAACTCAAATTGTCCAAATTTCATGGCTAATACCTATCTAAAAACAACGTGAATAGAGTATAGTAACTATATATTGTTATACAGGTTGCATTCAAGATGTCGCATAATACATACACCACTTTTTTGTCATAAATCCATAGTTTTTACGCTGCATGACAATATAGTTCTATTTTAGTAGAATTGCTGGTTGCAAAGCTACTGTTTTTCTTAAATGATTTTGTAACAACAATGTACAAATGTAATGATAAATATCTGAAAGACTAACAACAACAACAAATTTGCGAAAATAATACAAATTTAACAGAAAAATTTGTAAGATAACGATATCAATTCAAAAGAATTACAAAAATAAAGTGAAAAGCGAGTCATACTGCCTAAATAAAGTAAAGCTGCCGAGAAGGTCTGCTTCACTAATAACGTGTATGTCTTCTATCGGCGCGAAGAACTGCTTGACACCTTCAAGGCATGCTTCGAATGAGCCTACTAATGTCTTCTTGAGGTATATTCTCCCATTCATCGACTAGGGCATTTGCTTACTGTTGGAGAGTCTGAGGTGGATCTGGACGCCTCCGGACACGTCTGTCCAACAAGTCCCAATGATGTTCGATGGAGTTTAGTTCAGGACTTAACGGAAGCCAGTCCATGATGATAAAGAAAGTTCTCGGTGATAGCCGCAGTATGAGACCTTGCATTGTCTTGCATAAATACAAAACTAGGACCTGTACCATAACCGGCTGGTACAACATGTTTCTCCAGAATAAAGTGTGCTGTTAGGTTCCCTGGAACTGCTTCTAAATCTGTTCTTTCCTCAAGACTAATTTCGCCCCAAACCATCACAGACCCACCACCACATTTCTTAACTTCTTGCACGGTAGTTGCAGAATGCCGTTCATTTTGCCGTCGATATACATGTACTCGACCAGCACAACGACTCAAACATCTGAGAACAGTACTGGTCTCCAATGTCTAAATTGCCACGCCTTATGCGATGATGTTGCGTTAAAATTGGTTTTCACACGGGTCTTCTTGGTCTCAGGTTTCCTTCTTCCAGAAATCTCCAATCCATGAGTCGTTCGTTCTTAGGCTACTCTTAAGATCTTTTGCTGTAAATGTGCAAGAACGTGAGGAGGATAGGATTAAAAAAATTCCTCTTGGGAAATTGTCCAATGTTTTTTTATATTCTCCGGTTTCTAGGTAACGATTCCACACACGATGAACAACAGAAGGGCTCACGTTAAGATTTTTTGCAACTTGTCGAATAGTTGTGCCATTTTCAATAGCTGCAACAACACAAACAACTTCTACTTCATTTAGATATCTCATTTCGATATAGCTGGTGTGTGAAACTCAACAATTTATAATCAACTGTCAATATAATTTACTATACCAAAGCACACTACACTTCTGAATTGAAATTTTCTTTGTTGGTTTCATTTTATTTTTTGTAGTTTTTTTAAATTGATATCGTTATTTCAAGAGTGATAAGTGAATATCTATTCTAACAAAATGTTAATCTTTAAGATATTCTCAATTAGATTTGTACAGTGTTGCAAATTAAAAAGCTATTCAAATGTAAAGAAGCGTTCTTCTAATTATTTTGAGTAGTGTATTAATGAAAGTCGTAATTAAATTCAATTAATACATTCATTGCATTTATGAATTGTGCTCATCACAGTAAAAACCTTTTTATTAATGTAATGAATTTCTGTTTATTGTACTAACAATGCGCAGGGCATCATTAAACACTGATACATTACTTAATGATCGGTGTTTCGTAGAACGTAATATTAATAAACTTTTTATTGAGATTATAATTCTCTTTCTTACATTTATGTACTGATTCTTTTCAGTGTAGCAATGGGTTTTCGAAACAGTAACCTAGAATATTAACTCAGATCAGTCTCACTGTTCCATCATATTTTGTGGTCCCACAAGATTTCCGGTAGTTAAGATGTAATCTTCAATATTCAATCTCTCTACGTCACTTAACGTTATATTTTGATCTAATTCCGCACGATTTATAACTTAGTTAAAAAAACTTGTAAAAGTTGATTTTACGATTGTAATTTGTTTAAAAGTCTAAATATTCTGAACAGTTTCACTTCCTTGGTTGGAAGCTTGACCTTTCAAATTTTTAAATGGGTTAGTGTACATAAGCTTATTTCTCGTACATACGACAAGCAAACATTACATGAAAACGAAGAAGATGAAATGAGAAAGGATACAAATGATTTTGAAAATGTTTACAATTAGTAAATAAGGCGATTAGTCTGGACTTCACACTTCGGTCGTTATTACAAAGCTCATTTTAACACCCATGGTAAATGTAAATGTAAACTTTTTCACGGTATAGTTAAGTAAAAATGTACAAAAAAATAGATATTGCAAATGCAATTTACAATGTTTCGCTCTCCAGTAACGTATAGTAAATGTAAATCTCGTTTTTGGTTTGCTGTATTTTTTTGCTCACGTTTCTAGATAAAAAAAACTATGACACGCTAATTTGATAATTACAATTAAATCTATTATTATTCAACAACAATGCAAAAATGCAAATCATGGCGTTCGCTTCCAGCGACTCTTACATTCAAATTCGGTCCGTTATTAGGGTTTTTTCATGAACGTTACTGAAGGAAATTTTTTCTAAAGCCTTTTAAAGATATGTGATAGGTATACCCTTGGTCTGAATATTTTTTATACGTACATTCTTGCCTCTATTTGACAATTATTGTTTTCGCAATCAGCTTATAGGCAGCATTTTTGTACTTGAAAAACTTTTCTTTCTTGCCCAATTAAATTACTGACAGACGGTTATTAAGCTTAGATATATGTTGAATAAATTACAAGATACTTAATGTGAATGATTTTTTCTTTGTTTTTTGTCTACAAGGGAGCATTTGAAATAAAACATTTTTTCTTAATATGGGGTTAAGACAATAAAATTTGAAAAACTGACATTTTTAATAAAAACATCCATTAATAAAGGTTTTGCAATTTTATTATCGATTTAATACATAATAAAATAGTTAATTGTCAACATGATTTAGTAATCATTTTTTAAATTGTAAAATTCCAGTACAATACATAAGCGTAACTAAATTGAATTTCAGGTCAGGATTTTACTGTCCCGCTTTTTTAAATTCTTCGACAAAGAAGAATTTATGATATAATAGTCCGTTAATGAAAACCTGCACATTAATTCATTCGATTGGTTGTTTTTTTTCAATTTGTTATGCACACGTACACTCACTTACTCTAATTTTTTGTCAACAAATATCTAGGTACAAATAAGAGAAAGGAAAAACATATCAAATTTATTACAACTTCTAGGTGTATGTGATATATCTAATTCGATATATTTTTTTTAAGGTAACGCAATGTTATCGTAATAGTATCAATACCACTATTTACATTTACTTTAGTTCCTTAGTAAGCTGCAACACCTTCACCTGACAAAAAGAATTCAAAAAAACTGCTTACTTTCATTTCAGTTATTGCACTTATTTTTGGGGAATTTGTCTACTTTTAAAAGGAAGAAAAAACCTGAAATCTCATCGAAAACTAGTTGTGCAGTCCTAGAAATGAAACCAATTCCGTTTCTATCTCTAATTTCTGCCATTCACATTTTATATAAACCGTATTGAATAATTAATAAACATAATATGTCTCGAAATTGCTCCAGTAATTCGAATTTTTTGCTTTGTGGGTTTCGACATCCAATGCATGTTTTTTTTGTCACGTTTCTACGTGTATATAAGACAAATGTAACAGCTAGAGATCTTATTTGTTGCATTTTTGATATCGATTTGAGAACTTAGTTCGCAGTACAGAAAAATAGTAGCAGGTAATGGTTTCATTTGGCGATTGGTACTTCCTCGGCAAATAAAAAGTATTTTAAAAGCATTGGTTACGGTTTTCACTTCGAGTTTTTATTTGGTACTAGAACTATTAGAATTCTTTAACGTTTAAATTTCCCTGTTTTTACCATAGTGACTTTACCTGCACCAATCGGGGGACAATCAGACGAAAACTTATATAAATTGTATCAATTCACAAAATAGGATTCAGTTCGATTCTTTCAAGTGACTTTTAGATTTCGGTATGTGTTCTAATGGTTAAAAGTGTTAAGTGTTCTTGGATTACTCACCACTTTATCTACAATGATTTTGTTTATTTAATTAGTGCTTTTAAGATAAATTTTGATATTTTTAGATTCACTTGCAATTTTTTAAAATTTCACTTATATTTGAAAATTTCATCATTTTGATACAAAATATGTGTATTAGTGTATTTTGAAAGTGATCTGTATAATATTTGGAATTTAATTCTAATTATAATTTTGCAGTACCTAACCTGGACAGCAGAATGTTGAAATATTTCGTCATTGCTACTTGCGCCTGTAAGTACAAACATCTTTAATTTAAAATTTTCTAGGTGACTAAAAAAAAGTCTTTTGTGAATTAAGATCTGTTGTACTAAGTTATTTTTTTGAACAACAGTGATTTTTGACAATCTAAAATAAAAATATTTTTAAATCTGGCGAGATCAATTTTACCAAAGAAAATCTTAATTTTTAATTTCAGTCGCTGTGGTCTCTTGTAAGTCACCGAAGCGGCAAGAGTTTGCTAGTGGCGACTTCAAACGTGATGATTTCGGAAACGATGATTTTGGTAGTGATTTCTTTGGTGCCGAATCAAATAACTTTGAACGTTTTCAAACCCAAGCTGTCCAGGGAGGTGGAGGCAAAGGTAAAGGTAACGGAGGAGGTGGATTAGGCGGCGGAGCAGGAGGAGCCGGAGGAGCAGGAGGATTTGGGGGAGGCGATGGTAAAATCGGATTCAGTTCTGGAAGTGGTTTGAGAAGTATTGCTCAAGGATCTGCCGATCAAGCAAATACTGCTGTACTAAATCAAGATGCTGCTGGACATCAAGCTGCTTACGTAGCTAAAAATACACTTGCACAAGCTGCAAATGCCGTAAGTACTATTTTGAAAATTTATTATTTTCGTTAACATAAAAGATAAAATTTTGTTTTAAAATGTTCAAATGCACATTTTTAAATTTCAGTAATACTTTGGCTTATGATTTTATTGAAAGTTAAATTGGGTCAATTTATAGTCGTAACATGCATCACAAAAAGTTTATGTGCATTTTTGATAGTTAATTCGCTCAATTGGAAGCTTAAAATCCCCACGTTTTAACACAACTGTCGCATTATGCTTTTGCTTGTCATTAACCGTTAAAGTGAATTATTCGTTTATGTAATTTCGTTAAGAGTACAAAAGAAACTTATTATAACCGAGCGAATTTATCGATCTTAGCTTGTGATGGAAAGAAATTGTGGTCACGCCAGTTGGTTTTCGAAAGTCGTCAATTAACCACAATTCCATTTTAAAATTAAGTGCTATTTTTGCTACATTTGCGGTGTTATGTGATTTATTCGCTCTTAAATTTTTAATATAATTTTTTAACTGAAAAACTTTGAGGAAGCGAAATTCCTGTTTTGTAGGTCAAATTTCGCGATAATTTTATAATAAGAAAAACATTGCGTTGTTTATTGTTGCAGCAATTGCTTCTTGAAGATTCATTCTACGCAATAGAAAACTTGGCTTAGCGAACTCTGCGGGTCTCTCGGGTGTTAAAAAATTTAAAATTTTCCCTACGCGTTTCGTCCCGGATAAAACTCGTTGTATAAATTGACAATGTTTTTTGTGATAGACACATTTAAAATTTAATAATTAATTTTTGTTTTTAGTGATTTGGTTAACCAGATTTGTTTCGACACCTTAGTTTTTCAGACTTTCATTTTATTTCATAAGCAGAAAAATTTGTACGAGTTGGAAATTTGGCAATGCAAAAATAATATGCACGATTAAGAAAATTCTTTTTAGCATTTCATTATTACTTTTTGTTCGTTGTTTTTACACTTTTGTAATTATTAAAACAAACACAGCTGCATTGTCTGCCTAGAGCGTTATTTTCACAATTTTAAATTGCGAGATATAATTTCAAAGCTTTCTATTTAACGCGGCGGTAATTTAGATGAAAATTTGGGAAAATTTATCTAATAAGTAGAAAATTACCCATCATATTAAATAAAATTTCTGAAGCGTAAATACTTGTTGTTTTTATAAAAACAAGTGCAATAGACACTTTGCAGTACTTCATTTAAAATTTAATTGGAATTTAAATAAAAAATTAATTTTGCCACTTCGTGGGATACTAGAGGATAATAAAACATCATTTGAATTAGAAAATTATTATTTAATCAAACCGACTGGGATGACTCACCTGTTGCCTTTCTTCCGACTGAGCTCAGACTTGTATAGCCTGTAGCTATATACTATCGAATATTTGTGTCTAGAATAAACACCGTGATCTTGAATTATCAATGGAAACGTAGGAAAATAACGTTTTCTTTTATTTACTCATTGGAGATAAAATCGAATTTTTGAGCTATACCTGACCCGAAGCGGTTTGGCGCCGTTGAATCAATTCAAATACACAATGTCACGTTGTAAGATCATATAAAAATTATTAGATATGACCCTTTTCTATTAATAATGATTTAAGGACTAAAACACTTCACATTTTTTATTTTAAAATTTTAAATAAATTAAAAATTGTTCGTGATTAGATATACAATGTGTCCCACTTTTCATCTACACACCATTTTCTTTATTATCAGATTGATTTCAAATTTGTATCAGTTTTATAACTTTCAGAAGGAAATATTTTTACACCATTAAAACAATTACAAATAAACGTACAAAAATCAAAAAAGCATAGCAGGTATTTTTTCCTAAGAAAAGTTGCTTAAAATAACGAAAAAGTCCTAGATGCATAAATAAAAACACCTACTGTGTTCTTTGAATTTTATTCATTTATCTTTATTCATAGTAAGCTTCAATGTCGTTCAATTGGAATTTGAAAAATTAAATGAGAAATTAATTTTGCCACATCATGGGATACTAGAAGACAGTTAATAACAGCAATTAAATTTTTAAAAACTATTATTTAATCAAGCTTACTGCAGCTGTTGCAACCTGTTGCATTTCTTCCGACTGAACGCAGACTTGTATAGCCTACAGCTATAGACTATCAAATATTTGTGTCTAGAATAAATAATGTGGCCGTAATATTATTAATAGAAACAGGAAGAAAATAAAATTCCTTTATATTTATTCATTAACGATAAAATCGAATTTTCGTGCTGTACCCGATAAGAAACGTTTTGGAGCCGCTAAATCGATTCAAATGCGCACGTCGCATTATTTTTTATTAGAAACGATTGTTTTCTTTTATTTATGATTTCGGAACTAAACTAATTCATATTTTTCATTTTAGAAGTTTAAACAAAATAAAAGTTGTTTATGACTAGATATAAAGCGTGTCTCACTTTTCAAGTACACACCTTTAAACCTTTTTTGTTTATTACCGAATTGATCTCACTTTTACAATTTCCAAAAGAAAATACCAAGAAAGAAAGAAAAGAAGAAGAGAGGCTTACTATGTTTTTCTGATTCTTACAGTAGGCTAAACGGTTTCAAAAGTAGGAAAATATTTCTTTTGAAAGAATACAGAATCATATAAATGAGTTGCCTAAGAGAATTAGGTTCATAAATAAAATTTAAATGTTTCTAACTTTTTTTCTTAATAATTTTTGTTGATAAAAAATGCCTACTACCATGTTTTTTATCTTTCTTGAATTTATCGCAGTAGTCTAATGGTGTAAGGTAGAGCTACTTTAATAGTACAAAAACATTATGTTTTGAGAGCTGTGCAGCTTATAAAAATCTTAAATCAATCCTATAATAAACAAAGAAGATATAGGAATTAGTAGATGAAAGTGAGACACACTGTACATCTACCCATAGTTGTAACTCATAGACCTCCTCGGTTCTTTCTAATTAATACTATATCAAAATCCTATGGACAATATTGTTTGCAACCATAAAAAGTACAGTATCTAGCTAACTCTTTCAAAATTTGTTTCCGGAAAAACCTTGAGACTTTCAAACTCATTTAGATTGTACTACACCGCTTACTATCACCACCAGAATTATGACATGATCCATGTCTGGTGAATAACGTCATCTAACTCTTTTTAAAGAGAGGCCACAACACTGTATTTGTTCTACATTAATACTAATGTATTAAAAAAAAAGATTTGATGATGTCATTTGCCAGACATAGATGGTATCATAATTCAGCTGCTAATCTTAACAGATGTGGTGATGGTATAATTACTCCAAACTTGACACGTTTACACTCGATGCCTCCAAGGATATACATAAGTCGTTTAACAAAACAAAAAAATCAAAAACATATTGGTCAACAACGATTCTAGATCGCATATCTTAAATTATTTATGAACAAAGCAGACTTTCAGTACTAAAGGTAACAGTTGAAGAAATTCTGAACAAAACTGTGACAACTTTTTAGGTTTTGCACAGAATTGAAGTTTGCTAGTTGACCACTCCATCAACACATCAACTATACATAGTTCTAGTAAATAATATCAAAGAATTGCCAACAAGGTAAATGCTTGTTGACTGAACAAGTATTTTTTCATACGGAACTTATGGTCAATTCATCTTATTTACAGAGTCATCAGCGTTCAAGCTTGCTTGCAGAAATGTTAACTTTGGAGCGCATTTGTCATAAAATCAAAGATGATAGGAAATTGCCTTCCGGGTGTTCTAAACTTATTTTTAGTTATACAGGGTGTACTTTACAGCTGAGATACGTAGCATCGTAAGAAAAATGAAACAAACTTTCAATTCACCAAGTACAGCCTCTATAATCAGAAGTAATTATAAAGCACGCAGAAGGCATCACCGAACAATTTGTTTTTAATGAAAATGTAATCAACACAATCATCAATGTTTCTAGTTACTGAAAATCAAATTTTGACTAATTTCATTTCTTTACCATTCCATTCTATTTCATAACATATTTCTAGACACAAAAATGTCAAGTTGAGAATTTACCTATCAATTTCTAACAGTGCATAATGAGAACAATGATTTAACAAAGCAGGTTGTATCAAAATTTCGTTTTTCTCAGTTTATCATAAGGAAAATTATCTTCCTCGTGTCTATCTTCTCCAAGAAGTGCAGTTTTTAGTAAGGCATGCAACAAAATCAACACTTACTTACTTTTTTCTATCATTTCTAAATGCCAAAAGGTCCCAGAAATTTTTTGCATGCTGTGCTTCTTGTGCTTAGTGGATAATATTACCCGAACGGTTGAGACACTTCAAGACAATATTATTCTTTAGAATCTCATGTATTTCAATTGGGACAGAATTGACCAAAAAAAACTTTTTCTAGTCACCGCATCAAAATATTCCTACACATTATCTGGATCCTTTGGCAGAAATCATATAGGCGCAGCTACCAAAAGTGTGAATAGAAACACATGACAAGGATATTGTGTAGTTTTTCCAAACCAATAATGGTATTACGTATACGAACTGGCACATTATGCACTTTCCGAATAGATACTTTGACCAAAACCAAAGTCAAAAATCCTTTCTAAAGATATGGTCAAAAATGCACCGGCAAAGGTATACATCTAAAAGTTCACGTAGCGACAATCGCGTCAGAAACTGCATCAATAAAATAAAAATAAAAAATTCTAGGACGTTTGGTTATTATTTAGAGCAGCCACCTACTGATTAATTGCGTCATTAAAATCTCATTTTTAATTTTCTCTTCCTGTCTATTTTGTATTGTACGTATTCAACTACAAAAAAAAAACTTGAATCTGTATACCATTTTTAACACTTTTTAGAATTAGAGTTCTTAATTTATTTTGCTTCTCTTTTGACTATATTTTGAATTTTGAATTAATCACAAATATTATTTTGTTTTTGTAGGCTTCAGCAACTGCCCAAGCTGCCTTAGCCGGCAAACAACTTATTCTTCAAAGTGTAGAGCAACAATACAGAGATTCCCAAGTAGCTTTACAAGGTGAAAAAGATCAGTTACAATCAGCCCAACGTGCAGCTGTAGCAGCTCAACAAACTTCTCAACAAGCTCAAAGACACGTCCAAATATTGCAAGCCGCATTAAACGTTGCCCAAGCCACATCTGATGGTGCTGGTCAAGCAGCTTCCGAAGCAGCTGGTGAATTGGCCGCTCAAGTAGCTATGGTTGGTGCCGCACAACAAAGGTTAGATCAATTAGCTGAACAATTGCACGGAATTCGTATCGATTTCGAAGCTACTCAAGCTGCTGCCCAAAAAGCCCAATTCTTGGCACAACAAGCTCAAGCTAATGCTGCACAAGCCGCTGCTGCAGCAGCTGCCGCTTCTGGTGTACAACATCCTCCAGAAGATCCAGGTGCAAGCAAAGGAGGAGTATTACCATTACCTCCTCAAGGACCTCAAGGAAACCAAGGAAATCAAGGAGACCAAGGAGGTCACGTACAAGCTTATCTTTCTCCCGATTATCAATTCTAAGGAGCCACTGATACCTTGCCTTTTATGCCAAAAATAAAATCGAAAGTTAGAAATTGGAGTTCATCAAAATAAAGATCAGTATTGTTTTTTACTTGATAGGATTGTTTAATCATTGTTAGTAAATATTTTATTTTTATATAAAAATGTCAAAAACTTGCCAAAAAGATGCCTTTTTTGGCAAGTTAGCAAATTGTAAAAATAGGGGTTAAATTAAAAAAAAAACGATTGTTTTTATCGAAATGATAAATTTGCTAATCAGCAAGAACATCGAAAGTTAATTTTCAGTATTAAAATTAATTTTTGATATATTTTTTTAATTGATAGAAATAAGTAGGTGCTACGATACTGTGAATCTTTAATAGGAATTCAATAGCTTTGGTTTTTGAATTTTCGTGTCGATTCATAGTATTGTATGTTTCAATTTTTTTGAGAAGTCCCCTTTTTATAAAAAGCTCACAGTTTGGCTAATTTATAATGTAAAGGATTTATAAAAAGGAGAATTTCACCAAGATAGTACGTATCATACTACATAAATATTTTAATTTTCATGTATCATTTGGTAGTTAGATAAATGTTATTTTTATTTTTCATTAATAAAATAAATATTGTTGCATTGTTGTCTATTAATTAATAAAATTAATTTTTCCTTTTAGAAATTCTAACAATTAATTTATTTTTACATTATATGAACCTATAAGTCGAGCATTAAAAGGCATTGTTTATGTACACACTTTACTACTTCATACTGCCATTACGAGTTTAAAAATTAGTGTTTAATTGGTATATTATCCTTTTTAGTTGACCATTTAGATTAGATTAGAAAGCGGAAAGATAATAAGAATCAATTTCCTTTAAATACCTACACAATAAGTCTTGTACTGCAAAATTTTGTTCTCCATCATAACAAAACATCTAAATGCGATTATATAATATGTAAATTATGACTATTCTATGGGTACTAAATTCAATGTGTTGTCGTATATCTGCACACCGTTAATTTGTCATAATTGCACTGTTCGAAGACGCAGTCGGGTGAGAGTTGACATGGTGACATACTGAACTGGGATGTCATTAAATACGTGATGTTTCTTCAAAGTATACTATTAATATGCATGCATTTTATGCTTTCTAAAGTTGATTTTGTACTATAAATAACAAATTGCAATGATAAAATATTTATCCGTTACAACTTTCCCTTTTTTTGAAAATTTAAAACTATAACATTAACATATTAAACCAAAATAATCTCTTGTCATCAGTATGAAGTTTTTTTCATTAAAATTCACCTTGTATAAATATAAAAATAAAATTTTTTACATAGAATTATAGATCAGACGATACCAAGCAGCTTTTTTTTACATTTCTGGTGCATCATTAAAAACAAAAGAATGCTAAACCGATTAACGATGCTACAGTCCCTCAGTGTTTGGCACTTTATTTTCCTCAAACACGTGTCATGTATAATCATCATAAGAAAAATAAGAGAAAAACATTGCATTACATGCTTCTGCTTGTAGGCGATGCGCTATAGCCGTCCAGAAACGAACATTTAAAAAAATTAAAACAGCAAGCTAAAATGAATTTGTAAAAACTACAGTTCGACAAAACACCTTAACGAGAAAAGTCGGTTTTTATAGAAATTACTGTTCCAGTATTCATTTAAACCACTAAGGAAAACCACAGAAACTTCAGTGTTCTAACCTCACTCTACCAAACGCAAAACTAGAGTGTTAAAGCCGCTAAGACAATCTTTTGGAATTGTTAACTGTTGAGTTAACAAACGTATTTTAGACGCGTTAGTCTTAAAATACCTCACTCTGCATACAAGATAGCCCCGGAACAGTAGTAAGCGTAATTCTAATTAACTTTTCCCCTTCAATCTTCCTCACTTGCTTAGTTGTGAAGAATTACTAGTGACATCCATTTTTTGATAAATATCTCAAAAGTGGTATCAGAGAAGAAATGATTGTTGCGTTTTTTCTTTTGTGGGATGCGTTATCTTGAATTTTCCAAACTACTAATTAGATTACATGCTCACGAAAACTTTTTAAAATAACTAGTTATCAGGAACACACAATAATAGTTCTCATACTCCATAACACTGTTAGAAGTCCTCTTCTAACGAATAGTCTCCAAGGTACAAAGTGTTCAAGTTTAACTGCCTTCTCAAATCTCTACCTCTACTGGAGGTACCTATTCTAAAAGTTCGTGAAGTAATAGTCAGTTGTACATTGTGTCTGTACAAAATAAGAATAATAATTAAACATCAGCTATCTGAGTTGAGTGAGGGTTGTGCGAAGCTCTACCTGTTTGGAAATCACCTGCATCAACAATAACAGAAAGATCATACTCGATACAATGTTTACAATTTGAGAATTCAAAGGTAGTTTCAGTAGTTCATTGTTCATTTACATTTTTAGTTGTGAACGATTTGTCACGTAGCTTATTTCAGTTTTCCGTATTTTCGTGCAAATTTTAGTCATGTACAGGCTAAAACCAAGTTAATTAACAGACATGGTGTTAGTTTATGGGGAAACTGGTAGTACCGCACCATTAAACGTTTACAAGAGTTATACAGCAACCCAAATTTAAGCTCGAGGGCGTGTAAAATCCGATCGTATTCTCGAGGTTGTGCTGCTGATTCTAGACAGTACGACAGAAAAGCAAATATCAGAAGGTTAAGTTTGCAATTTGAGGTATTCTAGAATACTTCACAGAACAAGATTTGTATCTCATCATGTGCCATGCGTGCAAGCCTTACAGCAAATTGAAACAATGCCCAATTTCTTACGTTTAGTCGAAACGGGATTACAAATTCTCGCAATATACAGGTTTGGAGCAACAAAAATCACACACGATCTGTAAAGATCATCATCAAACAACGTTTCGCTGTAAACATCTTTGCTGGCCTTTTAAAAAATTCTTTAATTGGACCATATGTGTTACCTTCCTGATTAAATGGCGATGCCTATGTCAATTCTTCCCATATTGGTCTTCTCAACCGCATATGGCTCTTACACGACGGTGCACCACTCTACATTGCAGATTAATAGAAAGAAATTGGACCATTTTAATTTACCTGCGTGATAACTGTAATCTGCAGAATTTTGCTCTAAAAGTTACAATTAAATTATAAAGATCGTATTCAGTTGTCTTTGATGACATGAGGTGAAATTAGGTCATCACTATGGCAGGTCAATTACTGGAAATTATTAAATCACCCTTCTTGTAACTACAAACAGAGATTAAATAAATTTCAAACAACTTCAACCTGTTTTCTGGAACTGTCGAAAGGTCTACGCCAGCGGTTCTGAAGATGTAGGCATGTGCTGTTTTTGGAAAAAAGACTGTTTGACTTCAAAATGTTATCCACGGATAACTAACCTTTTTTTAGTAACATTTGGACCATTTTACCTTTTTCCTTGCTATATAAAATACCATTTAATATTTTTATAATCTTTTATCTTACTTTAGATGGTCAGTAATTACAAGCGAAGGTGGAGAGGCAGACATGGTCCACAAATTCAATGAAAGAATATGGCTCTATTAAAGTTGTAAGACTTAGGAAAGCCTTAAACACGTACAATGTCCCTAAAGCGACCTTAAAAGTTAAATTGTATAAATCTCAAAATCTTGATGGTGTCACTACTATACAAAACTGGGGTGGTTTGTTACTAAGTATATTTATCCTGGAGCAGGAAAGTGTGAAAACACAATTTTTTGGCCTCTCAACAAAAGATTTGCAAAAAAGATATTGTTCACAATGCGGGTATTAGTTTGGAAATTCTTTAATTAGGAATCCTTATCTTACCCTACGAAGACCAGAAGGAACAAGTTGGTTTGTTAATCTCAACACGGCGAATTCAACTTTCTCCTTCAATGCGAATAGATCATAGAAGCCCCCGATGTTTGTGTTCCCGCGTAAACGATTTAAGCCAGAACTGATAAATAACGTTCCTCAAGAAAAGAATCCTGACCGAAATGCCATGAAAGTGGTTAGATACAAAAAGAAGTTTTTACTAAATGGTTCCAGAAGTGTATTACCTTTTTTAGAGCTTCCATACACAATCTAGTCCTGTTGCTCTTAGATGGACATACAAGCAATACGAGAAATCTGGGTCTCCTTAATTTAGCATGTGAGAATAGTCTACAATATCATTTTTTTACTCCACACAATATACATCACTTGCAACCCCTGAATATGAATTTTATGAAACCATTTTTGGCATGTTATTCTTATGTTGCAAAACACTGGTTAAAGACAAATCGGAAGAATAATTAAACAATTTCAAATTGCAGAATCTGTTGGTAAAGCATTTCGAACCACGGGAATATAGCCACCAAAGCCTGGTGTATTTTAGCGAAACAAACTTTATAGCAGCAGATACGACTAACATCGATCAAGTCAGTCAAGAGGCAGAACGTATCCCGGACAATATTGGAGAACCTCAGTCATGTTGTTCTAAATCGTTACCTTCAGAGAAGACAAATCCAGATTCCGACGATCTACGACTTGTCAAAGCTTGTAAATGAGATTTCTTGAATGCAGCTTCTTTGTTTCGAATAAAACAAATTAAAAGGATTACTTGAAAGAGAGGCAAGACTGCCATCATAACTTCATCGCGTAGATCTAAAAGATGCACAATCTTTTATGTTTGTTCTCCATCAAGTTCATGTGTTCATGTTATGTTTTAAATCAATCAAAAACAATTCAAATTCCAATTATACAACTTCGTTAAATGTTTGTTTAAAAGTTAAGATTTTTCTTCCAACGAATGGTAGTGCTTGTTTGAATTGTTTTTGGTTGCAAAATATAGATCATATAAGACAAAGGGCAGTTTGAATTTAAGATTTTGCCAAAACACGTTTAATATGGTACTTTACTCTTCTTCTCCAGAAATTGTCGCTGTGTCGCAGAATGATTCTGCCTGTATAGAACATCATAGTGTATTTTCTAATTTTAGACTTGCGATTGACAAAAATTCAAATGCAGCAACTTTCTAAGAGTTATTTGCTTCAAAAACAAATCAGAACTTTATCGCGTCTGATCGATGTGCCCACAGTAGATCGTTATTAATTTAGTCACATGTTAACTTTTGGGCAAGATATAGAGTGTTTTTGGTTTAACGGGATGTAGTAGCCAGTCTCTGGATACACTGCATAACTAAGGTAATAAGCTTTAGTTTTGTAAAGGATGAGAATTTACTTGAACCTTTCAACTACTTCTTTATTTCTTTATCATATCAGCACACAAATTAAAAGTTTGTTGTTCAGGTAAAACTTGCAACAATAATTCCAGGTCATAACACCATTTCAAATGTTTAAAACAGTAAGATTATTTTATTTTAAAAATTTTCATTTTTATTAAGTGTTTTCTTCTATTCCTAATTTTAAAAAATGTTACGTTGTCCAGTTATAAATAAAGTTCTCTAAAACCTAAACTCAGTCAATCAAAAAAAACTTCGCTTTTCATTTTTACAAATGTTTTGACCTCACACTTAAAACTGATATTTATGTTTAATTTTAAATAATAAGCCCGTTTTCAGAGAAGACGTGGTCTTCTACGAGCTGAAATAAATTGTAACCATCTAATTACCATATGATTGGGTTATTTATGTGATACTTCTCATCTCCTAGCTCTTATATTTATATGATTACTTTTACAACATTTCAAGCGATATAGACTAACGGTGCCCTCTATGTATTCTAAAGATAGTTCAGGACCAGAAGTTACTAAAAAAGGATTCTGTATTGTAACATTGATATAACCTAACTTTACCGGTTATTATAATAAGTTGCATGCATTTTTTTATAGCAATATTTTTGTTTTCATTAATATTTTTTGTTTTTTATATGTATAAACATTGGGTGTTTGGAATAAATGATTCTTATAATTTTACATTATAATTTTGAATTAGATGGGTCATTTTAACTGCTCTTTTTTTTGTTTTAGTTTTAGATACAAAAAGTTGAAAATGACAAAACACCTAGCTGTATAATCTTAGTACAACTTTTGTATATAATGTAAGAAGCTTAAAACGACCAATTCTTTAATTCGGCCCTATAGGCTGTATAGGCCAAAGTTTATCTACCTTCACGTATTTCCTGCTTAATAAAACGCCATTGTGAAAATAATTTTCAGTCGTCATTAATTTCATAGTTGTTATCCTGAAATACTCTGTATATGGTAAACGTAACTACTGATCGTGAGATATTACCACAATCACATGCAAGAGATAGAAGAATAATTATGTTGTAGTACACAGTTTGATCAGCTTAAACACTTAACATGACAAGCATGACAATCTATAGATATGTAGATGAATTGATTAATTCAGACACATCATTTTGTTCATGGGTGACTTGATTAGAGAATTTTTGTGAACACATGTTATGGGAATGATGATATAACCACTGGTATTTCGAGAACCTGCAATTTTATTTAACAGGATTGATACGTCACACTTGGAAATAAATATATATGTATAATAAAAAAGTTGCAGTAATAATATGTATTACGAATATCAACGCAAAAACACCATCTAGTCGAGTTTTTAATGTTGTTTAAATGATAGATAGAAAAACCAAAAGCTTATGCAAGATAAATGGTTATATCCACGTAGTAAATTGCAGCGTATCCATTAGGATGTTGATTACAACACGCAAGTGATATTAAATAATTAAAAGTAGTAAGAAATAAATCGGAAATTTTCTAAAAGCCGTCTCTGATAAAGTAATAATAAGTAATTACTTAATATTAGTAACAAAGTATTTCGTGATGTTCAAGAGATTATAGCATCGAAAATACCAGTGAAGAGTTTTAAATACGTCAAATAGATAATTAGAGTTAGTACTTACCATTTGGATAATTCATGATTTTTACACTTGTCAAAACTGTTTAGAGTTAGTTTACACGGTGACTTTAAAAATTCCATTTTTGATTAAACTTTTCATTTTTCTCTTTATAATTGTAGTACTTGACTCAGAGTTCTCTTACCAAAAGCTTTAATTGCCATTTATTTTAATGACCAAAATTGCTACCTAACCAATTTTGTGAATAAATACCAATTAATCTGTAATTATGAAGCACTTTTCGGCACGAACTGTAAAACGTTGAGTATCTTTGAACTATTTTATTATAAGTTTATAAAGATTTAGTTACTACTTCAAAGGAAATTTATTAAAAAAGCAAAAAAATTAAAATCAACTACTTTTTTTGTTTTTATACAAAGAGGGTGCAATCAAAATTTTCTAATGGAACGCCTACTTGATCTTGATGCTAACGAATAGTGCATATAGTATGCTTTCTGATAATATAAGATTTTACACAGTTATACTTTTGTTTCTAAAAGTTATTGAATAAAAACCATTTTTCAATCAAATATCATGAACGGCTACGGCTATTTTGAAATATAACAAATGGTGACGCTATATTTGTGGGGTCACTTTGATTCCCTCTGCATACTTCCAAAACTCTTATTTAAAAAAAATACGGTCAATTGAAACTTTTCAAAATGCCACCCTGTATATGGCCATACAGTACATTTAAGATGTTATCGCAAGACAAAAATATTAAACAAATTGGATTTGACTCTTTAACCGTATGTAACAATAATTGTACTAATATGAATAATA
Source organism: Ignelater luminosus (assembly GCA_011009095.1). Classification (NCBI taxonomy): domain Eukaryota; kingdom Metazoa; phylum Arthropoda; class Insecta; order Coleoptera; family Elateridae; genus Ignelater; species Ignelater luminosus. The sequence goes on from VTPC01090689.1 coordinate 412,227, forward strand.
TTAAAACTTTTAAAAAAATTTACAAAAGCCATCATAACCTTTAATTACTAGTCAATTAAATTTTGTTATTGAAACTTTAGTCCATCTTGTATTCGCAAATACACATTAAAATACGCCCTTTTAAGAAGCTATTAAAATCACACACATCTACACTCAAGTACAATTAATTAAAATATACCCCGAATAGTTCTCAATTAGTTTAAATTACCGCATCGATAAGATTTCGAAAACAGACTAAATGTATTCCTGTTTTTAAAACTAGATAACCCCCTCTAAATTCGAGGTTTCCCTACTATTATTAACTATTAGTTGTTATTTAAAATTTTATCGTTGTTTTGATTTTTATGTTTAAAAGATTCCACATGTGTGCATTCTTTCTTTATCTGGAAAAGTCTAGTACATTTTGTAGATAAAACCAAAGCAACAGAAAATTTTAAATGCACCACCTACCGCCTCTTAAATCACAAAATTTTGGAACAGGTAAAAGTAATTTCGACGATTAAAATGTTAATTTTAATTTTATTGTTTGGCTGCTCGACTCAAAACTTAGTCTTACGACTAACCTCCGAATTTATAAAAAATCGATTTAGAATTTATTGCATTTATTGCCCAAACGATCGATCGATTCCTTCAGTATCAGTGACTTTCTCATGCAGTTTTATAATTAATTTTTAAATTACTAATAAAAAGTATGATCCAGAAGAAAATTGCTTTGTTGATTCTAATTGCATTTAGGAAGATTTTTCATAATGAAGTTTCAGTTTTAACGATGGCGGTTTGTCCGTAAGGATAGCAGGGCTGTAGCCTTTCTAACGATTTTAAGAGAAAAATTATTTTTTTTTAGCTCAGCTCAGTTATAAAAACAAACTATTTCTGGTATAACTAAATGCGATAAAAAATTCTTTTCTCTCTCCAACTGAACTTCGACAAAAATTCTTTAAATTTTCATAAAAAGTTTGACACAATGTCTACTTTTGCAGCAGAACACTCCGTATATTCTCTAACCTATTTTGGTACGAATAAGAAAAGTTTCTTTTATTTCTCCTTAACAAGAATAAGAAATAATTTATTCAAAATAATTGAAACTGTGATAGTAAAAACCAGCTAGCCAAAGAAACCACAGATACAACTTCAAAATAATTGTCTTGAATTACTTAAGGTTCCAAACAAAACGTTTCATTAATAAGAATAAAGACTGGAGTATCAATATCGGCTGCTTGCACATGTAATGGCACGCGTCATCCAAAATAATGAAAAAACACAATCGCTTACTACCAACACATTTCAGCGAGTGAATCTTGCCAAAAATATGATCTCAAACATTGCTTGTTCCAGAGGCCCAAGAATCTAGCAGTCTAACATAAGAATCCAAATAATAAAATACAAAAGACGAGACAAACCTTTTTGGAAATCAGAAAGAAAGCTAGTAGTAGCTTCCATGGACACGCAAACAAACGCAAATTCACTTACACCAAAAAAAGTGATAAGTAAAGAAAGGTTATGAATAAATATTTTGGACAGATACAAGCAGCTGGCAAAAACAGAATACTGATAGTTTCAATATTTGAACATATTTATCATTTAACTCAAACATTTGGCAAGATGCAGCAATCAATGTATAACAAAATGTTGGTTGATTTCGAGATGACATAATCTCTTTGCGACGCTATACAAGCTTCAGTAAGATTTACGGGACGTGTTTTTAGGTAGTGTTTAGCTTTTACACGAGCTGAATGAAGTCGTTGGCATACATTTTTAAACAGTCCTCGAGTAGAAATCTAGTGGCTCCATGTATTGCCATTAAAATCGTACATACAATGTTAGGCAAGTATTGATCGCATTTGTTTCAGTTGTCTTTCACAACGTAATTAGCCATCATAGTCTTCAATACCCCGTTGACGCGTTTGGATAGATTGGTTGAACAAAATTCTAAGTGTATAGCGCCAAAAAGGATCTTTGAATTCTCTTCTACGAAATTGAGCTCTGTTATCACAAATTAATCGTTGTAGAACACCAAATAAAAGGAATATCTCTTTAAATTTTTAGAATTGTAAACGACTTTGTGTTTCCCAAAGGAACACAAAAAAACTTGCTAAATTTAGAACTAAACTAGAACTTAGGTGATGGTCCTACTGTGTCGATGTTTATAGATTTTCAAGGTTTTGTGACTCAAGATCGTCGTAGTTAATAATTAACAGAACGAATGGCTTCCTACGCATCTTTGACCAGTAGCAATATTGTTTTAATTCTTGTGAGTCTTGAGAAAGAACGTGTAGCGACGTCTAGTAATTCTAAGCTGAAGGCCAAATAGAGTTAACATTTTTTGCCATGACAAGCTTATCTAAAACGTCTCCTTATTCTGAACGTTGTCTTTTAAAGTAACTCGATTGTCTTTGTCGCCAGAAGACTGTCAAATACTTCATATTGTCTTGTTAACTTTTTCCATGTTTGCCATTAGTGAGATGACATAAATCTGTGCTGGGGGTACTAAAGTAAATTCTTCCAAAACGAAACTTTTCTTGGTGCTTTTAGTTTTCTAGGTACATTTCTACATTTCCAGCAATTTTAATTGACTATTTTCCTTCGTATAGGTAAGCAAAGGAAGATTCCTTTTCATCATCACATTGATTGTTTTGTTGTCTCACTTCTATTCTGGAGGAACAAGACGTGCACCTTTTACCAGAAAATCTATGAAAGGTAATATTTTCCAGAAGAATGAAATAACTTCTAATAAGAAGGGTATCAGGGTATTCTCTAAAAATTCTTAAACTGTGTAAGGTAAAGGGTTTAAAAATGTATTAAATACGCTTTGAAGTGATTTTGACTCGGATCACCTATTAGCTAGAATAACTATGTAACCTAACAACTTTATCATACACACACTGAAAGGCAACATATATCTCAATGACTCTTAATTTTCAGATATGTATGTCTAGATTGTGATATTTTCTACATTAGTTTTTGCATTGTCCTTATTTTTTAAATACTTTAACGCTAATTAATCAGAGACTAGTAGGAGTGACTTACTTTTCCAAAAACAGTAGGTAGTAATCTAATCGATTCTAAAACAGCACCATTCACCCTGTTTAAAGAAATGCATACTCATGGATTTAGAGATAAGCAGTGTAAGGTTGAAAGAATCTTTACTTTGTGCATTTTCCAATTGCCGATCTTCCGTTAGTCCAAAAAACCTAAAATCTAGACTTAACTGACCATAACTGTTATAAGTTCATTCGTTTATTTTCTAGAGACAGAAATTACGTTGTTTTTTCCTTTGTTGCTTTGTTTGGTATTCTGAAATGGTGTTCTATATTACGGGTAGTACCTACTTCATGTCATGTAACGAAATTTTTAAAAACATGACGGCTCTGAATAGACCGCTTTGCTGGTATATCTGTCATAATTACAATACAGGGTGATCTCGAAATAGAGGTAAAATCGCTTACCATAGTATTTTACTCATGAAAACAATTAATATTCCTTCCATTCAAATTTTCCTATTCTGTTTACTTTTACAGATACAGATTGTTCACAGTTCTAGTTAATAATCATACTTTTCAAGTATCTCAAACGAGATTGAGTTAGAAAGCTGTAATTCCACAAATTGCTTCTGGTAGCAATGGTAGCATAGATAATTATGCATATGAAAGGTATAACGGAAACACAATGAATAACTAACAAACAATATTTAACATACCAACAGTTTGTGAAAATGCTTATGGTGGTATGGTTGCTAAAGGTAGCTTCAGAGACCTTGCATCTCAGGAACTAAGTAAGTTAGAAAAACCTTATTATTATTTTTATTAGTATAATGCCATGCTATTCGATTTTGCTTTCATCTGGAGACTACCATACAGTGTGTTCATTTTAAAATAACCTACATGGGTAATAGATACAAGGTTGGTTAAATGGGGAAAAAGTTTTGTATTTATATGCCAATGAATAATCCATGGTTACATTAACAAATATTTGCCCCGTTTCAAAGGTACAGGGTGAAAACCAAAAAAGTGCATTTTCTAAAATCTTGATTTATTTATTTGTTATTAGAGCTAAATGTACAATATTTTCAGAACTAAATAGCGACTAATGAGGATTTCAAAAACGACTTCAAAAAATGCCAGGCCTTCTAGATTTCACGTACTCGTATCCAACTTTTGTTTTTATTATAGGCGCCGTATTGGATTTTTACATGGTCATATTGCACGTGATTGAAAAGCTCTTTTTATGACGATTTTAAAAATGTAAAAATTCAATATGGCACCCATAAGAATAAATAAATCAGGATTTTAGAAAATGCACTTTTTTTGGTTTTCACTCTGTACCTTTTAAACGGGGCAGATATTTATTAATGTAACCATGGATTATTCACTGGCATATAAATTCGAAACTTTTTCCTCATTTAACCAACCTTGTGTCTATTACCGTTTCCAATATCCCCATGTAGGTCATTTTAAACTGGACACGCTGTATAATATACTTCTGTATTTGTAGACATATTAGAAGATTGAATTATTTCTGACTATGCTGGGTGCTACATAGTAGCATGTCATACTGTTCTTTTTAAATATTTTTTTAGTCTTGGGTCATTGTTAACTAGAACCATATATACATTATCAGTTCTAGTTTTACAAAAGTATAGTTTGATATTTGTATTTTTTTAAAAACAATTTTTTAAGTTACAATTTTTCTCGATCACCCTTATATTATACTACCATCTAGTTGAGACTTCAATAACTGTTTTCAAAGGACAGACATCAGAGTATACCGGTTTTTTTATTAATACCAGAGCAAAATGTTTTTGAAAATCAGTAATAGACCAGAAGCACGAAAATATTAAAATAAATGGGTGCTTGATTTGACTCTACGCTTTGTCATTGTAGTTTGACGAATATTGGAGATTCTTTAAGAAAATGCTACTATAATCTAAATTTTGGAAATAGGTCCACAGTCTTGTTTATATGTTTGTTTTTAAAGTACTCCAAACAGAGATTTAATAACAATTAAACTTCACGCAAGAAATTTGCTATAGTATAACTGAATTAAATCCTTAGCTGTTAATAAAAAGAAAGACCTTAACACCATTAAGCAAAAAACTAACAAAGTGCAGGATTTTGTTACATCATGAAAAATATTTCTAGTATTTCTTTAGAAAAAAATGGGATTAAATAAACTAGATCTGTACTTTTTGGACAAGAAACAATTTGTTTATATGCGAACAGATTACTGCTTAACTGTCAAGGCCATTAATGATAGTGAAAGTACTCATTTTGTAAGAATTATTAAACAGGATTCTTGGCAATTCTACGAATATTTCATTAAACAGTTGGAATTTAAGCAACTTAATATTTATTTCTATACTGATGAATACATATGTAATTGATGAGCACGCTGTATATAAGTTGTATAAGGTAAAGAGTGGATGCTAGCATTCATAGCGGATGATGTGTTATCTTACATTTTTACGCATTTTAATGAGATTATTTCTTATTACAAACATGCTTTGTTGAGTGAATGTGAGTGTGCATATATTGCACTTGAAGGACTATCTGACCATTTCAAGGTTATCTCTAAAAGAAGTGATATAAATTCTGCGATATAACAATTAAAATAATTAATGGGCAGTTATTATTTCGTTATTCCATATATTTTTTTACAAATAAAGAATTAGACAGACATTTTTTATCTTTTAATATTAACATTGTCAATGAACAAATAAATAAATATTTTCCCACTATTTAAAAACTTATAACTACTTAACTCTTAATTATAATATTTTATTAGGTATAAAAGACTTAGATCATACTTGAGCTGCAAGTAATATTATTATTGCTTAATAGACGGGGAACACCTTTCACAACAGATTTATAAATAAAATCGTCGAATGATTTTATAAGTGGAACATTTAAAAATTAGAAATGTATTTCTAGTATAAGACAAAACTACGAGCTGACGGACCAATAATAGGAATCTTTCTCCGTCAATTTATGTTTTCATATGGTCATAATTTAGGGCCTGTTTGCCTACCTCACACAAGACCACTTTGGATCAATGAGATATACCGTTATTCAACTGTGTGGTAAAAATAAAAGATAAACGTACATTAATGCCCTGATTTGATTACTTACCATTCCAAACTATACGTTAGCTATTACAATAGAATCATTTAAAATAACGGTAATTCGTTGGTTGAACACAAATTAAATTTGTAGAATCGCAACGGTATCAACACACTGATCCAGAATTTCTCTTCCGTTGGAAGCTACCTATTGATGGTTATCTTAAAAAAAAATTATAATTACAAATTAAAAAAACTGAAAAATTACAATAAAGCTAGCTTAAATAACTATCAGTCTTCGGTTTTTGTTGGTTTTTGTGCTTGCGCTTCATTTTTATACGACGAGAAGAACGTCAAGGCTTTCATAAGCTGGTAGCTCTTTGAAACTGGGATATTAGAATCGTAGAGCTTCTTGGAATTTCTGCACTCCACGTAAAACCACCAGTTGCATTTTAGAATAGTTTGATCGAATAATGTTGATTCCGGACATAGAAAACTTTTCATTATTAAACCATCATCAGTTAGAGCACAGACGTGGAAAACCTGAAAAAATATAATTTTTATTGTTGAACAAAAAATATAACATCAATTAATTAAAATGGAATTTTTGAAAGTTCGGTAAATACCAGTTTTGTAAAGACCAAACAGATACTAATGCTTCATGTTAGCGGTATACATATCTAAAATCTATAACACTTTAAACTTTAAAGTTACGAAATAATACAAATAAAGGATTTGATGTAATACAAGCATGAAAATTTCCATAAAGAAATAATACATTTTAATTTAATTATAAATTAAGAAATTGACTAAAAAACATTTGAATACTAATAAGGCACCTCCATGTATTGTTTTTAACAATCTAAGATCCTGCCAATAATTACTGATTTATTTGCAATACTGTGATATGTCCAAATAAATTAGGAATAACAACTACCAAATTAATAACGACAAAATAAATTATTTAAATTCAGAGATGAACATTAAGAAGCAATGAAGGAAAAATGATGATTTGGTTCTAGATCAACCAGATCAATCTCATTTTTATTAGACACTACAGTAATGAAAGTCGATTCGATAATTCTGACTTAAAAATAATCAATGTGCTCCTCCAAACCGTTCCAAAAATGACTCAGTCATTTTGAGACCAAAAGAGTTCAGTCGTTTGAAGGTCGTTGATTTCAAAGTTAGAGATATGCCTACAAAACCTAAAACAGTTTTCCTATCTTTCCAGACTCGACCTCTAGAGGTCGCGGAAAAATTGGCACAAATTATAACACTCTTTTTCTTGATAACGGAAAGAGATAAGCGAGTCGCATTTGCGGATTTTCATTTCATCAAATTCATTTCAGAATTCTGCAGTTGCACTGCGTAATTATTTAACTAAATTTGGCTCGTACATGTCCGAACTATGAGCTAATTCGTGGAGGAAGTACTTACGCCATTCGTTATCCTAAAAAAATATGAATTAAATTTGTTCTTTGAAATACTCTTCACAATTTTATGAATTGTTGTAATTACTATAGAACGTCATTCATCATGCACGCCGATTGTTTTTGATAGAGAATCTTTCGATCTAAATCTACCATTTACGAATTATACATACGAATAACGAAAATCCCGGAACTGATCGAGATTATGCCGGAATTGGGCCTCTTGCCGCGCCCAAAATCTTAACTTACCGGAATTCGGGATAATCTTGAAATAGGATGTTTGCAGCTTTTAAATTTTTTATAGTAGAATCCTCTGATCATAGATTAAAAGTACCCATGTAACGCGCAACAGCTACTAAGCTCCTACGCAGTCACACTGCAGCAGATTAAGTGAGGGATAAGATACCATGCACGAAATTAGCCCAATATGTCCAATTTATATACCAATTTTTCGTAATTATGCAGTCCAGAAAAGGGGTCTATAACGTTGGGCGCTGGCTGTTTTGGCACAAGGACGTTTGGACGCGAAGTCGTTTGGGCGCCAGCCTATTAGGTGCGAAATATTTATTTTTATTTTCTTTTACTGTGTGGTTAGCAAGATACAAGAAAATAGAATACTATCGACATATAATTAGTAATCCTGAGTTTAATCTAGTAACCTTCAAAATTGCCGGATGAAATTCAAGATTTCTTATATTGATCTGAGAAAAATATAATTTAATTATTCATTGAAAAAAGACTTCAAAATAAGTTATTTATTATAGGATAGTTACATTAATTAATCAATTAAATTATGACAGAAACTACAGGAAACAATAATTGAAAATCTAGAAACAGATTCAGATATATTCAAAAAGGGAATTGCATTTTTTCTGCTTTTTGTCCAAACGACTGCAATGTCGCGTCCAAAGGTCCTACCCTTCCCCAGAATCACATAAAATCACTTATCAACAATCTTAGAAGTCACTACTTACTACATAATTGTTAACAAGTTTTTTCTATAGGCTTTTATGCACAGTGAACGCTGTTTATTTGGAAGCATTCCAGAATGTACCAACCTCTAAATGACGTCACGCGTTTCTACTTTATTATCTTGGGCAAACCGATTCACTACGCATTATCATAGTATCCAGTCCCGAAATGGGCGTTTTAGAAGTTGGCAACCCTATTCTAGAGATATAAGTTAGATTGAATGTTTTGAAATTTCATAAAATGACATTGAAAATTATCAAAATGTATAGGGACTTGCCCACAGGCTCCTATTCTAGAGATTTTTAAATATTTACAAGTTTAGACAACTCTACTGATGTTTGGCCATTTAAGATTTGGGCGCTTCCACCTTTTGCTTTCTACCCACAATTGTTATATCACTACATTTACAAGTTAACACCAATTGGCCAGAACCAAACTTTGTACAAATACATAGCTTCAGTATTTTCACCGTGAGAAGTCTTCTTGGAAGGCTGTTGAGTTCGAATTATCATTAACACTGTATGAAAAGATCGTTAAAATCGCTCAAAGCATTTCTTAGTTTTTTTGTCATCAATTTTGAGTCATTTTTCTCCATTTCTATCCTGCAAAACATGATTTGATAATAGCAAATGATAAGATTTACAACAGTAAAGTTTATGTGGGTAAGTCAAAAGAGAAGATTAAGAGTTTTGTACTTAAACCAAACTTTCTCCAGACTGGAAACAAGTTTTCTATTATACCAATTTGAGCCAGAACTTGGTAATGTAAAACCTTTATGATCTAACTCCATAAAAAATAAAATTGTGATCTCGCCTTAGTATTAATGTTTGAATTGAGTTTTGAAACTCGAAATTTTCAGATGACATCATATCTATCTTCTCTACAGAAAGCCTACTTAATATTTTACATATTCTTTTAGATTTTATTTAAATACGGCGTTTGTATTACCTTCAGTTCTGGATAAATTAACTAATCGTTCGATCTCTGAATTTTTAATAATCAAGAAAATGTTTGAATAATGGAAACAGTTTTTAGGGTAGACCAAATTAAATTACCAATGACGTGCAAATAATGAAGTGGATTACACTGATGAATTAAAATGTACATATGTGCAGTGTCATGTATGCATAATACAATTTACTCTGTAACTAATAATTTGATCATTTCAGAAACAAATTAGATTGAAAGTTAAAATTTCTGTGTCAGCAGCAAAATATTACTAAAAAAATGTTCCACTTATTGTGAATGTCAATATTCAAGTAAAAAAACAATTTTAGAAGTTTATGAATAATAATATGTAAGATAAATAAAAAAGACAATAACAGGTCTTTTTTTGGAGTTTTTATTAATTTTGACGTTTTCTTTATGTGATGTGGAAAAGATAAATTATTTTCTGTCAAAAACAAACAGTAATATATTCCAAGAAATTCGCAAGACTTTGTTTTTATTATAAAAACTTAAAATTGAAAATAAAAACAGCACAACATATTTGTAAATTCCCATGCAAATAACATCATTAATGTTAAACATTCTGCCTGCAAAATAATTAGCTATTTAACGAGATTGAAATTATTTAAAAAAATACAGTTAATGACTAAATGGAAAATTTTTATTTTATAGTAGAAATTAAAAAAAGGTTAAAAAATAAAGAATTGCATATCAAAGGAAGTTTACACTCTCCATTCTAATATTTTCTAAAAGTAAATCTACTTAATTTCGTTTTTGCAGGCTTGCAATATAAAACAAACAGAACAAAGACAGTAACACTGTCTGTTTTGCTCTTTTCTTATTCCTCATTCACAGTTGATTCTAGCGATATATCATTCTGGTGGTTTATACAGAGCAGTTGCGGTGTCATTCATTTTTATCTTGTAAAATGTCCTCAAATCTAACGAGCAAGCCTTCTATGATTAACAATGTTTGGCTTTGCAGTGGTAAACTTAAATCTATAGTATTTAGGTCTTCGAAGGTGATTGGAATTCTATCTAACGTTTCGGTATGCCACATTCAATACTACATCTGAGATAGTTTGACTCTCAAATGGCTTTGAATATGGTAACCCTTTTTATTGTCTTGAAAGCATTTGGAGTTATTCAGCAAACTCGACTTTAATCATATAATGATTTGGAGAATGAGAATGTAAATTTTGATAGAATTGAGATAAAAATGAATAAGAAATCATTATATTCTAAAATTCAAGGAATCTTTCTTTCAGCATGAATTCAATATCCGAATGGTTAGATTTCAGATGGTGAATGCAAAATGACAATTCGGTAAAAGTAATATATCTTGAGATCTAGAAAGTTCTTTGGCCAACATACGAATAGTAAAATTCAGCATGATAAATTAGAGTAGTTCAACCTAAAACTTCTATTTGAAAAAACCAACAGCAACTATATCAATAGAGTAATAATAATTGACTGATCTCTCTAGTAGGGCTGTCATAAATTTCTTAATTTCTCAATTCCAATATCTTTAAAAGCTTTTGGGTCAAACTTCAATGTGAAGAATCACGTCCACAGTCCTAGCAATATTGTATTAGCAAACAAATATAACGACTACAATATCTACTCATTGAATTGGGAAAACTGCTAAATGGACCAAGAACTGAGTTTCTTTTGTCTCATTTTACATCTGAGTAAAGCTCTTCTACATCGTCTATGCGTAGATGCACAAAGCAGTTATACAAAAGATAGAGCTCCCAAAGAACAAATACCAAAACAAAACTAACTCAAGAATGAAAAGATTCGGAGAAGCTGAAAAATTCCAAATCTTCATTTTATGAATGATAGAAATTGTGAAGTTACTAATAAGACGAAAGCTTAGAGTTGCTGTTTTGTCTTGGAAAAGGAAGAAGACAAATGCCGTGAGTAGCTGATAATCAACAGAGAAAACTAAGCAGTAAGTTCACCTTTTGTTTCAATTCTAATTTTCTCAAAATTTTTAAATGGAACAGAAACTTGAACTTTGAGCAAAGTAAGGAAAAACGTGGTATTAGTCTGTTAGAATCAAAAGATAAGTATGAAACGTATGCAAAATAAGTTGAGAGACCACCAGCAGTAGTAGACGATCATTCGAACTGAGGTACTAACGAGAAAGAAAGAAATTTTCCTTAAGAAGTCCTCTTTGTTTCTTCTGGGTTCTCATCAGTAAGAAGAATGACAGGTTATAAAAAACGAGAAGAGGAAAGGAGAAACACAAAATAATTCAATAGAAATAATGAGTGGACTTATAAAATAAAAACAAATTAATAGTTTAACAAGAGAAACAAAAGTTATGAAAAGGGAAGAAGAAAAGAAAAACGGCAAATTAATGTTTTTGGTACCTTTATTCAATATTTAACTAAAATATACGAAATTTCAAATTTCAATCTCCATAAAAAATACACTCTCACCAACATTTTGAATTTTAACCATGTGCTAAGCCTGCCCTTACCTCCTTTATGTTTTCTAGGAAACAAACGTGTTAAAACGAACAGCGTCTAGTAATAAAATAATAAAGAATAAGAAGTGTTCGGAGGGGAAGAGAACTGGTTGTGCCAAAGTGCAACGAGTGGTGATAGAATAGCAGCAAATTGTAGTCTGACAGTGTGCCCAAGGGCTTGGGAAGTGGTAGGTTTGACCGAACCGATATCCATCAAGGAGTGATTTACAACTATTTTGTGGAAAAAAGTGTAATTGCAATCCACCAGAAGCAGAACAGAAAGTGAAGACATAACTGTTTGAATTCAGGTACTTATTTCCATTTAGTTATATAAAAATTACCCTTGAATACTAAATGCCACTTTAAAATGCTTGCAAAAAGTGTAAATTTGTGTATTCCCTCTCGTTTACGCTTATTTAAAATTCAATTACTTATTGCATTTAAGATTCTGAGCATTGAGGTTTACTGTCGTGAATTTAGTTTTCTGCGTGGCTTTGTGCCTTTATTAAGAAGTTTTATAAGAAAAACTAATTTATCGTATCGTTGCTGGAATTAGAATTAGTCTTTTTTTGCTTATTGATTGTATTATTATTTATTATGTTCTTGCACATATT
>VTPC01090691.1:11498-54949 GCA_011009095.1 Ignelater luminosus
TTTTTTGGAATGAATCTGTTACCTACTTCTGAATGTTACTGTAAATTTGAATTTCGTCGCAATTTGAAAATTGGCATGAGAAGATAATGACACGTTATTTACCACCCATCAAAAATTATCGTGCTGTTAGAAACATTGAGATCACGAATCAAAATAATCGAGCATTTAATTGAACTGGCTAGAGCATCTTCTATTCAAGATTTAAATTTCAAGTTAAAGATAAGAAACCAATAAATGTATTTAGAAGTTAGTCACCACAACGAATAACAAAGTAGTGATTAACCTTATAAATTCAATACATTAACTGTAGAAGTTTTAAAAAGCTTTGCTTTAATTGAATCCACGTATAACACTCAAAAGTTGGTATTCAAGAATTTAATTTTGCAATAACTGTAGTGCAATTCACTGAAAGAAGTTTCAACTTGTTTGTTATTCTGTTTTCTGAAAGTGCCCCGTATTTATCAAAGAAATTAAGAAAAAAGTAACGATTTTCCAACTTTTAAAAAAGTTTTATCATTTATTTTCTCCTAATATTTTTGCTCGAGTTTTACTTTATCTTTTTCCTCCGCCAAAAACACACATTAATCTGTTCGAACCAAAAAAAAAATAATTCTGCCAAGATTAATTAACAATGTCATAATTAACGACCTTAACATTCATTTCATTGTAAAGATTTGATATCATAAATCATAATTCAAATTGTAGTTTAGTCGAGGTATTATTTCTTTGAGTTAATTGATGATGTTTAGCATTGTTGATCGATTATATTTGGCATATTAAATAGTTTTTCTACTTTTTTCTCGTAAAGGAAAATATTTATCTAAATCCATTTTCTTATTTATTTCATAGGAGATAATCCAGGAACAATTTAGATTTCCTAAACAGAATTAAGAATTATTCAAAGTGACGTCTTCCTTATGTGGCTTATTATCCTCTACCCCAGAGGTTCTGGCTCGAATGCGAGGTGTATAATATTTTGTTCTGATCCCCCGCTGGTCGCCTTGAAGTGATAATATAGTTTTTACAGCACCTCGAGCAGTCTAGGAGTGGCAGGCTGTTGTACCAGCATTAAAATATTTAATTTCGATTTAATCGAGATTTTACATCAATAAAAAACGCATAAATTGTTTTGATATATGTGACTACGGTTAGTATGCCCGTACAAATGCCTGAAAGTATTTTTTATGGGTGTATTAACATATTTTAGATGTCATGTTACATTTATAATGGCATCCAAAAAGGTCGTGGGTATATTCATTCGAGAAAATTTGTTTAAAGAAAAAACTAGTTTGATATTACTGTTATTTTCTCTATATTTGGCTTACTTTGCAATATTATATTATCATGTTTGCAGTAGTATATGAGTTAGGTGTAAAAATTGAAAGTTACTCATCCTGAATTGAAGCGAAGCACTGCTGGGAATTTGTTTCTTTTTGAAATTCCGCGGAAATCTTATTCACTTAAATGTTTCCTGCTTTTGCTGTAGGATCCGATTAAGTTTCTTATGACTAAAAGAAATATAAACAAATGTTTAATAGACTGCAAGAGTCAAAAGCAGCTAGAAATGTACAGGTTTTACAACATTATTAGTACACTTTTCAAGTTTCAAGAATTAAAATTGAGTTTAATAGCTCAATATCTTACGATCCTTATTTATTCATAGATACTATTCTATTGGACACGAAATATTTCAAAGCTCGTTATTGACTGAGAATATTTTTAATGTTGACACTTTCTCTTTTTGGTCTTCAGAGGTATCAGCTTTTTCCCTATGTTAGTAGTGCCCAGAATCCAGATGTATATATTTCTGTGGAATTATCAGTAGGTTAAGTCTTTTCAAACTTAAAGTTCTCTTCCTTGTTTCTTGATGTTTATTTGTAAATTGATTTTTACAATTAAAAACTTGAAATGAATAAAATGATGTTTTCCTTTTCTGTTGCTCGTTATTTTTATTGTTCTTTTTTGATTTTTTTGATCAGGTTACACATAATCTTATTTTAATTATGCCCTAGGTTTCTTCTATTATTTTTGTTTCTCACATAGACTCTGTTTTTGCCCTGTAGATTAGATATATTGTAGATTATTCAATTTTCCATTAACCATTCATGCCTACCATTTTCCTCTTTTTTTGTTGTGTAGAAGTATTTCACAAAAACGTCACGTTATATATTTATGTATATATTGCTGTGGTTTTTGGACGACTGACAAAACTGAGTAAAATTATGAAAAATCAAAAAGTTGTGAAAATTTAACATAAATGGAAAGTTTTACGTTAATTTTGATCAGCACTGTTTTTTTCAAATTTATTTTAGGATAAAATTCAAATTTTACCCTATCATATTAATTGTGTAATTTTTGAAAAAAGACTATAAAATTATGTAACTGATCAACTTATTACTTCACAATAATACTATAAAATTGTTTGTGTTTTAGTAACATTGAAAGTAAAGCAACAGAATTATGCAGAATCTTATTTGAACGCGCAAAGAAAGAAAATACCATGTGCTGGTGATAATAAGCTTTCAGTATAAGTACATAGAAAAAGATATCATAGACAATCATGTCAGTATTTTATGAAACTTTCAGACAAAATTTTTCTATTTTCGTTTAGTGTCGGATTGCTAATCGTTGGTAAACAATTTTTTTTGAATATAAAATAATTATTTATTTAATTAACTTTAATCAATAATTGTGACAGTTAATATTTTTTTCGTATGAACAGTAGTGATAGTTACTTAGACAGAATTTTTAACTTTTCATTGTAATTATTTTGTAAAGAAAAGGGGAATTTATCTTAAATCTAAAAATTTTCTTTACTCTTTCATGTTAAAAAAATTATAAAAATCAAACGAATCACTTAATATTAACAGTTCAGTTGGCAGACCATCCAAATCTCTGAGTTTTAAGAATCAGAGTTATAATAATGAACAGAAACTTACATTTTTTTCTTGAGACATTCTAAATAAGTTCTATTGTAGTTATAACCTTTATTTTGCTTTTTGACATGCACACCACCACAATATCTGTATATAATTATGTTTCTTATGATCTTCCTGTTGAAATAAAATTCACTTCACTTTTATTTCGTTTATTAAATTTGTTCTAATTTATTTAATAATAATAAATTTATTTGTATGAAAAAGCAGACGAGGAAGACAATGCAAACGATTTCAAAAAATTTGAAAATGAAAGAAAACACATATGGGAACATGGCATTGAAACAAGAAAGCTTAAAGAAATAGTAAGCAAAGTAAAATAGTATAATATAGACATCATAGCACTACAGGAAATCAAACAGCTAGAGTCAGACATAATAGAGATAACTAGTCGGTATAACATTTTTCAAAATCGGAGGCAAAGATGCTATTAACTAGTTTTATGATTCAGTAAAATTTGAAGGGAAAAGTGATTTAAATATTTAAATCAATATCAAATACACTATGCTCTTTAAGGCTAAAAGGGAAACACGAAACATAAGTATAATAAATATGCATGCACCGACGGAAAATGCAGAACAAGATAAGGACGAACTCTATGGGCAATTAAGAAATGAATATCAAGTGAAGGGTTGCCCAAATATGATCTGAAAATAACAATAGGGGATTGTAACTCAAAAGTGGGGAAAGAAGATATATATAAAGAGTTGGCAAAGAAAACAGCAAGCTTGAACAGTCAAAGATAACGGACAAAGAATAATAAGCTTTGCGATGTAAAGGAGGCTGGTTATAGCAAGCATGCAGTTAAGGAAGAAGGAAATATATAAGCGAACATGAACATCGCCTGCTAAGAAAACTATAAATCAGACTGATCATGTTTTTGTAGAAAGGATCAGACGTGTGAATTTTATAACAAGAGTAAAAAGCATGAGAGGAGCAGAGTGTAACTCCGATCACTATTTAGTAAAAATTACATGTGCAAAGGAATTGGAAGAGGAAAATAACACAAAATAAGTGCACCGCAGATAAAACAGTTTAATTCTGACCGGCTAAAAGATACAAGCATACAAAATAGGTACAAAAAGGAAATAAATGAAAGACTAAATATGAGCGACAAAGAAAAGTGGACAGAAGAAAAATGGGAACAAATAAAAACAGCAATAATAAAATCAAATAAAGCGGTGCTAGTAAACGGCAATAAGGAAAGCAGAGCAAAGGAATGGTTTAATAATGAATGTAGAGAAATAGCAGAATCCATAAGGAAAATAAAACAAATTATTCCAACGGAAAAGACAGAACGTAACACGCAACAATACAGGGAATTAAGAAAAGTAATGAAAAGAAAATGCAGGAATAAGAAGAGGCAGTACAATAAAGATAAAATAAAAAGCAATGAAGAAAAATTTAAAAAAAAATAAAATAAAGAAACAAAAAGAATGGAAAGAGAATGTTGCAGATATAGTGCATATACAAACAACGAAGAGGGAAACTTAATCGGTAAGCCAATAAGAACAATGGAAAGGTGAAGAAAGTTTTTCGAAAAGTTATTAAACGGAGATGAACAGAAAGATCGCGAGGAAAATCAGGAGATAATGAGAATAGAAACCGCAACAAAAGAAGAAGCTATGGATGTAATGAAAAAAAACAGAAAAGTAATAAAAGCCCAGCAATAACAGAGATAATAAAAGAAATAATAAAAATGGGCTGAGAGACATTACAAGGCCAAATATATGAGCTCATAAAAAATAGTTGGGAGAAAGAGCAAATCTCTCAAGACTGGTGCAAAGCAAGGATATGCCCGATACATAAGAAAGGCGATAAGATGGAATGCAAGAATTACAGAGGGATTGCTCTATTCGAAGCGTGCTGTAAGATAATGGTAGAATGTATACGATAAAGACTAAGTGAGTATGCAGAGAATGTGGTGGGGGAATACCAAGCGGACTTCCAAAGAACAGGAGAGTAACAAACCAAATCCAAACCACCTGCTATTAGCATAAAATCAACTTGTACACACTTCATATAGATTTCAAGCAGGCCTATGATACAATAAAAAGGCAGTAAATGTAACTGATTGCTGGGAATGCTAGACAAGTTGATCAGACTGATAAAAATGAAATAACAAAAAATAAAGTAATTTGGAAGGGACATAAATCAGAAGATTTCGAGATATAACAAGGACCTTAGACAAGGCGACCCACTGTCCACGCCGCTCTTTAACCCGGTATTAAACACAATAATAAGAAAAAGTCAGATCAAAACTAAAGATACAATATATTGTAACGACCACCAATGTATAGTCTTCGCAGACCATCTTGCAGTGATAACAAAGGGAAAGAGAGAACTTCAAAAAATGACAGAGCGTTTAGCAAGGGAAGCTCGAAAATTTAGACTGGAAATCAATCAAGAAAAGACAAAGTATATGCTAATGGGTAACACTCAACAAGAAGATGAACGATATATAACAATACAAACACAGGAATATGCGTATACATTTCAAATAGTTAAGGATTTTACTTTGGGATTGAAATAGAAGAAAAAAACACGAAGAACAAGAAATAAAAGCAAGAATTAAGAAAAGAAACCGGAAATGTGGAGCGCTACGAACATTGTTAAAATTCAAATTTGTGCCACAAAGAACAAAAATAAGAATATATACAGCGGTTATTAGATTCGTTCCTTTACCTCTTCCGCGCTAAGTAATATGCCCTCGCCAACTTTCAATTGTTTGCCAGTTCCCTTTCCCCAGTTTTAACTCCACCTTCGCGCAGCACCATGGTCATGAGTGTTTGCGAGATCTCTACGTACGCATATCGAAAATGGAGCTCTTAGAGCACTGGGAAAGAAAATCTTTGAAAACAATATGGAGGAATAAAAACGAAGAATGGATTACGAAGACGAACAAACAAAGAAGTAGAAAATTTATATAAAAAAAAATCACAACAGATATCAACGCCCAGAAAATAAGGTGGCTATGTCATGTCGAAAGAATGAAGAATCAAAGAATACGAAGATGGTGTTATATAGAAAACCAATAAAAAAGAAGAAAAGGAAGGCCTTCAAAAAGGTGGATAGACCTTCGGAAGCTAAATAATAAAAACTGGAAAAACAAAACAAAAAATAGAAAGAAATGGAGAGAAGTAATGAAAAAATGTATGCAGGAGTTATAATGTTATTTGACTTTATAAAATTTAGTGCATTAGTATTTTAAACCTTGGCCTACAAGGACTGCAAAGCTATTAAAGAAATAAATAAATTTATTGGTTGCTTGAGATTTTATAATAAAATTAGTTTGAATGTTACAAGTCTAAAACATAAAGAACATTAAACATTTTCTTTCTGAATTGTACATTTATGTCTTCGGTTAATTAACAAACAATTACTTTTACTTTCTATAGAAAATTGTTAAAGACAAATTAATGTAGAAAACAAATTAAGCGGGTGTCAGGTGGAAAGTGCACGGAGACGACTGACGTAATTTTTCCCTCCTTTAACACTGAAAGTCTACATTCGATGTTGAATACAAAGCGGGAGCCGGTGGGCCGGTAAGGGTTTGAGGTTCCATGTCTGGATGTGGATCTTTGGTCTTGGTGTTGGTTTGCAAAATAAGGTGTAGAGTCGAGCTCGAAATTTAATTGCTAGAAAACTTACAAAGATTGTGATAGTTACGAGAATGCTAGTGAATGAATGATGAGTAAAGTGAGGTGCTGCGCTGGTTGCAGATGAATTGACCAATCTGCCATGTGGATTACCTGCAGGAGTCTCGTATGTGTTTTAGGTTGAGGGGTACCTCGTGATATGCGTCCAAGAGTTGTGGAAGGAAGCGAGGTAGATCTGTCTCAGAGGTAGGATGATGACACAGTAAGTGGAGCCTAATACGTTTGTCCCCTTAATTGATCGTTGCATAACATGGCTATGACAATCTTCTATTCTGTCTTGTCCATTCTTGAATGCTGTTAGTAGTTGATGGTTGCCTAGTTGTACGGAGATTTCGTAGTTGTTGGAGAATTTAGAAGTAGTTCATCGACAAAGGGATTGCAGGGTGCAGTTATCCAGTAGTTGTGTTCTCTCAGCCTAGCTGTTCCTGGAAATAGCCGTTACTGGTTATGGGAACGAGTTGAAAGACCAGGTTGTGGATCGGGAAGATCCAGAGGAGTGGGTTTCTGTAAAGGAAATGAATTTCTTAATGGTTTGACTTCCTTTACATACGTAGGTGGTAAAGGTTTAATTGTTTTGGGTTACGCCTGTTAATTTACTGCTGTTACAGTAATTTTCTCAAAAGGGGGTCAGTCTTACAAGGTCTATTTCTCTCTAGCAGAACTTTTTGGTTTTCTAAATTATGAAGGTTTTGCCGTTCGGCGTTTGTTTTGTCTAACAATGTTTGCATCCTTTTTCGATTCGTTCTGTATACCGCATCGTAGCAAGGGGAGAGTTCTTGTATGCGTTTTTAGTTATTTCGTTCGTATATAGTCAAAGTCTAGGTCTAAGTTAGGAAGTCGTTCGTAAGAGCCGTATACTAGATGGAAAGGTGAGTATCTTGTAGATGAATAAATGGATTGGTTGTAGATTAAAACAGCTGCAGTCATTAAATTTTAGGCTTGAAGGTTTGCAATTTTTCTGTGATAGTGGAGTGAACTCTTTTAACGGGGGAATTAGAACTAGAATTGTTTACTATGGTGAAATAAAGTTCTACTTTATTTAATCTGCAGAATTCCTTGAAAGTGTTGTTTTGAAACTCTTTGCCCTCGTCAGAAACGGTTTTCTGGGGAATGTTATACGGCAGAGGTAATGGCGGAGCTTGCTCAAGACGGTTAATTCTGTGCAGTCTTTGATGTAGCATGCTTGGCCATATTGTGAAAATAAGCCCATGATTGTAAAAAATGTTGAATTAGAAAATGAAAGTGTGCCCATGTGAATTATTTGGAAAGATCTTTGTGCTAGAAGGGGTCCATACATTTTTAAGCGATTAGGATGTCTCTCATATTTTGATTGTAGTCTGCATTTATTAATGATTTTGGTAAGGTTTTGTTTCCTGCTTGACCGAAAATATTTATTTTTTGAATTAATTGTGACGAGGGTTTTTTGCGTTTCCTTGTTAGTTTCATCCTCGCAATGCCCACTTATTGCAAATGAAAAGTTTTACTGAATAATTAAGAATTGTCTTACAGAAATCTGTAAGGTGTTTTCGAATATTTTTCTCTCTGGAATAAATTCCGTAAGTGTTGCTTGCTTTAGTGATTTTTTAACGTTTGTTTTAAATCTTCTTGAATGAAATTTTCTCTAATACATAAATTGTAGAAGAGTACAACGATATTGTTCTCCAATGTTAAGAATAATGTGAAGATTGCTCGGAAATGGGAATTACTGTACCGCTGTCTTCGTCAGTTGAATGAATAGTTTCTAGGTTTTTTCTTGGTGGATTCTCTCAATCACCGAGTCTGCCTGAAAGGTCAATTATTTGTCGAACGTCATCGTCGGAAATGTTGGGAATATCTTCGCAATTTGGGATTATAAAGGCGTCATCTTCGTGATTGTTGATCTCGATTCGTGAACTTTGTTCCCTTTACCTTTTTTTTTGTTAACTGCAGTAAAGTTAAATCCTTGTAATTTTAATTTCCACCGAATCTGTCGTTTGGTTCTTAGAGAATTATGATCGGTTTTTATTACAAATTTCTGTTCGAACAAGTATGGTCGAAAGTATTTTCTTAAGTTTAGAATTGTTAATAATTCTTTTTCTATTGCAAAAACGTTGTATTTCGTTGAGTTGTGGGTTCGAGAGTAATAGGCTATGGGTCTGTTGGATTGAGAAAGGATCTCACCTATTGCAACATTTGAGGCATCTGTTGTTAATGAGAAAGATTTTAAAAATCAGGATATACCCCAATAAGGGCGTTGGTTAAGACTTCTTTGCATAGTTCAATGACTGAAATGTAATCAAGGTCTATATAATTAATTTTGGAACCTTTGCGTAGGTATTTCGTAAAGGGTGAAACAACATTTGCAAAATTTGAGATAAAGCGTCTGTAGTAGCCAATAAGGCCTAAGAAAGATTTAATCTCTTTGGTCGTTTTGGGGATAGGGTAGTTTTGAACAGCTTCTATTTTTGAAGGATTTGGATTAACGCCATTCGGTTTGATGATGTGTCCTAGGAAGGCTACGTCCTTTTGGAGAAATCCGGATTTATCTAGCTGGACATTGAGATTAAAGTGACGAAATTTTTCAAAAATTAATTTCAAATGTTTGTGTGTTCCTGGGGTAATTTAGAGAAGACTACAACGTCATTCATGTTGACAAGGCAGAATGCATGCAAGTACTCTTTCAAGACATTGTCCATAACGCGTTGGAACGTACGCGGTGAATTTTTGAGACCGAATGGGATTCGGACATATATAATGTCCGTTGTTGACTATGAATGCGGTTTCTTCAATTAAATAGGGGTAGATTTTAATCTGGTAAAACCCTTGGGCCAAATCTAAGGTTGAATAGTAGGAAGATTTTCCTAAACTGTCCAGAGTTTTCTCAATTCTAGGGAGATGGTATGTGTCATCTATCGTCTTGTCATTTAACCTTCTATAGTCAAATTTCCGCTTTCCTGAGGCATTTAACTTTTTTGGCACGATCCACACAAGAGCGCTATACGGGGAGATAGATGTGGTGATAATGTTGTCGGCTAACAATTTCTGGATCTGATTTTGAATCTCCCTTTTTATGCTGTGGGGATGTTTGTAGCTTTTGATATAGACCGGTTGGTTATTCCTAGTTGAGATTTCTTGCTTGACTGCATTGGTGAAAGGTAGGTCGCAGTTCTCATTACAAAAATTTTATTAAAACGTTTACAGATTTTGATTAGTTCTTTAGTCTCCTCTTGGTTGAAGTGGTGAATTTGAATAAGCTGAGAGATGTTTTATTGCTTTTGAGAAATAAAATCTTGTGGTTGTAGAACCTCTTCGTTTACTAGGGGGATGACGTCGATCCTTTCGGTAAAATTGACTTTAGTAGAAACGGGGTATTCAAGGGGTAACGGTACAGTATCCATCGAGTGCGATAGCGATACATTCTGGAATAGTGGTGGTAGAACAGAGCGAAGTTTCGGGAAGAATAATTTCGCCATTTTCTATGGTGATTGGAATTGTAATGGAGTTTATTGCTGTGGATTTCAGTGGCTTGATTTGTCTTGAGGTGTAAGTGAAGAAAAAGGGAATGATGATGTTATTGATTTCTAGTGTGTTCGATTGATAGTCAATCTTTGCGTTTAATCTTGCAAAATCCTCACTTTCAATTAAAGTGTCAAAGTTTGAATGCCAGTTAATTACGTGCATGCCAATCAGAAATGTCTAAGTCTTCAAATAATGGAAGACAAATGTTGTCGTCAGCTTGAATTTGTTTGCCCAGACTACTAACAACAAAAAGGGTACGCTTAAGAAACACTTATACGGTTCTAACAAACCTAGGAACCTATTTGGAATGCTTTTAACGACAAATTATTGTAATCAAATTTCTCGTAAATAACCAACAAAGTCTTACTCTCTTTATTACCCAAAATCCACATTTGTGAAAGGTCACGCTTCATGAGAAAGCGAGTGGATCTTGAAAACGTTAAGGTAATGCTCAGGTCTGCATGCTTGCACAGAAAAACCAACTTTACGAACTTTCAAGAAATCGATTAAGTATAAGTATAATTTTACATTGATGACCTTGCTAATAGCATAATTTGAAAATATAATTATCCTTGATAAACAAGATGTTTCTTTGTATTTTTTCACATAGTGCACTAACAGAGTGGTTTTATCATTATATTGACGTGTCACAAATTTGCAACTTATGACTGATTGATAAATCTTCTAATTGCTGTTAGGTAATTAACATTCTTCTCACAGGATCTAATTCTATATTGTAATTAATTAATGGTTGTAATCTTGAGAAAATTAAATACCTTAATAAATTACAGCGCCGTATAAGGAAAGGCAAGCATATACGCGGTAGTAATGTTGGTAAAACAGTTCCCCCAAATTACAAGAGGTACAACAAAAATAATTAGACCGTTGAAGTAAACAAATTTACTTTTAAAGCTTGCCACTTAATTATTTACAATGATAACATTATATTATTGTAAGAGATACATACGATATAAAATTAATTCCAAGACAAGTTGTAAATCATTTAATTGTCTATAATATATTCAAACATCACTCAAATGTTAGACGTATAAATGATTTATACGGAAAAGTCACAGATTACATAATGCTTATATGTCAATTAATAATAGTATATACTATCATTCTATGTAAGTTATTATAAGAATTCAGCCATTAGACAGAGAAAAGAAAAAACCCAACAACAACAATAACGAAATGAGGTCTTTGAAACCATAAATAAATATTAATTCTCGATGCAAATTAGTGACAAGAATTATTGTATTTCATTTTAAACATAGTCGTCATTTACATAAATGCTTAATTAAAACGCGAATTGAAAACGCACTAATAGAAAACTGTTTATTAATAATAACGATATCAAAACTGTATTCATCCTGTTTTAACAAGGCTTTTATTTGATAAATAAAATAAGAGAAAAGAAAAAAGAAGAAGGAGAAGGGACAAAATTAATTTACTGCTACTCGTTAGACTTGACAAAAATTTAATTATGCCTATACGCATTTAAATTTCTTGTTTTAAATTAGCAGTAAAATTCTTTTTAAAAAAGATGTTTCGTTAAAGATAATATAGTCAAAAACAAATTATAACCATTATAGCTGAGAAATGATGTAAAAACGCCCACTTGGGAGATTTTTATTTTAACTACTGTTTTTATATTATAGTATTTTTTAATTTTTAAACGATGAAATATTAATTAGAAAAAATTAACTGCCTAAACTGTTTGTGATAATAAAACAACAGTTTTGAATTGGTAATTCTTTAATGCTAGTTCAAAGAACATTGGAAAAAAATTGCATTAAGCTGTTTATGATCTATCCTTTTTAGGTTGACTTAGCTTCTGGTTATGCAGGAATATATATTGTTATCATTATTTATCACAACATAATATCTAAAGCTATATAATTTTTAGTGCGAAATAACTTTTTATTAGAATCTCTACTTCTTTATCTACTAACTAGTTTTGTTAGCAACACCAGTGTTCATCTATCAAGATAGATTCACTTTTTCTTCCCTCACTTTATTAAATAGTTGTGAATTTTAGAAAATTTCTGCATTACCCGATGAAGACTGACCTATGAAATTTATAAACTCTCTTTGTAATTACATATCGAATCAGCATAGTCATGATTAATTTTATAAGAGACATGTCTACAGGTTTGTACATGATTTACACAGCACAGCAATAAATCTTTAAAGTAAATCTTACCAGCAAATTTCTCAAAAGTAGATTTATAACTTTGGCAAGACTTTCTAATCAGCATCCTCTAAAATTATTATTATTCTTTTAAGCTCTTTGGAGTTTTTCCATGACAATGGTTGTTACTTGTCGATTTTTCCGAATTTTTTAATTTTGAGTCGTCTGAACGCTGCTTTAGTCGAATAAATGCAAATTTATTTTATGCGTTCTTTATTGCGTCATATTATAATTTGGACTGCTTTCAGTCAAGAAGGATATTATTGTCAGACATTCTGCGATGCAGATGTACTGCCAGTTTGGTGAAGTTTAAGTGGTAATTAAAGTTTATACGCATTATTGCTGATTATTGCGGCTATAAACATCTAGTAGAGGTGGATTTTCAACAGAGTTTCAGTCTGCTATTTATTTTTGGATCCATTAACATCTCGGTAAGAATTTTCTTTAAAAAAAAATAATAAAATAAAATACCCTTGTTTGATCACTGCTAATGTTGGTGGAATATTTAATATCGATAAGCCAGAAGAACGATTATCTAGACCTTACAGAAATCGCAATTAATGGTATCCGGTTCTCGATTATTGCGTCAACGTTAGAAGATTACAGTGTCCTATCAAAAGTCAGAAATTTCCTATTTCTGTCATGGTTACTGGTTGGTTATCTTTAATTTCCTTATCATTTCTATTATTTATTTATTTCTAAGTATTATTTAAGTCTCCGTTCAAGATAAATAAAGCATAACATGAGTTATTAATTTCCTCTAGAAAAATTATAAAGTAATGACTTTCCTTAAAAATTTGAAAACTTGCAGAGTTATATTTCTTTATCTAAAAGTCAACTTTAGATACTTGTGGTGTGTGCAATAGTATTATGGCGCGCGCTATTGAAAGCCCTTGCAAGCATTTAATCCTCAACCTCCTTCCGTTTAGTAAATATAATTAAGAATCTACTTTGTTTAATTTTCTTATTTCTTTTTTCTAATTCAGTTTAGGTAGCAAAGTTTTGTTCTGATAAACTTTGAAATTTTCTTTTATTAATTGCCCTATAATAGAATTATATTAAAAACTTTCATTTTTTTTTATTTCTTTCGACATTTACTCTATAATTACTTGCATCGGATTTTCTTGTAATTTACCCGCAGGGGTAAGTTAACGTTAGTAGTCACTGTCACTGTTGTCATCATGAGTCTCTCGTCTTTGTTCATAACAGTTTTTCACTTAAGCACTTACACTTTCACTATGTTTACTTTCCGCGTACAAACTTTCTCCACTTTTTCTCCCTCGTTTCTTCTTTTCTGGTACTCTAGCTTTCCATACTTTCTTGACTATTCTGTTGTTGTTCATTCGAATCATATGTCCCAACCATCTTAGCTGTGCTTTTACCACTCTTTCAAGAACTGCTTCTGCTTTTAATTCTTCCCTCACATTGTCATTCCTCACTCTGTCTAATCTTGTTATTCCTAATATTGCTCGTAGGTACTTCATTTCCATGGTCTGCACTTTACTTGCCTGCTTGTTTGTAAAGTTTCAGCTTTCACACCCGAACGTCAGAATTGGCACAAAAACCGTTTTGTAGACACTCATTTTTGTCTTCCCAGATAGTTCTTTCTTCCTTGCACATATATTTCTAACTGAATGATACATCCCTGCTGCCTTTTCAATTCTAGCTGTAATTTCTGCTTCTTGACTTCCTCTATTATTTATTTGTACTCCTAGGTATTTAAATGTATTGACCAGCTCTAGTTTGATGCCATTTAACTCTATGTTGACTCCCATGTGATCTGTCCCTGTCACTATAGTTTTTGTTTTATTTCCATTTATCTTCAAGTTCCTCTTTTGGAATGTCTCATTCCATATCTGTAAATTTTTCCTTAAGTTGTTTTCCGCATTGGCAAATATTACAATATCGTCGGCAAATGCACAGACTTCTATCCATTCTGGTACTAAGTTCCTGTGTCCTATATATAACTTGCTTGTACTTATTTTGGTTTCTTTTATAACATCGTCCATGCCAACGTTGAACAAGACTGGGCTTAGGACTCCGCCTTGTCTTAGGCCTTTCTTTACTGAAAATTCTTCCGATTGTCGGTTGTCTATTACGTAATTTCTGGTATTTTTATACAAACTCATTACTGCCATTCTTAGTTTATTACTTACATTCCTTCTCACTAGAGTTTCCTTGAATATGTTCCTCTTTATCATATCAAATGCCTTATCTAGGTCCATAAAGGCCATGGAAATTTTTCTACTTGATCTCTCTGCTCCTTCTATTATTTGTTTGATGGTAAATATGTGGTCTTGAATACCACTGCCTTTTCGTAATCTACTTTGGGGTTCTTCTATCTGTGCCTCAATCTCTTTCTTCGACCTCCCTTCTAAAATTCTCTCATACACTTTAGCCACTCCTGTAATTTTTGTAATCTGTCTTATCCCCATTTTTATATACTGGTATCAAGATGCCAATTTTCCAGTTCTTTAGTACTTCCCTTCTGTCCCATGGTTTGTTAAAAATCTCAGTAATCAGTTTTAGTCTCTTTACCCCTGAGTTTTTTTAGCATTTCTGTCGTAATTTGATCATGACCGGCTGATTTTCCTTTCTTTGACATATTTAATAGCACTGTTATATGATATAATTAAACTGGAATTGTGAATTATTGATTTGTATTAGGAGCTCTTGCGCCTTTCAAATAAATTTGCGCAATATTCCTAGCGTTTGTGTCTTTTGGACTGTTATCTTTTTCAGGCAGTGCAGACTTGGGTTTTTAGGATTCCCCGACCTCGTCGGCGGGCTACCAGGCCTTCCAAAAGCGGAATTAGCGTAACAGGTTTTCTGGCACCCAACGTGAGGCCATTTTATATTTTACTCGGTGATCCTGCTTTGATATTGTCCATCGGATTTCTACACATCTCATCACTTCAGAAGTCTTTTTTTACGTTTAACTCTCATTTTCTTTCAGCAAAATGAACGTGGATCGTTTGTTAGGAGACAAGATTACTTACGAACTCTTGATTAGGGGTATGAGTGGTTCTGGAACAGTTTCAGAAAAGCGCAGTGTCTTTCGAAGAATGCTGAGACAAAAAAAATAAGGCTTCTCTTTGGGTGTTCTTCAAATTAAAGCTAGAAATGTTAACTCACCATATAATTTCAGTTTCGAAAAAAGGTTTCAGAAGTACCAAAGCTATTTAAGGCCGAGGTGAAGTCTTCTTA
This sequence comes from Ignelater luminosus, assembly GCA_011009095.1. Taxonomy (NCBI): domain Eukaryota; kingdom Metazoa; phylum Arthropoda; class Insecta; order Coleoptera; family Elateridae; genus Ignelater; species Ignelater luminosus. The sequence continues at coordinate 26,993 of VTPC01090691.1, forward strand.
TATAAGCGCTTTCGAAAAATTAAGTCAAAAATTGGATCAGTCTGATTGGCCCGCTCGGGTTATTGATTTTTTTAAAGAACCTTACATCATGGATCCCGATAAGGCTAGCTTGATTGACTTGCCTATTGATAATTGAGTTGCAACCTGTGGCCGGATATTCTAACATAGAACCTTCTACAAATCAGGATTTACATAATGAACCTTCTAGTTCTAAACAATTTGTGGGCTCAGGAGACCGTCCGTAAACCATTCCTCTTGCTTGACGAAGTACTACGACTGATGCTTCATCAATATTTCCCGATGCTATACCCACAGTTACCTTTAGGGATACGGTTTTTATACATCCAATGTTCCTTTTGGAGGGTTGAAAGAGAACCCTGTAGCTATCAATAAATAGAGGTTGTTTTATGGTGGTGAAGGTAGTTTTCCTAGCTTTCTAAAGCGAGTGTAGGAATTGAGAGACTTGTGGTATTTCTAAATTGCATTTGTTGGCAGCAGCCACAGCACTTGAATAAAACTTTTAAAGGAAGTCAGTTATATTAAAGTTAAAGCTATTTTAAACAAGTGTTTACCTTGAATGATGTGGTAGTCATCCAAAAGCAATTGCAAAAAGTCTATAAGGGTCTTTTGGATTTCAGTAGTTCGATAATAAGTTTATAATATTTTAACCCCGTTGCTATAGAGTATACAGCAAGCCGACAACTTTCAGATTATTTACGGAATATTTAGTTTGATGAGAATATATGCCTTTGGCCCTTTCATCTTTTTGAAAATCTAATATCTTGCATCAACGGAACAGCCTACTATACTAGATGTTTAATTCTCATTTAAAAGAATTAAATTCATGTTGTTCTCTTTTTTCTGTGTTCGACTTTTTTCCACTTTTTTAGAATTTGGCAACGACCCAATATTTATCTTTTATTTTATAATAAATTGGAAAAAATCGTAAAATCTGCAATTGAGTAATTTTTTGAAGCTCAATAAGCATTGAAACAAAATTCGTGTTCTTGTATTTTTGCCTACCTGCCACCCATCAGTCCACATTATAATCAGATAAGCCAAGTTGACGATTCGTCATAACACACTAGACAAGAAGATCGGAATTTAGTTTTTATACTTCCTCTGCGACCTGAAGGTGATTTATTGATTTCTGGTATAATTAGTGAGGCTAAGCTGTAATTGGTTTTGTAAGTATATCTTGAATTGAGCTAATGAAACTTGAGTGGTTTATTCCTTATACAGGGTTGTTCTAATATAAAAGATCAAACTGTATATTTGTATATTATTTGTTGCTTGTGGTTGATTCTTTCCAATATATTATTATTTCTACTGATGGCAAGTCTATTCCTTTTTTCATCGTAATTCAAGCTCGTAAAAACTGTCCAGTTAAAAGGCTACTCCGAGCTATAGTTTGTATCTTAGCTTATCGAACACCAAGGAAACCTTAAAGGCGTCATTTGATTTTAAACATCAGTTGAAATAAATGAAGATATTTAGAAAATTATACCCAATTATTTTTGTTTAGCCAAATTCGTAGAATGGACCACTCTGAGTCGAGATCTCTGGTTGGAACTTTGTTTGAACATTACCTCATAGAGTTAAAACGTGAACATGCCTCTCTGTTTCGACAAAATGGCAAATACAGCCAGGTTTTAGATGAACTATCTTGCAACTGCTAGGGATACTTAAAATGTATTTATTTATTTAATAACTGCCTGAGATATTTCGAAAAATGAAAATTTGTTCGGGGCAAACCGTGACAAGTTATTTGACTAAATCTCTTCCACAAGAACCTTTAGAGAATTTAGCAAGAAAAAGTGAACCCCAATTTTTAAGAAAAAATTATGGAACATAGGATACTTTATTCTATATCATGTTGATAAATACGAGAAACAGGATACCCGCGAACGTCGCCATGAATCATTGAAATATTTAGGCTACTTTTGCTAATGCATATCTTTTTAGACTAAAAGGTACTGGTCAACAATATTTTGCCATAAGCGCAAGACAAAAAGCCCTCTTTCACAACGGTAAGGTATGAAGAGAAAACTCTGGAAAGATATACATAGTGTTTACTTTAAATATGTCAAAGATCTAGAAGGTAATAGAACATTAAGAAATAAGTGTACTTTGCTATAAACTTATATCCGAAAACGCTTAGTTTCCGAGATACAGAGTGTTAAAGTTTCACAAGAAAATTCTTTTGATTTTACTATTAATCTTTGTTGAGAAATGCGATGCTGATAATCGCATCGTGGTTTTAAGATGACGTATGACCTTACCATGAACCGTTGAACTTGATAGACTTGAAATTGAGTTTAAATTTCAGAAACTTCAGAATGAGTTCATTTTTTATTGGGGTAACACAGCTTTTGAAGAAGAGTAATTATCTCTTCCTAAATCTGTGCTCATGGTAAGCAGATCAATTCTAAAATATTACAAAAAGAGAGACCCTCTGGATTAATACCCATGCAGAAACTTTTAACTAAATAGCTCACGTTAGAGGGCTGCAGGGGCCGAGTTTTCTAGTCGGGCCTTTACGCGACCCGGGTCGAAGCTCGGCCTCAGTTTAAACACCTTTGGGCCCCTCGAGCCGTTCGGTCTTGTTCGGCCTATCAAGCTGTTTGAGCCTGTTGGACCATACAAGTCTCTCTGGCCTTTTGGATTTCTCGACCCTCTGGGCTTTTCGGGTCTGTCGGGACATTCGGACCTCTCGGGCCTTTTACACTTCTCAGCACCTCGGATTGGATATCTATCAGGTCGTCAAGGCTTCTCGGGCCGTTCGTGCCGTTACCGTAACCGGTTTTTTTGGACCACATCTAGTTTGTCTCTTGTCGGGCCGGTCGTCCGGGAAATTTTAGCGCATACAGGCTCTAGCTCATGTTGTTATGAGCATGTTGAAGAAGTTTATCGACTAAAGTAGGTACGCTTGTTTTTTGATGTTCTATCACTTCATAGATTTTATGGCTTAAAGTAAACTCCCTGCATCAGATAATATTGTGTTATAGAGACAGAAAGAGTAGATAAATCTTTGTGAATTTCTTGGAGCAGCTAGATTTTGCAATAAGTACCTGCTCCAGTAAGAACCACGATCAGAAGATCAACGAAAAGTACTGAAATCAGAGTCAGCTTCAGGATTTAGTGCGGTCTGGAGCAACTTCAGATCTTTCCCGCCATTGCACCCTTTACCAAGTAGTATTAAAAACTTTTCGACCTAGAAGACTAAAGTGTTAGTAAGAAAAACTTCATCGGTTTGAATAGGATTAAAGGATTCTACAAGCCGAGACGGTTTATAAAAGGATGATGACTAAGACTAAAATGCATGTCCAATTTAGAATTAGTTTTGTCCAATTCAAAAACTATTGAAAATGTATCTAGGGTTCCTCTTCATTTTCCCTTTAAAAGTGTTGAATAAAAATAGAAGAAAAATTACCTTGAGAAAAAAAAATTGCTGTTCATACGCTTTTTGTTAAAATAACAACCACCAAATTGAAAATAAATCAATTCAAGAGCAACAAAACAGATTTCATGTTCTGGTTTTATCCATGTCTAAATGGATTTACTTCATACATATTCCATTAAAGGCAAACACATGGATTTCATCTTAAAATATTTTAAGCAGATCTCATGTGAATTGAATCGTCTTAGTTCCTGCTTCAAAACGTGCAAGAACATTGAGAAATATGCAGGAAAACGAGCAACGTCTAATTCACGTGATTTATTGGTCATCATTTACGTCTCATTGATGTTTTAAAAGACGTCAAAATGTTACAGCTCGAAAACGTCATATGAGGATGTGAATAATACGTCTTTTTGACGTAAGACTAAAAGTGGAATGTTTGATAACCAATACAAGAAAAAACAATGTGTATTGTTTGAATTCATCATTGGCGACTCAACATGTCTAGTTGATCATATGACTACGGCATTAAACTGCTTTAGACTAAGGCAGTCCAGAGTTTAATGTAATTTCATCTTTTAGAAGTGAAGTGAAAGAAAGAAACAGGAAGAAACTGATTTTCTCCTGTTGCAAAAAAACTTTTTTTCTGAGCCCGTCTTCTTTTGTGGTTGTGGTGAATGGTAACGCATACTAGATGTTGGATTGCATATCTACGTGCCCCGAGGCGAAGTCGCCTTGCTGGCTTAGCGTCTGAGACCGGCCCTGACTGGAAAAGACTATACGTGTTATCCGCAGAGGGATATGTAATATCATCAATCATTTTTAAGAGTAGAGGTTGCCATAGAATTGCAAGAGGAGTTATTCTAATAAACGCAAAACTGAGGAGATTTAAACTTGTAACGTTTACCACGTAATGACACTTTTAAAGAAATACATAGAAAGAATTTTTCAATCAATTTCTACTTTCAAGCTTCTGTAATATCGTTTATTTTCAATTTGAACTGTTTTTTCTCGACCAAAAAAATGCGTAGCTTGTTAACATAAGCAATCGAAAATATTCAAACAATTTTAATGAATTGTAAGGATCAAACTGTTACAAAATCAATTGGAGAAAATTAGAAAATAGAAAAAGACCTGAAGATAGAAAGGAACAAAAAAAGTAATTCTTTCGTCTAAAAGATAATTTATATTAAAATGAAATTGACATATTTATTTAAGATACAATCTTAATCCACTGATACGTTTTTGACACTTTATTATTTTGCACGTGTGCTTACGCCTGTAACAGCTAAAGTAATCTCATTACAATCTCTAATAAAAAAAATAGAAATAAAAAAAGTAAAACGTACTGTTTTCAATTGTTTAACATCAGGAAGCCGATTATAAATAATCGAAGTGATTTAAAATCAATAACAAGAGAAAAGTTTGTTTTTTCCATTTTAATTAAATTTAATGTGGGTTATCGACACCATTCTGCTGAAATTCTATACTATTTTGTTCCTTATTTAAATTTGTAAGTTGCTGTCGTATTAGAAATCGTTTAATTAATTTGTTTGAAATTTTGTTCAAGTAAGATTTTCGGATATATTATCGAACTAATGATATTTTTCGCGCCGGTTTTAATTTTTAGCGCCGTCGTATGGACGAAAAACAGCGGGCGTTCAGCCTAACGAACGCCTGCTGCGTTTTAAACAGCTGTCGCTATGGTAACCTGCCCGGTAGACATCTTCATCAGGACGTGGCAGGAGAATTATAAATACGACGAGCATAACGCAGAGATATTGCTTGTTAACTTTTTCAGAGGCTACTCCAAAGAATGCGCGTGTGGGAGGTTAGGATGTATGTGTTATCTTGATAGTAACATTTATGCTGTTTATATGCCTTATGCCTTTTCATCCTTTGTGTATTGTTCGCAATAAATGATGTTTTATAAAGTGCAGATTTATCGTTAACACCGTTTCTGTTTCTCCCTGAAACTGTCTTTACAGATACAATTCTATAATAAGCATTGTCTTACGATGGATACGTGGGGTATCGTAATGGAAGCTGGAGAAGAATAATAAAAAGTACGGAATAGAAGGTTAGAGATTTCAATGTTGGATGAAACAGCAACTTTTAATAATATTTTTTTTTCTAATTAAGAAAACTTTGTTTAATAAATTAATTAATAAGATCGTATTCTTGACGTTTTTACAGATGCATATTACTAATTAACAATACATATAAATCTTATCTCTTCTAGTTTTAATTATTAATTTTAATGTTTTATTATTCTGTTGATGATATTAGGCGCCATTTTGAATTTTCTACTACGGGCGTCTTGATCTGATTAATTAGTATTCGCTTTATGTTCATTTACATTTACAAATCTTACTTAATGCAGCAATAGCTTAGTAATTACCAACAAGTTCTGCAACAACCTGATATTATTCTTGTGTAATTTATCATTCTTGTGTATTAATATACTTTATAGAGGAGGGAAAAAAAGCTTAAGAAAAAGTTATAAATTACATATAATTTGCACATTTAATTGTAAAATTCGATTAAATATGAAGATAATTTAGACGGCTTTAACTAAGATGAATATTTGTCATAACTTTTATTGCAATAAATAATCAAGATCTCTTGATTTAATCATTTACTACTGAATTTACAAATGCAAATAACACCACAAAATTATTTCTTGAAATTCTTTTTAAATTTAAAAATAGAATTTTATAAAGATGCATTGCATATTATGTTTGCTGACTAATATTCTTCTTACTATTGGTGTTAATGACTTCTTTATGTCATTTCCTTTGTCTTAATGTGTCTATGATGTTAATTTATTTGCTGGTGTATCGAACATAGAGTTAAACTTGTTATTAATTTGCATATTTGCATATGCATATTGAGCTTTTTTAAAGTTTAAAGTGCATATTTTACTGATTTTCACAATAAATGTACATAATTAATGTATAAATATCATATTTATGTATTCGTAGTGAATACCATAGCTTTAAAATGGAAGCTGCCGACAAATCTTCTCGAGCTATGGACATTTCTTTGTACCCTAATAGTTATACAAAGATAGTTTGAAAAAACAGTCTAATAATTTTGCAAGGGGTGTTCGTTTAAAAATGCAAGTCTCAAATAATTGCAATCGGATCAGTACAGGCAGATTTATACATGATTTCTAAGTATTGATTTTATTTTCATATTTGTTGTTAATGAAGATCCTTACAAATGAAGTTTCTAATAGGTTTCTAAATACCAAATGCGACATAGCTTTCACACAACGCCTATTTCTGTTGAGGACACTACTTATGTGCATATTAATTATAATAACCGCAGACGTATCAATTAAATAAATTGTAATCACCAGACTGTCCTCTTTATAATTAATATAATAGGATTTTAGTTTTGCTGACTTCCGTAAAGGTTTGTTAAATAAACACTGACTAAATAAACATTTCCACGGTTTTACAATTTATTCATAAAGAAGGAAGCAATTTCTCAACGGTCAAAACCATTGAGGAATTTTGAACCTTAATGACATGCTGCATTATTAAACACAAAGCATCAAACTAGACAATATTTTGACGTCCTATCTTGGTACTATAATTGAAACGTTTGTAAAGTGAAAATTAAAGAAAATAAATTTCAGTTATTCATGTCAAGATTTTGAGATATTCATTCTCATCAACTTTTTAATCTTCGTCCATTACAAAGTTCTGTCCTGCTAGGTATGTAGAAATCTGATGCTGACAAGTCAAAAGGATGAAGCAGATAAACTAATAACCCATCTCTGATTTGTTGGTTCATTTGGTCCAGAAGTTCTGTTAAGAATAAAATCAACTGTCAAAACGCTTTTGTAATCCCAAAAAGTAGAAGCCAACTTCTTCTGCTGTTAGAACAGTCCTTCCCTTCTTTGGTGATGGAGAATCGCTGTGTCTTCACTGTTTTTTTTTTGTTTCAGGTACAAAATGATGGTTTCACGTTTCATCAGTTATTATAAACCAATTTGCACAAACGCTGTGACCATTCATAGAAAATCTGTAGGTGAACCATTTTTTACAGCTTTAGATATTTAGTGTACCTTCAACCAGAAATATTTTAACACCATTTTATAGATTTCTTTCAAATGATTCCTGGTGCTAAGGCTGATTTTGCACGTTCACTACCGGGTACATTTCAAACAATTCCTGTACGCTCAATAAACAGATAATTTTTCTACTCATTATGATACCGGTTGATGAGAAACTTTTCAAGAAGAAATATTTAATCTCAACCCCAAATTTCAACATTGCTACACCGCTCGTTTTAAAAATATTACATCGAAACTTTCTCACTTAAACGGATGTCAAGCCTGATTGATACAAAATTAGGTTGACAAGCTATGACATGATAACTTTTCAGACCTTAGAGAATGCTTAATACTCCTTGGTGTATACCTGATTACTGCATTGAAATCGAATAGGAGATACAATATTTTGTTTCTGTATGTATTTAAATCTCTCGTTGTATTGACTGACCAAATTTTCTTTAACGGTAACGTACTCTTGGAAAAGTATATTTTATATGTCAAAAAGTTTTTGAGATTTTAATTTATAATACTGACAATAACGATGCTGTCATCCACACTACAAATATTAGAATTTCTGAGTCTCAGCCATGTTTTGGTTTCTAAAACTAATTTTTTTCGAGTCGCAGGAATTGTGCCAACTTTGCTCGAATGAACTTCCCCTGGAACATATCATGTCGAACATTTAGATGGAGCAGCATCTAGTCAACGCAAGTGTTTTGGACCCATAAGCCAGATTTTGGGAACATGTAAAAAGTTACCTTGATTGAATACCGTTCCATCAAATGTGTACTTCCAGACTTTGATAGGCAAGAATATAATGCCAGCCAGTCTTGCAGCACGAAATCTTGGAAGATTATCTCAAGCAAAATAGCTTAATGGGAATACTACTAATCCATCAAAAAATCTTTGAGAAATTGCTACATTTATTATTAAACTTACTGTCTCTTGTGATTTCACATCAATAAAGAATGCACCAAAAAATGTATGACGTTCTATAAGTCGATGCGTGAGAAACGATCTGAAGCAAATCATGGACAATACAATTCAAAAAATAGGTTGGATGCTCAGAAAGTTTGTTAATAGTAGTGCTTACGGATGCCCGAAAAGTACGAGAACTAGCGGTTTGACGTATATTATTATCATTAAGAACCAAGAACGCCTCACAAAATGGAATAATAAAATTTGTTATTGCTGAGATAAACTTGTTTGCTAAAACTACACTGATATCAATTAGTTGGCAGGATTGTGATGTTACGGAACCTACATTTACTCAACATTTAACGAAAGATGACCTTAAGGTATTTCTAAATAAGGTTTTGCCTGTAATTCCCCTGCTTTTTAACTTACCTTGTCATTCTCAAGCCGTAGAACGAAGTGTTAAAGTCTGCGGTGTGATAATTTTATAAGGACAAGACTTTTAGACAGAACATTGATGCCAAACTTTAAAACAAAGTGCGACTATGAAACGGAATAATGAGGTTACTATAAGGTATCGTCAAACACCCATTATTTAGTTCATACATGTCAAATTCAAAATGTATAGTATTCGAGGTTGGTAAGGCTCAAAGCTCAGAATCTTACACTGATGCGTCAGTCTACCCCACGGATTCTGGGAGGGGCTAGAAGCTGACTAATATGAAAAACAAACAAATCCTTATTGCCACATACTTATAACTGTAAATCCATACTGTACGACCCACAACTTTACGATCTTGAAAATGAAGCAAATAGAATTAAATGGGACATTCTGGGACTCTTAGAAGTAAGAAGAGAAGGAGAAAACTTCACAAACCTAAGATCTGAAAACGTTATACAGTGGGAAAGAGAGTGAAAGCCACAAAGGAGTACGCATATCAAAAACCATCATATAAAAATGGTACAGGTGTATGCACCAACTTCTATATGTACAATGTACATACAGACGAAGAGTTGAAATGCTCTATGAGGACATTATAGGAGCTGTAAATGAAGAAGTATGTAAGAAGGATATAATTATGGGAGATCTTAATGCCATTTTAAGACGTAAAACAGATTATGATGATGATATGAAGAATATACCAAAGAATATAGACTGCGTCAAAGAAAGAAATATGTTAGCAAACATTCTTTTGACAAAAAGATGCAACGCAAATGGACGGATAAGCCAAGACGGTCGCATCAAAAACGAGATTGACTGTATATTATCGTTAGTAAAAGTCAATATATCAGAATGTCCTAGTGCTAAACTCATTTAACAGTGGGAGCAATCACCGACCTTGTAAGAGCAAAAATTAAAGTTCAAAAATTAAATGGGTACCATTGCAGACAAAAACGACAAATCAACATCGACCGCCAAGCCCTGGAAAACAACCGAAAAAACTACCGGGAGCACTTAAGATAAACTCTGCAATTCTAAGAGCATACGTACCACGACCTTAACAAAATATATCAACATCTGACAACAGTATCACCAGAAGCAGTAGCAAGAACTGCGAATAAAACACATCCAAGCAGAGAGAAAATTGCAAACCAGACAGGACAAACAATAGAGGAGAGAAGAACTTTATATAAAGAAAGCAAATATGCCACTGATGAAGCCAGAAAAGAATTCAGACGTATGATACGGAAACACTTAGAAAAGCACAAAAACAAGAAATGTCTGAAAACGAAGACATGCCGAAGAGAAATTATTGTTATAAAAGATAAGAATAGAAACGGAGTAAGAAATAGAGATGAAATACTGAAAATCACTAAAGACTTCTATCAAACACTGTACAGTTCTCAAGGAGAAGCACGAAGAGAAATCGGAAAAGGCCCTAGAATATTGAATGCAGGATCAGGAGACATGTCGGAGATTAGCAAAGAAGAAATTTTATACGTGCTGCAATCATTGAAAAAGAGGATGATGAGATACTAGTGGAAATGATAAAAGAAGCTAATGAAATAGTAAACTCCAAGATTAAAATTATATTGGAAATGTGTTTAGCACAAAGAAAAGTGCCGGAAACTTGTTTACGACAGGCGATGCAATGACTGTAAGAAAACTATCATCCGATTAGCTTGCTCTCCCAAACGTATAAATCAGTAACCAAAGTCGTCACTAACAGGTTAGTAAATAAGCTAGATGATTACCAACCAGTCGAACAAGCGGCATTCAGAAAAGGGTTTGAAAATCAAAATCCTTATTGAAAAGTCTACTGAGTATAATCTCCCTTTACATATGGTCTTCATAAATTATGGGAAGGCATTCGACTCGATCGAACATTGGGCGGTATCGAAGAAACCTGACCGCGCACAAATCGACTCCTAGTATACACAATTAATTAAAAATATATACAAATAAGCCAAAACAACAGTTAAGTTACATAACTATAGTAGCAGCTTTCCTATCTGCAAAGAAATCAGATAGGGAGATACAGTATCTCCCAAATTGTTTACCCTGGCTCTCGAAAGAATCTTTAAAAAGCTAGACTGGTTAAATAAAGGAATTAATATTGATGGAGAAAAGCTTAATAACTTAAGATTTGCCGATGACGCTTTGCTTGTAGACAAAAAAGAAGATCTACAAGTCATGATCAAAGAACTAGAAGAAACTTCAAAATAGATAGGTCTGAAAATAAATTTTAACAAGACCAAGACATTGTGCTCAGAAGATCCACATGCGATAATCAACGACACACAAATCAAAACTCTAAAGGGTATGTATATCTGGGACAAATGATTACACTAGCATAGGACCACAAAGAGGCAGAAATTACTAATATTTAAAAAAACAAAAGAATACCCCAACGCTTAAGAAGCAAAGTATGTGTGTGTCCTCCCGGTCATGACATACGGAGCACAAATTTCGATCCCTACAAAACAGACAGTGACAAAATTAGAAGTAACCCATAGAGCAATGGAAAGATCGATGATAGGCATTTCACTAAGAGACAAAAAAGAGAAACGACAGGATTAGGCAGAAAAACAAAGTAGCCGATGTAACTAGATAGAATGTTAGAATTTTTGGATGGCGACCATGGACAGAAAAAGCAATAGACGAAGGCCAATAACACGATGGTATCATGACATCAAGAAGATTGTAGCTCTGCCATAGATAAAAGTAGCGCAAGAGAGAGAAAGCTGGAAGAGCCTAAGGAAGGCCTATGCTCAATACTGGGCGCAATTAAAGCTAAAGTTTGGGAAAGGTAGGGGAGGAACACGCTATGCAGCCATCTCTACGTGTTGCGTTCTGGGCAGTTCCAAAGAAAACTAGCAAAGAACTGTATGTTTATTGTATTAATTTATAAAACGTGTTGGGAATTCAAGCTCTTTGCGGAGAATGAAGATGATTTCGAAAATTTAGAAAAAATTACAACTCGTAAAATAATCAAATTTGCAAGATAATAGCGGAGAAAAAAGATAGTCGAGAAATTTCTAAAGAATTCTCAATTATTTGTTGCTACCTAGACAACTTTTAACAAGTCTAGTACTAATTGATGTGTTAGTTGCTTCAAAAACCTTTTTGCGTCTTACACACTTACGGTTAGAATCTCTTGTTGCAATTAAATTAACAGCTACTCGATAAAGCATACTTACTTATTTAGATGGTACATTATTCAAAACTGAGTTTTTCAATACTTTCTAATAAACAGTTAGTATAAAAGATACATGAGCTGATACCATCGTACCATGGGAAAAGAACCAGTTTGACACCCACTAGAAGAAGAAGAGAAAACGAATCTGATGATAGGTTTGGAAAACAAAAACGTCGCATGGATATTTGGACAGACTGGAGATATTGGAAGTAAAAAAATGCCTGAAAGAATTTTTGGCTGTTTTTAGGATTTTCTACTAATAAGGAAACTATGGCCCATAAATGAGCATTAGAAACTTCCGTTCTTTGAGGTTATTTTTAAAATAAACGAAGCAAGGTGGGATTTCTGTATTAACGAATAAAAATCATTAGAATACGCTAATACACAACTCTGTTCTGATCTAAAAGATTGTATCTATTACAGCTTTGGAGATTGCAATGGTATGAGGCTCAAACTTAAATAATCCTGTATAGCAAATGCTTGAAAAATTATCTATTCGCGCTCTAATTAAAAATGAACATTTAAAACCGTTGGGTTTTCAGTAAAGAAAAATTAGTTAATATAACTAATACGTAGGGGAACATGATCTAAAACTGGGTACCCCATTTTTATGTCCAGGAAGTTGTGATCTCTCGCGGAAAACGTCAAAACTACATCTCCTAACAGTTAATAACTATACCTTTTCAACTTCAAATTGGGAACAATCAATTTCAAAATGGGAATAAGGGCTCTAACACCTGTTTTTAATGCTGACCATGCAAGTTCAATTGCAATAAATATCGGACTATAAGGACTAAGACTCAGTAAGCGGCGATCAACAAAATTTGTCTTCTTGAAATACTTCTTTGATAGATGCATGATAAAGAGCATTATCATTACGTACTACTGATGATTGGTATATATTTTAAGCATTACGAAGATACAAACTCTTTAGCTTCCGGTTTCTTGAATGCACCTCTTCTAATTTCATAATGAATCAAACCCAGAATGCTTATACATCCAATAATATGGACGCTAAGTCCCCTACTGCCTGCCAAAACGTAGGTACAACGAGTTCCTTTCTTGGATCTTCCTTTTTTCTTGAGATAAACGAAGCATTTTTATTTATTAATTACACTTAGTGTTATTAGTTAAATATGACAATTCACTATTATTGCACCTGATTGCAGAGTGTTTCATCTGATATTGGTTAGTCTCAATTTGAAGTTGATTGGTCTCAACTTGAAATTGATTATTACCAATTTGAAATTGATTATTACCAATTCGAAATTGGTTATTCCCAATTTAAAATTGATTGTTCCCAATTTGAAGTTGAAAAGGTATAGTCTTTAAGGCCAGGCTGTGTAGGTTGTTTCATTACTAAAACAAAACCGCTGGAGTAAAATTGGGTAGGGTAAAATGGGCAAAAATAGCAACGCAATAACACCTACTTCAAACAATGTTTTTTCATAATAAGGTATTTTTTCTTTGCTACAGGATGGTAGCGAAATACAAGCGGAAGACAGAGCGTCAGAGCTGGCTTTTTGAAAGCATGGAGCAAACAATGCGTGCAGTTATTAATGGTTCTATGGGATATAAACTAGCCGTAGATCAGTTTCAAGTGGCTTACGCGACTTTTGAACGTTATGTACGTAAAAAACGTGAAGATCATGATTATGCAGTGGTAAAGTATTTGGGCAGGTTTACAAGCGTTTTTAGTAAAAGCCAGGAGCTTATTTACATAAAATGAAGGCTCAGATCTTTGATCTAACAATCAAGGAGCTTTGTATACTAGCTTTCCAGCTAGCTGAACGGAACAAACTTTCTTCATCCATTCAAAATAAAACTGCCGGATTTGATTGGATGCGAGGTTTTCTAACTCGTCATCCAGTTTTAAGTCTAAGAAAACCTAAGGCAACATTTGCAGCTCGTGCAATGGGCTTTAATGAAGTTGCCGTTCAAAAGTTTTATGACTTCTTGGCTAACATGGTCGATACTCACCACCTAGCTGCTGACAGAATTTACAATTGTGACGAGACAGGTGTGTCAGTAAATTCAAAAGGATTTATTTTTCAAGATAATAGCAAAAACTAGACGAAGACAAGTAGGGGGGAAAACTGTTACTGTCAAAATGTTTCTTAGCGGTTGAAAATTATGTTCCACTAATGTTAATCTTTTCCCCGAAAGCGAATGAAACAAGGATGCGAGACAGGTCTCCACCTGGTGCGTTTTCAGTAGTGCATGAAACAGGCTGGCCCACCAAGGAGTTCTTCCTTCAACGGTTCATAAAATTTATTGCCTTCACAGGCGCCACAAAAGAGAGACCTGTGTGTTGTTGTTGCTTGATGGTCACACAATTCACACAAAAGATTTAGTTTTAGTAGACAATAGACATGGCTCGTGACAATGGGGTCATTCTATTGTGTTGTGTTGTGTTGTGTTCTGTTGTTCACACAAACTCCAGCTTTAGATATGAGTTTTATGAAGCCCCTGAACAAATATTGTAAAGACAAACTTAACAAGTGGCTGAAAAATAATCCTAGAAAGGTTGTCACTATGTTCCTGATCACGATATTATTTGGGAACGCTTGCATGCTTGCTTCCACATAGCTGACGCCTGTTAATGGTTTTAGGAGAACTTCTGTTACTACTGACATTGTCCTTCCTCCAACATCAGGAATGAGTGTGCTGTCTACTCCAAATGAAGAAATATCTTCTCAGTCTGAACATCAAAACTCTGTTGATGCCCCCCACTTGTTGCAACATTAGCAGTTGCTACTGTTGAACCAGAGACGCCAAGCTGCAGTCCATTTAAAACTTTCAGTCCAGAAAATATATTGCCAATCCTCAAAGTTGACCAGAACAATGAACGGGCTTCACGAAAGAGCGGAAAAACTGTCACTTTGATATCTTTCCAATCAAACAAAAGCTAGCAGCTACTGACAACAACACGATTAAACAAACTGTGAAAAAGCAGCTTGCTTTTCAAGGAAATAACACCAAAAAAGTGCCTCCCCTCAACCTTAAGCTGCCATCAAGTCCTCATGCTAAACGGGCCAAGAAAGCTACTCCACCACATTCATTGTCGAGTGAAAGTGACGAGCCTGTAGAGGAAGATAAATGTCTGTACGGCCACGATTATTCAGAAAAAGGATGGATTCGGTGTTCATCATGCACAAAATGGGCTCACAACTCCTGTGCAGGAAGGGAGAAGAGGACGAAGAAGTTGTCCACATTTGCGTTTTTTGTGAAAATTAACAGTTGAGTTTTCAACTTAGTCACTGTTAAGTCATAGGTTAAAACTTTTTGAAGAAATTTTTTTTCTTTCGTTTGAGGAATACCGTAATTTTTCTAGAGTTAAACAAATGTGTTGAGTGGGTGCTCCATTTTGACCCATTCACAGGGCGAAACGGGGCAAAATTCTATTTTGACTTTCAAGTATAGTGTAATCATGTGTTTTCAACATATGGCATTTATTGAATCTGTATTACGTTTTTGAGTTGATACTAAAAGAGTTTACCAATAAACCTTAATTAAAATTGCATTTTTTTTCATTTTTAAAAATGGCCAAACCTTAAGTATGTTACTTATTTAGACTTAAGGACTTAGTAAATAAGTTTTATCAGTTTAAAGATTCAAATATATAGTAACGTCGAAAACGCAGTTGGTTTTTTACTGATATGTGGTTATAAAATTTTAAAATGCCTCTTACCAAAAGAGCTGTTTAATTCTGGAAAAGCGTTGAGTGGCGTTTGTGAGTTTTATGCGATTTTATTCATTATTTACCAGATCTATTCTGGTATACTGCAATAAATAAATCGAAAATGTATGTAAATGATCGAATCTATTAAAACTACATATTACTGTTAATTTGCAAGTTTGCAAAGTTAAAAATAAATTTTATTATTAATTAGTATAACCATTAGAATATAAATCTTGAAAAGAGATAAATTTCAATGTTTAAAAAGCAAAAAAGGTGCATCATAAATAAAATTAATACTAGTCGATTAATTTTAACCTTAATATTTCCATAAAAGTCTTACTCAATAAACGTTATCTAAAATCTTAATTTTTAATTAAATTACCAATTAATTATCTTAGTCGTCAATGTGGGTGGGAGTGCAATCAGGAAAATTACTTTTACACAGCGACGAAACCGGAAAATCGAAATGAAAGTTCTCTTCTCTAGTTTTTTAGGTCACTGTTTGTTGTTGTGTTTTAGCAGATGATATTAAATTTTACGCTTTGTATGTTAATTAAATGAAATTAATAAAAGGACGTGTTAGAAAATAAAAGATTAAAATAGAATTTACCGAATAAAACACCGATAGCGAAATGATGCTAGTTTATAAAGAGAATAAATTGAAATCCTCCGGTAAAATATAACTTTGGACACAGTTATTAAATTTATATTTGTGAAATACGGAAGTGTAAATAATTATTTAGATTTGTTTCTCGGAATTGTCCGCATTAACTGCTATTTAAATTTATATATCCCAGTTATGGAACTTTAATCTACCTTATAAAACAATTACACATATTGCAATTAAAATTGTTAAGATTAAGATATTCTTATAGTTTTTTTAATATTTATATATTTAACAGTAAATACAATTTATATTATCTTCTTTATTTGGTTCTAACTTGCAGCGTGTGTGTACGGTATTTACATTTCCCAAACCCTGTGATCCGTATCGTTTTAACATTTCTAAAACCGCATTTTATTAAATACCCTGTTGGTTCGTTCGTGAGACAAAGTTTATTATGTAAATTAAAATTATTATAGTCTTAGGTGAAATTTAATATGCTTCATGGATTATTAAACATAAGACAGTTTTTTAGATCTTTTTTATAATGACTTTTAAATACTAATTAAAAGATAGGTAAACTCTTCTCCCTATATAGACAGTAAATCTTAATAACATTTTATTACTTACATTATTACATTAATTAATTACACATTCGTGTAAAGTTTTATGGCAAAAAATTAATTTGTATTTATGAACGTAAAAGCTTTAGTTATTAGCCTGAGAAACGCGGTGTAACGATGATTCGTGCTGATCGTTGAATGGTCTTACAAGAAAATAAGTTTGATAGAACTGGAATATTTAAATATATTATAATGTTTGTTTCCGATAGATTTCACGTTTGTTAAACAACTGTTAAAGGAGAGAATAAAATGTACTACGGAAACATTTTGAAAACTTTATTAGACATTCTGTTTTTTTATAATGCTGCTGTGTGATAATAATATAAACGTTCGCACATAACCTTCAAGCTTTTTCTTAAAATACCAATAGTAATCCAAATTTTTTTTTAACCAGTTTGATAATATTAAAATGCATAACCATTACAATTTTTAAATTTTATTTTCTCAAAGTTCTAAAAATCTCTAAATGGATGGATGATTTATGGCATGGTTATATCTTAAAGGTTTTTGGCCTTCTAGGATCTCACGGTTTTGACTTATTTGAGCAGTCCTTTACCTAGTCCGACAACAGACGAATCTTTTCCAACGATAAATGAAAAATCACGAATCAAATACGCAAATTTTTAGCAATTACGTTGAGGTTGAGAGTGACACCTCGTTACACACCTTACCTTTAATTACGTCAGCAAAAACTGTTATCAATTCGTCACCTACATCGGCTTCTCAGCCTAGAAATCACTAGATTGTAAAGAAACAGTCCAGGAAGAAAATTATTAGGATTTTCAACAAACTAACAATACCGATTTATTCTCGTATTTCTTACCAGACAAGTTTGAAAATTTTAGATATGCCGACAGGTTTATTAAAAAACAAGATAATTCTATATTTTGTTTAGTTTTGCCGTCACGCTATAAAAAACATTATTTCTGCTTTCGATTTCTTTTTCTTCTTCTTACGTTAGGCAAGTGCTGTTTTTAGGGTTTTGGGGGCTCTGGGCTTTTAGTTCACTAGGGAGCCCTAGCAAAAATTCTTTAATGAAAAATGACAATCTTTTTCATATATTTATTATCAATCAAATAATTATACGTTAAATTCACAATATTAGACTTCGAGCTTTCTGTAAAGCAAAATTTTCAATGACATTTTAAAATCGATATCGTGCAGAATATTATTTTCGATACTCATCAATCTCTTTTGAGTCATACTGTTCCATAATTCATTTTTTATTAACTTGAGGTTCGAAAATGATCGTTCGTCACTTCAAATGGTGATCATTAGTGACAAGAAAATTCTGAGTGCAATCTCAATATTTGGAAAAGTCTCGTGGAGATTAATACTTTTCAAAAGCTCATACAAATCGGAGATAGCTGTGTGATGATCTAGCATGTCTTCTTGTACCAAATAATGCTTAAAGTGCTCACATTGGCAGCAGTTCTTTCCCGTCGACATCATTTAGATAGAACTCGCTAAAAGTCTTACATTGAATTTTCAAATCGTTTGTTGGCAAATCATGCAAATGTGAAAAAAACCCGAATAAATCGATTACTTGTTTGTAAGCTTTCGAAAGTTGCTCCAGTTGACTTATTAATTTGTCACTGATTGGAAGATAGCTTTCAACTTTTGAATATCTCACTGCCGTGGAACTCGGTACCTTCTGCTGATTCATCGAAAAAGGTCAAACAAGAACTTCTCTGTCTTGAACGCGACGCTTTATTTTTATATTCAAAATCAGGATAATTTTGTCTCTTCGATCCTTCACAAACGCAACCAGAGAATCAATTAACTTGAGAGCTATATCGAGAAGAAGGCTCTCATTTTGTACTCTTAGACGTCTCGTTAAACCATGACAATATCTTACTCCAAATCTCGGTCAGCAAAACAGTGTCCAACGTTTCCATTTTTCTTCCAGATGCCACGACCTTAATTTCGCGTTTCAGGCAGTTCTTCGTGGTTGTCTTGAATAGTCTTCACAACGTTCATGATTTTGTTATGACCGCTTTGTAACGCTGATACTGCATCTAGTACCCGAAAGACGTTTTACGACTACACTCAATCCCAGGGATTCTTTCAACACGCTCCAACGGTGTGTAGAATTAGCGAAGAAAGTTTACAACTTTTGTAGAAACTGGAAAGCGTCTGTTGCTACCATGACGCATCCAGCGGCCTGCTCACCGATTTAATTTAAGTTGTGCGCTGGACATGGTGTGAAAAGGGCACATGCATATTTTTCTTTAAATCTGACTTGTAATCCGTTGTACTGCCCTGCCATGTTTGGTGCGTTGTCATAAGTTTGGTCACGACAGTCTTCTAACCTTATATTTTTTTCTTCAAGAAAAGACACAATGGTATCAGACAAGTACTAGATCCATGCCTTTCAATTGGTATAAAGTCCAAAGAAAAAAAGGTTTAACTGATGTACAATCTTTCACATAGCGAACAACGAACGTTAATTGGTCTACGTGTGTAACATCATGGGTTGAGTCTACACTTATCTAATAGCACTTCGCTTTTGCAGTTCCAAAATAATTTGTTTCAATACTTGTTGTTCCATTATAACTATGAATTCATTACAAATAGAAGCTAACAAGTACAAAACACGTTTCTCATGTTTGTTCAAATGATCGCCAAGGAACGGATCAAACTAACTCAGTAATTCAAGACTCTCAAATACTTTTCATGATGTTGTGATCCAATGATTTCATTGTCACCACGGAATGCAAGACCTCTTGATGCCAGAAATTTTAAGAAATTTTATCACCTCTACGATTCTTCTTAGCACCTCTCCAATAATTCATTTCATTGTTCATTTGAGTAGTCAAACATTCATCCAAAAGACAGACACTTCGTTTCAAACTGTTTTCATGTTCCAAACTGCACGCACCAGTATGTTTCCAATCGTTAAAACCTTTTGAAACTTCAAGTAGAGGGGGCGAAATTCTGATTATTTGAAAATATATGAACAAATTTGGCCCCAGGTAAATTTTCGAAATGATCCCAAATTTCTTTGTAACGTTTAAAAATGTCTTGGGGTTCCCCAGAAATTGCGATTTTTCTTCATTTTTGTAATGACGAAATTTGTCGGGGCCCATGCCCAGCTGGCCCAGGCCTAAGAACGATACTGCGTTAGGCTTTTGGCCTGTGTTTTACTTTGTATTTTTCTCCTGAGAGACTGATGTTTAGATATCTCGCCATTTCTTAGGAAGCCTTCCCGGTGGTCTGGATCTCCCAGGTTGATTGTCTTGTACCGTCTTTACTATTCTGTCATGTTCAGTTTTTTCTTCTTTCTGGACCCCATGTCTTGGATATTACATTGCTGTCTAAAGTTTTCACCTCTTATATGGTCGCGTGTAGAGTTTTTCCTACTATGGATCTCAAGATTTCTATTTGAGATGTTCTTAGTGACTGTTGTCTTGTTAGTGCCAGTTCAGATTTTTATGGCATACTGGGCGCACATTGGTCTTGTATATTCTCGTTTAGGTTTCATTTTTTAGATCTTTATTTCTTTATGTTATATTCCTCAATGCTCCTGATACCACTGCAGCTTTGTTTACTCGATTAATTGTCGTGACTGAGGTTACGGATTCTGGAGATTTCGTCTGTTAGTTTTTCTCTGATTCTTATCTTAGTAAAGCAATTGCAATTAAGCTCTTCTATAATTCTGATGAGCTTTAAAGAGATATTTGTCTCTTTAAGGATTTCTATCACATCGTTTAATCTTGGGCTTTAGTTAGGTTAACAAAGCACAGGAATATTTGATTACTGTATTCAACAGCTTTTTCGGCGGTTAGTTGGATCACGCACTATATTGCATCTGTTGCTAATCAATTCTTCCTGAATAGTTCTTGTTCTTTGCTGATTGGGATAAGCTTACTTAGAGTATCTGCGATTAGTCCGGTGAACAGTTTTGGTATTGCTTGTAGTAGTGTTATACCTGTGCAATTTTCTGGATTCCTCTTATCTCCTTTTTTAAATATTAGAGTTGTGGTAGTACATAATTTCCAGTCCTGTAGGATGTTTCCTCGTTCAACTATTTTATTAAAACGCCGTTATTCTGCTTTCCAGACTTTGTCCATCGTATTTTATTTGTTCGTTTGTAAATGTGTCTGACTCCGGTGACTTTTTGTTTTTCAGCTTTTTTATAGTTTTAGATACCTGGTCTTCTTTTATTATCCATTTTGATCCCTATGTGTCAGTTTTCGGTATTGTGGTGTGGTCGTGGCACTTGCTGCAACTTACTTAGATTATTAAGATTTTCCTTAGGTACTAGTTCTCCCCACTTGTAGTGTCTCCGTTTTGTGTGCTCGGTAGTATAGGGAAACTGACCAGGTATAAAAACAAATGCCCGACCGTTGAAGGGCAGATCTTGAAACAGCCAAGCAGCCTATCCAGTTCCAGTCTAAAGTAAGTATCCTCTGTGTAGTAAGTACTCTGATAAGCCGTAAGGTAAGAACGTTTCCTATTCCATCTAACTTCTTCATATATTCCTATACCTTTGCTTGTGATTTGACTGCCGACGTTGGCGGTCGAACCGGTCCGTCGCCGCTAGGTAGTTCTATACCTATACCCTATCCCCTGTGAGGCGTCTGCCTCGAACCGTAATCCGACCCGCCTGGCTTGCACCCTGCGTAGCGCTTGATTGTTGCACTGCTTGGTTATATACTAGGTTGCCTGTGTATATTTTCTGCTAGCTTAATAGAAACTGTTCTTGCAGCCATACTGTTTGAGCCGTTTGGGACCTAAATTTCCGGATCTCCACTATAGCTATCCTAGAGTCCTAGTCTGACTGCCCCAAGGACGAGGCGGAGGAATAAGCCCTTTAATAAATCTGGCGCCCGAGACCGTTCCGTTACCACCGACTCCATATCGGAAATAAGCGCAACACAAAAAGATTGTACTTTCTGTATTTGTTACAACCTTACATAAACTCCGACTTTGTCGCCATTTCCTGGTACGTCTTGCAATCTGATTTTCATCAGTAAACATTCCACAAGATTCCAATTTTGATGCTCATGCCTCCATGCTAATTGTTCTTCAGTAAAAGAGTGCGACAGGTCGGCTTTCTTAAAAAAAGCAATCGATCATGCGAACAGTTTTATTATGTTTTGCGTTAAAACTGACACTTCAGGCCTGTGTCCGAGACTGTCGTTTAAATGATCCTGAGCAACTGTTGTAACTCGTAGATGACCTGCTGCTGAATGCGTACCTTTTCCACACTCTTGATATGTCACTTTTATGCGCTCAGATTGTATCAAAGCAAGTTTTTTATGCAGAGAACGCAATAAGAATTTCTCAATAAATCCATATTCATTTGCCAAATGCATATCACAGCTGGTCAAAATCTGTGCTCTAGAAAAGGAAGACGTTTTAGTGAGAAAATTTCTTAACTATTAATTAGTTTTAGTGAACTAATCATTTATAGTTAGTCCAACAAACTTCTAAATCAAATGATGCAAAGGTTTTTCCGAGCCGAATTTACGCATCAAAGACGTTATTCTTAAAATTGTTTAAAAACAGGAATTAACTGAGATACCAGATCAAGTTTATAAATTGTTATATATATATATCAAACGTTAGGAAGAAAGACTAACTACTACAATAGATAAAAGATAAGATCACATCTTGTAAGAAAAAAAGACATTAGGTTAGTATTACACCAGCAAAGAATAAATCATAAAAAAAGCAAAATATTGTGTTCTTGATTCTTATTACTGTTACTTGCATATTTGTTGTTGTTTTAACCGTCTTCTTATTCCTAAAAAGAAATCTTTTTGCTGAAAGAAAGTAGTTTCTTCCATATCTGAACTTCTAATCTACCAGAGTTGGCACAAGGACGTACAAACGAGGCAACTTGCCATGGACGACTACGTGAAAAACAAGGCAGTAGTGTAGATTTCTAACGGTTTTCTTAGAATGCTCAGCGTTTTCCTTTAAAGCTTTAGGCAATTAATAGCATTATGAAAATCCACATCTGTAAGTTCCCAAATTCAATTTGTAACTATTTTTTTATACAGTCAACGTAATGTCACGGATTATCTAGAAATCTTGCATTTGGAATGGCATAATGTTATTCGTAATTCCGAACTAATAATCTGTTGGTTATTAAGTGTCTACTAGTGTTTAAAGTAGATTTCCAGCGTTTTCCCAAAATCTTCAGTATTTTTCCCAGAATATTCAATTATTCACATTTAATAACATTATAAAATCTGATATCTCTAAGTCCTTAAGTACAATTTTCAATTTCACAAATTCGTAAACTGCAGAATCTTGACGATTAGCGTAGTGCTGAGGCAACTTACCATAAACGCTACGCCGACTAGATAGATAACTGAGACTTATTAAACGCGCCTGGTATCACCTTGTTTACCACAATCACAATAAAAAGCTCCCGTGTCTTACTTTTTGAACTACTACGTCTTTGCAATAGAACAATTCACGAGAGTTCATTTAAATTAATCTTAGAGAAAAGATTTGTAACATGGAATATTACAAATTCGATAATTATAATTAAATAAATTGTAGCCTAAAATTGAGTTTTTCACATGTTAGATAGGAAATGATAGTTAAAGGATTTTTTATAATAAGCCTTTTAGGTTATTATAATAAACACTGAGATGCTTTCCTAGCTGAGCTCTAGTTGGAAGCCTTGGACATGAATTAGGAGTAGAAGTAATAAATGATAGGAGCAATTCATAGAGACAAATAAGGTTTTGCTGCCACTACTCTGAGATAGATGGAAACATACAGAAACTTTCTGAGTCATAATTAAGCCTAGTTTTATAAATCTAAATCCTGAAGTACACCGTTTCCGAGATATAGAATGCCAAAGTTTCATTCACAATTTTTTGATTTTGAGATTTTTGAGGAATCGCACGCCATATTGACATAAAATCTTTGTCAGAGTAGCTAGCGCAGTGGAAATTAAATTTAAAAATGTCTCTTGTGGATTTTTTCAAATGATACGCCGTTTTTGAAAAACCTTCCAGATATCTTGGAACATTTAATATCTTGAATACTAGTCATTTGTTGCTTAATAGTTAGAGGCACCAGCACTAAACAAGACGTGACATCTTGATGTTCATAGATTTTTCCATTCACTCTAAATTACTCTTCTGTCTTACCAAAATATTTAGTAAAAACGCAATAGAACGACCTAATAGTATCACGATGCCGAGTTATCACTTCCCCCATTTGGGACTCAATCTGTATAGTTTTTGCTAGGCTATAATAAACCTTCTCCTTATTCTATATCTAAATGTATCTTTTTTTTCTTATATCCATCAAAAGAGATTCCAAAGTAAACAAAACGTTGAATTTTAGTATCATTTTCTATTTCATATTTTTCTTTCCTGAAACATTTTTTTCATTTCGTTAGTTGACCTGTTTATTTTTCCATTTTGTTCCGTTCAATAATATATTCCTTTTAATTGTTTAGAATTATTTGTAAGTTTCAAGTTTTTTACGCATTTAGCACCTTTTGGTGATCATACTGAATTTTTGTGGAAGAAACACATCCATTTTATTTTAAAAATGTCTTGAAATCTTCTAACTAAACAGTTTGGCGTTTAGCCGAATTACTTTAATTAATACGTTTACAATTTAAATGTAGTTTTGAAGCAACAGCATGTAGCTGTTATTTAATTATATAAAATGCACGTAAGAATCAGAATGGTGAAAAGCCCTTAAAAATCACAGTGGAGAGTAACCAGAAAAATCAAATCGACATAAAATATTTGACGACTTAAACGTACTTTTGTGCATTTTGATACAATTTGACAACGGCTCACGCAGTTAAAAGGGATTAACTATAGCTAAAAATATTGTTTTTATATTCACCCTGTATATAGCTTTAATCTTTTTAAAAAGCCACTTAACAGTACTTTGATTTGTAAATTAAATTGAGTTAGAATTATAAATTGAAAAAAAATTAATGATCCTATATCATAATCTTTGAAAGATGAAGATACAGGCGTTATGGATTTTATTTCATAATAAAACGAGTCTGCACATATAAAATTACAGCATATTATGGCATTAGCTTATAACTCGCTGTCATATGCATCAATATATACACACCTAAACATCCAATTCATAAATATTTGTTAGTATCCCACTAACACTTTACTCGCAGAAAATAAACGTTTGTAATTTATGTTAAAGTCATGAAAACGCTACAATTTACACTTGCCTCTCTTCTGAACGCTTTTATTGGTCATAACCGAGGCGGACAATCGTTTATTTTCTGTACCGTTCGTTACATTTATTTCTTTTCGATACATATATGTGAACGTGTAAGGACGAGACGAAATGCACGCACGGCATCCGGAAAACCGGAGGACTGTCCGGCACACCTGGAATGGCTGTTACGGAGCTGATTTACACGGACTTGTATTGTGTGTTATGGGCTTTAATGCAATTTGACACTTCATTTAAATATTTACATTGGCGAATGTAGTTTCACCTTATTATGGTAGTTTTATTATTTTAGAATCGTTTCGTTTTCGTGTTTTGTTAATTAAAATATACAAATAAGAATTTTTATTGATGATTTTATTGATTGTGGCGAACAGGTCCTTTTTAATATTAATTTTGACGTGGTTAAAAGGCCAGCTGTATGGTAATTTTTTTCTTTTCGTAATCTAGAGGTTATATTTTCAAATTTTTAAAACGACTTATCGTGAATGTAAATTTCCGAATTATAATCTTGTAACCTGAACGGTCAACCGTTTTCTTATTATGACATTCCTTTTTTAAGGATTTTTCTAATCGCTATTTTAGGTATTAGATAGTTAAGACAAGCAGTTTGTGCTAAGTATTATTGTCAAAATATCAATAGTGATTATCATATTACTGTTTTAGAAAGCAAAAATATTAATAGAAGAGGATCAATTTTCATTAGAATTACTAATTTGTAAGATTTGACAAGTCTTTTCAGTTTTGTACTCATTTCTTTTTTATCAGTTAGATAATATTTGTGTATTTGTACAGACAAATTTTAAAAAAAGTTACCTCAGAACGGCACATCTACTTTATTTAGGAAATAATAATAATTCAGAAGAACTAATAATTTCTTTGATATTACTTATTCGGACTATGCATTTCCAATTTTTGTAAGTTTCTATCCAGCACGCTGTGTATAGCATCAACTTCCTGCACACAGATATGTCCAGTAGGGTGTCCTTTATTTTTCGAACAATCTTTTTTTAACGCATACTCTCTAATTCTGTTTATTATGCCTTAATATGCTTCCAAAATAAACTTCAGCTCATTCTATGTACCAGAACCCGTGCCGACTTGTATCGTAACATGTTCATACAACTAGCGTGGAAGAAGCGGCGCGTCCCCACGCGATTAGCCATTGCAATAATTGCTGTACGCTTAACACGAAGAGCTAAAAAAGACATTTCCTTAGTCGGAGATGTAAACCACTATTTGCCTTCAAATACACAGGTTCTGGAAAAATAGAGGAGGACAGCGACAGAGAGAATCAGGACTTTTGGGTTGCTTAGCAAGACTAGATAAAAAGTTAGCCGAAAAAGAAGAAAAAGTACGACAAAAGAAGATTGAGGAAGAGAAGAAAAGACTAAGATACATATCGTTGATGGCTGAATCGACTTCCTCGCATGATTATTTACACATCCCAAGCTCAAGAATCGTGTTGTTTAACATCCAGTAGCTCTACCGAATGTTTAAACGAGCTTTTGTCTGATGAACTCACGACATCGTTTCAAACTTCTATGAAAAGAGGTAGGAGAGATTTAGTTACGCCAAAGTTAGTTGCAGATCTAGATAGATGTCAGCTGAGCATAAGAGATTCTGTTTACGTTCTTCTACAAACAATAGAAGCTTTAGGTTTCAGTATTGATGAATTTCTAATAAACAAGTTGCCAATTTAACGAATCCGAACGCAGACCCGGAAGGAGATAGCGGAGGCTATAAAAACCGACTTCCAGAGCAATATTCCAAAAACGGTGACCATCCACTGGGATGGCAAATTATTACGTGTCTTAGACGTAAGAACGACTGCCGATTGTTATGACTTACGAAGACAAAGAACAACTTCTCGCTGTGCTAAAATTAAACAATTCGTTAGGAAAAGAGCATGCTTTAGCAGTCTCTGAAGCGCTTCAAGATTGGGACCTCAATGACAAGGTACAGATGATGCGACTTAACGGCTTCCAATACACGCCGTTTTAATTGAGCTTGTGCGCTCTTGGAATAAAAACTGGGAACAGAGCTGTTACTCTTTGCCTGTCGTCATAATGTTTACGAACTCATTCTGAAAGACGTGTTTGAAGCAAAAATTCATCAAGTCACTAGCAGCCTGGATATTTTACTTTTTAGAAAGTTTAAAAACAATTGGAAAAATATTAATCCAGATGATATCCAAACGTGTTCTGATTTTGTAAAAAAAACATTTAAATGATACAGAAATCAACGAACTCATTAAATTTTATTGGTCGAACTGAAACAATTGTGAGAGATGACTACGTGAACTTATCGAACTATCTATAATATTTTTGGAGGGAAATCGTAAAAAGAAATTGAAAATCAGGCCTTCTGGTCCAATGCACCAAGCAAAATGGATGGCAAGGGCTATTTATTCTTTGAAAATATGTTTGCTGCAACCTCAGTTTAAGATCAGTGCGGAGGACAAACGAACATTGCAAGATGTTTCCTTGTTTATTGCGACATCCTATGTAAAGCCCTGATTTGAATGCAGTTTGGCTGTAAAAGCACCGAATCAAGATTTGTACTCTTTGAAAGCGTTGAAGAAGTACGAGGAAATTGATACATCAATTTCAAATACAGCTTTGAGCAAGTTCTGCCAACATTTATGGTATTTGTTTGATGAAATTGCTGTCTTAGCGCTATTCGACGGCGCAGTTGATGACCAAATGAAATGAGAATAGTTTTCAACTTAGAATGTGAAAAGTCATTTGATCTTGGAAAGAGATATATTTCATCTAAGGAAAAATATCAAACTTTTGCATGGTAAGGCGTTATTGTAATTATGTGTCGTTAATCT